>JASDDO010000024.1:410781579-411184530 GCA_030015575.1 Agapanthus africanus | reverse complement strand
TGGATGAGAAACCCTACTAGATCTGCGGAGTGGTTGAAGTTCGTCGGGGACTATTGAATCCTCCGGTTCTACCAAATCTTCTATTGTAGTTTGTGTATCTGGAACTTCTTCCAGTTCTACCTCATTACCACTAATTTCTTTCACAAGAAATTCCTTTTCTTAAAAGGTGGCATGTTGAGCAACAAACACATTTTGTTCCTCACTGTGGTAGAATAGATATCCATATGAATTCTTTGGATATCCCACAAACTTGCAAAGAACTGATCTGTAATGCTTGATTGTTGGCTATAGTGCCTTCAAGTCAATTATTGAATCGCAGACAAGCGATTGTGATGATTGAGGGAGGACCTATACGGGGAGAACAGTCTTACTCGGGATGATAGTATGCTATCTGGTTTATCTTTATAATCATATACATGCATTAGGTGGTATTACAGATCACTATTACATGTTGATAGAGCCCATAAGATTCTTACTTGACTACCAGCATTATGATGGTGATCATATACGTGGGAGCTGGATGGTCTATAAGCACATTCTTAAATATCCTTAATCGAGGGAGTATCGAGACTGGGCATTGATACTCCAGAGTAGACTAGTGTGTACTTATCGAGACCCCGACGAGGGGCGGTGCCCAGTCTCACAAGCCATTGGTGTTAGTTTGTCACCCAAGATAGTATACAGGTGCTCATTGGGTTATGAGTACATTGGACGGACTCGCCGGGAATATGCTAATTGGTATTATACCTATTGTCAGATAGCAGTTTCCAGGTTACATGAGTACAGGTTGGTCTGTCGACCTGAGATCGTCATTTGTCTCGTGTGAGTTCCCACCGTGCTTTGATTACTACCCTACCACGGCTTAAAGGAGTCATGCAAATAGGTTTTAGTTGGGTATAGTCCCGAGCTATATGGAGGTAGTGAACGGATCGTCGGGATTCGTATCTCCGGTATTGGGGGTTGATGTCGCATTGTGCATGGGTAGCCATCACCAAAAATCCTTGGTCAAGGTAGTCGAGAATTACTGATTTGGATCAATAATTTCTCAGTTGGTGACAAGTTTCATATCGACACGAAATACCACGTTATTAGGGGTCTGACTTTATCCACCCCCTAGACACGATATGCGATACTATTAGACGAAAATACCAGACTGTATGGAGATTGTCACAGACAGGCTCAGTAAGGGTTTGGATGAGTTTGCTCGTCGGCCTTTCTTTTGCTCAATACCTGGGTAGCCTTACGTATAGCTAGTGCCGCTGACGTGCTTGTGGTAAAACCCACTGCGGCATATTGACGATTCTTTAGAGTCCCACACAGAGGGTTTTCACGATTCAGGCGATATGATGTAGATGACGTATGCTGATACATACAGGTGTTCGATTAAATATGTGTACAGGCTATACAGACTTTAATCGGAAGGTTGATAATACTAGCGGCTTAGAATTGAGCCGGATTATTAAATCAGGTTTTGATTTAATAATTTATATATTTTTTTATATATGTTTTCTAGTATTAATGTTCACTATTCATTTTCTCTCTTGGCTATTCGTATTTTTGTACGTATATGTGTATATGTATTTCGATACGTATACCAGGTTGTATTCCGTATTTATACGGAATAGCTTTTAGAAGTTGGACACCTCATTTAGATGATTTTCTTTTTAGAAAATCATTTGTTTTTCTAAATAAGGTGGAGGGTGATTTGGCATGAGCATGGTGAGGCATATAGAGAGGCATGGCTCTTGTTTATTTTATTAGAAAATGAAAGAGATATTTTCATTGCATGGTGGCAAATGACTTAGACATATTCTTTACATGCCATGCCATTTTTATTATTCTCTTGGTGATTCATTCATCACTTGCTTCATTGGTTCACTCTCTCTTGGAGAGACTTAGCCATTTTTCTTGAGTTGCTCATGCCACTAGTTTTTCTCACCTCCTTCTTCATCTTCTTGGGTTGCTCATTTGAGCTCATGTGATGAGAGAAAAATATAGTGAGACATTCCTACACATCCACTCTTCTTTGCAAGCAACCTTGGAGCGTCGGTTGCCTCGCTTGGCGAGGCTGGAGCCTGCGTCGTTTCCCTCGGGTGGATCATCATCGATGGAGGAAGACCGGAAACCAAGTTTGATCCGCGATCCTTAGGAGCTAATGAAGATGGTAGAAGACCGAAGGACTTGGTTCATTCGGTATAACCTGTCTAAACTCCTACTTAGTTTGCTAGATTAGGGTTAATGGTAGATCCGTTTTTGCGGGTTGTGTTAGCGCCAGTTTATAAAAATTTGTTCCGCAATCGGCCACGGTCCAATGGCCAGGGCGCTGGCATAACCCAACATGATCATGCCTCGAGTTTGTCCGGATTCTGTTTTTTAATATAGGCCGGACAACCCCATATCTTAACTCATTTAAAATATGGTCTCTTTCCACTCCATATCTCATATGGTATTTTAGGTAATGATTTTGATGGAACTTGATTCAATAGGTATGTGGCTGTCTTAAGTGCATAACCCCAAAAAGAAATAGGTAACTCATCAACACTCATCATAGAGCGCACCATATCTAATAGGGGTGTGATTTCTCCGCTCTGAAACTCCATTGTGCTGTGATGTATACGGAGGAGTAAGCTGAGAGAGAATCCCATTCTCTTTTAAATAATCTCGGAATTCCGTGCTTAAGTATTCTTCTCCTCGATCAGATCGAAGGATTTTAATACTTTTGCCCGTCTGGTTCTCTATTTCGTTCTTATATTCCTTGAATTTCTTAAAAGCTTCAGATTTGTGTTTCAACATGAACACATGTCCGAATCTTGAGAGATCATCGGTGAATGTAATGAAGTACGAGGAACCATTCTTGGCATGTGTAGACATAGAACTGCATACATCACTATGTACCAGTCCCAAGAGTTCAGTAGCTCTTTCTCCGTGTCCAGTAAACGGAGTTTTGGTTATCTTGCCTTTGAGACATGACTAGCAAGTTTCATAAGATATAAATTCAAACCGATTCAAATATCCATTTTTATACAACTTCGCTAGTCTTGTCGCATTGATATGACCAAGTCTACAATACCACAAGAAGATTTCGTTCATTTCTGAACTTTTCTTCTTGTGTATGTTCTGTATATTTAGAACTGTATTTTGATTTAGAACGTATATACCGTTACATAACGTACCAAACCCAATCAACACTTGATTTAGGAAAATGTTCATAATATTTTTCTCTAGTGCAAAGTTATATTCTTCTTTATCTAATAAAGAAATGGATATTATATTGCACATCATCGACGGTACGTAATAACAGTCGTTCAAAATCAATGTATTACTATTTGGCAATACAAGGTAATATTCGCCGACAGTTTCGGCAGCAACAATTGCTCCGTTCCCTACTCAGAGGGACATATCACCCTTTTCCAGTTCTCTACTTTTTCTTAACCCTTGTAACTGATTACAAATGTGGGATTCCGATCCTGTATCTAATACGCAGAACGTAAAACAAACTGAGAAACAGTTCTCAATAACGAACACACATGAAGAAGATGCATCAATATGCTCATTCTTCATTCGGGTTGCGTGGGAATCCTTGCATTCCCCTATTCCTTGCTCAGACTTATGACAGTCATAAGATAGAGCGGAACCAACGTTCCCCAGCCCAGTATAATAAGCGGGTTCGATCAATACATCCATATTATTATCTTGATTAAGGCGTGTCATGGTCGCTACTTGGAGAGAGAGAGAAGAAAACACTTTAGCATGTGCTCTTGCAAGATTAGATTGGTTATTATCTTATCTAATCAGGATGGCTCCCACTGTTTTTATCAAATCTTCCTTCAAAACCTAAAGGTAAGACTAGCCGGGATTAAGTACACCCTACAAGTTCGCCAATCGGTCAGCCAGGAAGGGATTGGTACTCCGAGGGAGCGTCCCCGTGCTTTCGCATGGAACTAATTAATTAACCTCGTTTCCGTAGGGGCATAACCCCATTAATACCTTTCTTAGACACCTATTGGATAAGCTAATTGTAAAATGGAAAACTCTCTCAGAAGTAACTCTTACTCGCAGTGGGTATTGGGATCCAACTATCATATAAAAGGTATGCAATCCCATTGCAAATTTCAACACTTGAAATTCCCAATATCTGTTTTTACCCCATGGGGTTTATGACCTTGACAAGGTCAACAAACCATAAACCGCAAGTTAAGTTCAGCCCGTCATTTTGTGATTGAATTAAACCTACCCGCACGACGTTTGACAAGGTCAACAAGGCCGTACGACTACCCTAATCCAATCGCATCATATGCGGCAGATAAGCACTAATCAGCTACCGCACACTACGTCTTGACAAGGTCAATAAATGCAGCACGAATACTAAATAGCAATTATCTGAAATGACGGAGGGTTATGACTGGTTTTGAAGAAAACCTTTAGCGTATTGAACTTGATATCGTCGTAGAATCTAGTGATTTGAAAAATGTGTGGTTTAAACTCCGCTTTTAAAATCGAGTAGTTTTCAAAATAAACCGAGTGGGTTGTAGCATATGCTAGTTTTGCTAAAGAGGTCATTCCCGGTGAAGGGATCTAGGCTCTTTCCTCATCGAATGAGGTGTTGGTTATTCATAATGGAATACCGCTATGCAAAGCAAGAACTAGAGCTACCTTTTTGAAAAATTTGATTCCACAACATCTTTAGGTTTCTTTTCTTTTCATTAATCTTATTAATGGCGTCCCATCATTTATGTTTCCTAAACATCACAAAAGAAACGAAAATAAAACACACATATATGCCATCCGCATTCGCCACAGAGACCCGGGTCTTCACCGTAAGGTTACTTAACTTATGACAGGGCGGGGTCAGGACTAGCGCGGATGCAAAACATATATAGTGTCTACTAGTATATCATATATATAAGTAGCATTCGTCTCATGCAGTTTATATGATCACATCATATCAGAATCAGCAGAAGCAAGTATATGAAATATAGGATATACTAGGAGCTCCGTGTTTTAGATTAAGCCAGTAATGAAAAACACGGATTCCACGGTCATGATGAATAGCCAAACCCACATCCCTAGACCCCTACGAGAGCGACAAGCAACCATGCCAATTCTAGAGTTAGGCGACCTGGTCTCGACTCCTCAAGATGGCCTCCCACTGGACTTTAGAACCCAGTTACTTGTGCTTCCCGTCTTGGGTCTATCCTAATGCGGAAAAGTAAATAATATTCATCAATGGAGACAACAACCTCAACCCGGAAGTGTCCCAATAAAAGAATATTACATACATATTTTACATGAATGAAAATTGAAAAAATTCTCATCTCACACAAAACCCCCCGGCTATTCATTCACGACAATCCAATATAACATATCACAGCAATACAATAATATCACATGTCATCAACGTAAGTAAATATGCATATCATTAATGTCGTTGACGTATAGAAACGAGATTGGGGATACACCACATATTACACTTACGGTCACAGAAAAGAAACAAAAAATATAATAATTAGAATCTGCATCATCCTTAGACATCGTAAACCCGGAATATCACATACTCCGAACTTCATGTCTAACCCTATAAATCTTGCATTTAAGTCTCGAATTGAAAACAAATTTCAATAAATGGGTCGGGTAATTCAACAAGATTCCCGATTATATGATCGAATGCTCATCGGGGACTTTAGTAGATGGTCGCGCCCCCGATGCCGTCAACGAAGTGCACTTAGGCGGAACACCGCGGCCGCGAGCACCCGAGTGGATGCTTTTGGCTATGGGGTTCTCCTATAGTCACTTGGTCGGGGCTATAGGGCGTGGCTATCTAGTAGTATTTCCCAGCGAGTGTTCGCGTACAATACGAGATTGCGATGGCGTTTTGATCCGAATCGAAACTCCATGGCAATCGATCAAATGAGACTAAAATGCTAGATTCACAAATAGCTAACTAGTTTTCACAAAACTAATTAATGTGGATTCCAAAAATTGTATCACATATCAAAACTATCTAGATGATGTTAAACATTTCGATCGATTTTTCAAACACCTGCAATTCACAGAGATCTCAACACCTTGAGCCTCATAAAAAATACCTAGAATGTCCAAAATGAAACAATGGAGCAGAACAAGAAAAATGAGCCTTCAACTATTCATCTCTACGGCGAAACCGCGGCCAAACCATAGGTTAGGCAGCGGTTCCGCGGCGATATGGAAGAATTAGGGCCTCGTACTTCTTGGGGCTCTATAGAAAAGCCTGCATGATTTTCTGAATATTTTTAATCTGAAAAATTTCAACTTTTGAAAAATGGACAGAAACTATGTAAAATACGGGTTTCGAAATTTCGATCGAACACTTTAACGTTGTTTAGACATCGCCTAATGCTCTAGTTTGGCTCTGATACCATGAAAGTGTGTATTTGCACCTTTACTAGATTTCCATATGCAACAAGTATGCAATTTAAAAAATTCTAGAGGTCTAAGCTACACTAACCTAGAATCGAACTAGAGAATTCAGGTTTGTGAGCATGAAAGCAAGTTCTAAACTAAGTGAAGAGGGTTACAACCTTTGTAGACCAAGTCCTTCACTTCTATAACTCCAAGTAGTAGTCCCTAAAACTCTTCTTGGCTCCACTTGAAGAAAGGATCGAGCTTGCTATATGATCTTCGAAGCCGAAGATGATCCACCTTGAAGCCTCTCTAACTCAAGCTCACTCTTCACCAATCAAAATATTAGTGAAGCAAACAACCTAAACTAATGAGCTAGATTAGTGTAGGTTGATGAAGTAGGATATTTGGCTCACTTAGAAATATTTTTCTTTTTGTATTTCCAACTCAAGAAAAACCCTAGAGAGCCCTTGAGATGAAAGAAGATGGACTTGGGCGTGTGAGGTTGTGAATGAGAGAATGAACCCTTTGAGCTAGAGATAAGATTGTGATGATAAAATATCTAAGAGTAAAACAAAAGGAGAGGATGAGTCATGTCTTCTCAATGCTTCTCCAAGCATCCAAGCCATGACTCATAATTCCACTCATTTTCATTTTACTTTTAAAATAAATCATCACAATAATCTTTAGCTCATGTGTGAGTCTCATACACCCATGTTCTATGTATCATCAACCATGATACATAATCCATTTTATATATAAATACACACACACACACACAATTATATATCAAGAGAAGAAAATCTTTAGTAAGCTATAATATTAGTTAATAAATAAATATATCAAATATAAATATATATCAAATTATTAAATCAACATTTGATTCAATAATCCGGTTATATCATATATAACCGACTAATATCATATATATATGTATATCAAATTATCAAATCAACATTTTATTCAATAATCCGGTTATATCACATATAACCGACAATATTCAATATTCAATATCAAATCAACACTTGATTCAATAATCCGGTCATATCATATATAACCGGCCAAATATCAAATATATATACATATAACCAATCATTGAATCAACACTTGATTCAATAATCCGGTTATATCACATATAACCTAACCGATATCAAATATCGCGAGATTAGAATACGGTATCACATACTCGTATTTAATCAAGCCCCCGCACATATCATCATATATGCCCTACTTCGTTTTGCTTGAGCTAGGAAAGCTCTGCGTGGGACTCTAAAGACTCGTCAATACGCCAGCAGTAGCTAATGATCATATCAGAAACCCACAAGCCGTCAGCGGTACTAGCTGGACGTAACAGCTACCCAGGTTTTGAGCGAATAGAAAATCAACAAGCAAGCTTGTCCAAACTCTCGTAAAGCCTATAAGCAACACTTACCGTACAGTCCGGTCTCTTCGTCTGATATATCGCATATCGAGTCTAGGGGTGGAATCGTCAGACCCCAGTAACTTGATAAGTCATGCCGATGTATGGACTATAACCTTTTGAGAAACTATTGATAACACTTACCAGTAAATCTCATCAGCTCTCGCCAGGGACTTGCCGTTATAGCCAATCGAGCATAGCGCAACATCAACTCTCTATACCGGGCGAGAAGAAACCCCTCCTATCGCTCACTGCCTCCATGTGACTCAGGACTGTACCCAAAATCCACCTGTTTGTACGACTCCTTTGAGCCGTGGTAGGAAGGAAATCAAAGCACAGTGGGAATCACATAAGATTCTATGACGATCTCGGGTCTACAGACTAACCTATACAAGTGTCACCAGAGAACTGCTATTTGACGATAGGTATGGTACCATCTAGGAGTTCTCGGCGAGTCCTGTTCGGTGTACCCATTCTGTAATGAGCACCTGTGTACAATCTTTGATGTCAAACACCAATGGCTGTGCGATCAACCATTGCCCCATATAGGGTTAAGAAACGTACACACTAGTCTACACTGGAATATCGATGCCCTGTCTCGATATTCCCTCGACTATGAACTGTTAAAGGATGTGCTTGCGGACTACACAAGCCCCACTAGTATGATCTACATCATAGTCTTGGTAGTCAAGCCAACATCCCAAGGGCTTTATCAATATATAACAGAGAGACAGTATTATAATAGAAGTATACATATTAAGATAAAGAGCAACCAAATAACATACTATCATGTCGAGCAAGAAATTCCTCTATATATATGTCCAAGCATCCACTATAATATACAATAATGGCCTCTAGGGCATACATATTCCTAACAGTAGTTGGGTGCAGTCCCAAAGCACGTGGAGGCAGTAGTGGACAGAAAGGATTCGTCTCTCCCGGTATTGGGAGTTGATATCGCGCTGTGTTCGGATAGCCAATACACAAAGTCCCTGAACAGGGTAAGTGAGATTTACTAATAGGTACATCAATAGTTTCTCAGGGTGTATTGGGCTTTACACCGACACGACTTATTGCGCTATTAGGGGTCTGACGTTTACCACCCTCTAGACCTGATATGCGATACTCTTAGAAGAACAGACCGGATTGTACGGAGATTGTCACGGATAGACTCTGTAGGGGTTCAGATGAGTTCGCTTGTCGGCCTTTTTTCGACAGGTACCTGGGTAGCCGTTACGTACAGCTAGTGCCGCTGGCGGACTTGTGGTTAAACCCAATGCCAGCGTACTATCGAGTCTTTAGAGTCCCACACAGAGGGTTTCCCTGGTTCAGATAAAACGATGTAGAGGCCGTATGGTTTTACGTGCAGGGTTCAGATCATATACGTGTACTGGCTACACGGATGTTGTTCGGACGAATAATACTAATGGGCTTTGGATTAAACCAGATTCTAGTATTATATTATTGGATTATTATTATCTCATCGTATTCGTATTTTTGCAGTACGAATACAGGTATGTAAATACGGTGAGGGCATTCTTATAATTTTACAAGTGATGCTTCTAGAACGGGACACCTCATTATTGGATTTATCTATTTTTGGAAAATAGATTACTGAGTTGGAAAATGGAGATATTTGTGGCATAGGTGAAGCATGGCTAATTCTTTATTTTATTGGTTTGGACTTACTATTGAAGCATGTCTACAATTTTCTATTGAAAATAATCCATGCTTCATGTGAGAAAAGAATGAGCCATTCTTCACTAGTCATCATGACTTAGCTTATTTGCATTTTTCTTTCTCTCTCCATTGTTCTTCTCCTTCTTCCTTAAGACCCTAACCCTTACATGTGTTGGGAATTCTAGGGTCATTTGAGATAGAATACTCCAATTAACACTCTACATCTCCTAAACTAGATTAGCGAACTAGGTACTTTAGTTACCTCGGTTTAGAGGTTGGGGCTTAAACCATAAACTCTCGGGTGGATCATCATCGACACGAGGAGGCCGACGGCCGAGCTAAATCCGCACTTCCTAGGAGCTCAAGGAAAGGAGAAGAAGCCCCGAAGGACTTGAATCAAGGAGGTATAAAACTCTTTCATAGTAGTTTAGAACCTCCAAGTGTTTAGCTAGTTAAGGTTTCCGAAAAGATCCTATATATAGGTTAATGTTGCAAGTCATAAAATTGTTTTTTGTAAATTCCGCCTCCCCACAAGTGTATGGGGTGTGCAACATCGACTTACACTAGCCATACGGACTTTAATCGGGCAAATGATAATACTAGTCAGCTTAGGATTAAGCCGGATTAATAAATCAAGTAATGATTTAATAATTTACATATATATATTTCGATATGTATATTCTAGTATTATGTTCGCTGTATTTTTCTATCTCTTGGGTATTCATATTTTGATATAAATACGGGCATGTATTTGCGAGGACGTATTCTTGTATTCATACAAGAATACTTCCAGAAGGAGGAGACCTCATTTCTAGGAATTTCCTTTTAAAAAAATTATGAAATGAGGTGGAGGAGAGAAATGGTGGAGGGTATGGACAAATGAATTGTTAATTCATTTGCTCATATTATTCAAGCATGGTTGCATTTTTTAAATGGGAGAATTCTTTTGACAAAAGAATTACTGCATGCTTGAATTTGTGATGAGTTTTTTTTTTATTCATTCTACCATTTAGCTTCTCTCTCCTCAAATGGCTCCTTCTTCTTCTTCATCTTCTACCATTATCATGTGTTGAAAAATAAGAAGATTAATAGAAAGAAAAATCACTAGAACATTTATACACATCACTAAGCATCCTACATTAGCATCCTAGGATTTTTAGTTACTTCATTGATGAAATTGAAACTTGAACTTGGTTCTTTCGGATGGATCATTTTCAGTGAAGGAGGATCGGCTTGCAAGCGCGATCATGGTGCCTCGAGGAGCTAAGGAAGATGAATGAAGACGAAGGATATGACTGCAAAGGTTGTAACCCTAACCGAGTAGTTAAATCCTTATCTTGGTGTTTTTCTAGTTTAAGCGTGGTGTAGATTCTATGGTTAAGTTTCTAGTGCCATCAAAATTTTTGTTTTTGAATTCCGTATTGGCCGCGGGTTAGTGACGAGAGCACTAGAAACTTTCAATGGTATCAGATCCATCCAAACACTCTAAACTAGATAGATACGACTTCTGAATCTTATCGTTTTTTGCTTCGCAAAAACAGTCACAAAACCAGTGAGAATATTCATGGTAATTTGATGTTTTGACTCCCCGCGGGTTCTCGGTTTGAAACGAGAAGACGCGAGGAGGTGCGCAGGGACCCCAGAGACGCCCTGGGGGGACCTAAAGAGGGCTCACCACCCCGAGACCACCCTAAGGTAGTCTTGGGGGGTGGGGACCCGAGCCCTGCCCTAAGTGGGCAGGCTCGAGTTTGCCTACCCCCATGGCCACCTTAGGGTGGCCTAAGGGATGGGTACCATCTTTGGTGTCCTTCAGTTAACGTTAATTTTGTGCCGGAGCCCTCCGCGAAGTTTCGGCTCAATCCGGCTCATTTCGGATTCCCAGAGTGGGTTTTAGCATGGAATTTTTGCCGGTTTTTAGCACACTTGATTTTCGGTGTTTTGGAAAATTGAAGTGTTGGCTATTTGTGTGCGGTATTTGGTTGTTTTAGGCTTAGTGATGGTTGTGTGTATCATAACGGTTGGTAAAACGTCGTCTAATTGCTATACGTATCAATTAGACGGGGTTACGGAATTGATACTCGCAAGTTTGCATGTTCCGTGATGGATGATGCTATAGTGATTATGGTTATGTTAGATTGTCGTGATGGATAGCCCGGTGTATGTAGTATTAGATGTAATTCTCTGTATTGTAATATATATTCATATTGCATGACGAGTGTCTGACATGTGGACTGCCGTCATCGCGACTTGTATATTATTCTTTGGGGCCTGTCCTGGTTGCGGACGTAATCACCGTTGAATATTCATGTTTTCATTACATGCACTAGGATTACCCTGCGGCGGAGTGCTCGAGTAGCCGGGTTCTAAAGGGCAACGGTCCTCCATCTCATGGCGTTGAGATCGGGGTACCTTACTCTAAAATTGACGGGCTATTCGCCGCACTCATAGGGGTATAAGATTGACCAGCGGAGGGATGCCTAAGTCACCAGATTTTAGAAGCGCTGGGTGGCCCACTCACTTCGTTGATTGGGGTTGCCTCGCTTCTGGGATTGGTGGGTGGCTTGCCGTACTCATAGGGGTCTGGGGTCTGATACTACGAGCTATCCACACGACTAGAAAATTGCATTTCATATTTGGCTCCATTGAAATGTACTTTTCCTAAATTATCCGCATTTCCATACTTTGTTTTCTACTGCTGTGATATTTCTGTGATATGGCTTGATATCATGCGTGAGACGAATGTTTATATTATATTATATATATATATATATATATATATATTAGCCGCTATATATTTTTTGCATCCGTGCTATTGTTGTCCCCGCCCTATAGTAAGTTAAGTAACCTTACGGTGAAGACCCGGGACCCTATGACGAATGCAGATGGCATATATGTACGTACCTATTTTCGTTTCTTTTGGCATGATATGATTAATTGATGGGACCGCGTTATATGTTTAATGCAATGAAAACAAACTTAAATGATGTTGCAGGAACCGATTTTGTTTTAAAACTGACATTACAGGCATATCCTTTTGCTTTGCATCATGGTATTCGTTCAGGAATATCCTGCTCCTCATTCGGTGAAGCAAGAATCTAGATCCCTTCACGGGGAGTGACCTCTTGGGTAAAAGTTTACGTCACTGTAATAAATTCACTATAGTCGATTCTTTTGCTTTGCATAGAGATATTCGGTTAGGAATATCCAGCACCTCATTCGATGAGGAGAGTGCCTAGATCCCTTCACAGAGAGTGAGCTCTATGGAAAAAGTTTGCGCCACTATATATTTGTAAAACTACTCGAGTTCTTTCAACGATATCAAGTTCATTACGTTAACGGTTTTTCGCCAAAAACCAGCTGTAGCCCTCTGTCATTTCAGATTGGTATTGCTTAGTATTCATGCTACGTACGTTGACCTTTGTCAAGACGTGGTGTTCGATAGCTCTGTAATGCTTTTCTGTTGTATGGTGATGCAATTGGTTAGAACGATTGTACGGTCATTTTGACCTCTGTCAATGGCTCGTACAGGTGGGTCTAATTAATCCAGGATAATGACGGGTAGAACTTGACTTGCGAGTCATGGTATGTTGATCTCTGTCAAGGCTATAAGCCGCTTAGGATAAAAACTGTTGTTCGCACCTGTTCAAGTGCGCACCTATATACGTGCGCACCTGATGAACCAAGTTCAATTGACTTGTGCACTTATACACATGCGCACCTAATAAAATGGGTTCAAAGGATTTGCGTACATGTATTCATGTGCACATATGCAAGTGCGCACGCATGACATGAGCGCACATGCAAGTTGCATATTTTAAAGGAAGGAAATTTGTTAGAGATGAAATATTTATCAGATAACAACATGCATTCAAATAAACATTTTATTCCATATGGAAAAAATCACCAAACATGGGATCAAAACTACAAGGGTTAATAAAATAATAAACTAAGTTCTCTAAAGCCCTCTCAGCCTTCTCCGCTATATTGAAACGACGATCCTCATAAAGAGTCACTCCCCATCGATCAGTGTCGTGCTCATCGGCGAAAGCAGACATGATGGCCCACTGAGCCCGTTTCTGGTTCAGCAAATGAACGGAGCGATCCCTCAGAGGTTTGGAAATCAAATAGGCCTCATGAATGCAGTCAATCTTGTCCTCCGCTGCGTTGAGTATCTCTAAAGTCATCTCCGTTGGATAAGGAGGAATATCATCAAGCACGGCCAAAAAGGTCATCGGAAACCAAATAGAGCTGACGGGAAGAGAAAATCCCCTACGGGTCAGGAGCTCGTACATCACGGTATCACATTGATCATCCGTGAGAGCGGAATTCGCCAAGCGTGCAACAAAATGAGGAATAATTTTCTCGATAGGCACCTCCCATGACTGTCGAGGAACATGTGAGCGATTGCAAGCCATGGCTCTTTCTCTGTTGAAATGGTTCTCTATGAAAGTGAGGAGGAAAATGAACATGTTTTCATATCATAAAGGGAAGCATTCAAGTCTCGGCATAGAAAATTTTGCATTAAATTGGGAACAATTCTCAAGCTTTGACTAAAGAAAGTGTTGAAAACAATGTGGATAACACTGAAAATTACGGGTCATCAGTCTGCACACTTACATTTATGTGCGCACTTGATGGAAACATCATTTAAAGCGATGTGCAAAGCACGTGCGCACAAGCTAGCCATAGGTATGCACAAAGCATGTGCGCATATGATAAGTGCACATATGATAGGTGCGCACATACATGTGCAACGCATGGGCGCAATGCGCACTTAATCAAACAACAAACGCAAATGCATGCGCATTCCTTGAAAACAGACGCTTGTTGAAAAAATAAGTAAATAAGCAAACAAATTTTTAATTAACAGTAAAATATTATGTTGATTAAATATCTGACAAAATGATCTATTGATCAAAAATCCAACGGTGCGCATGTCACCCTTAATTGATATAAATCAATTAAATAATTTTAAATCAATCTAAAATCAGATTGAGATCAAAACAAACTAAAACAAACTGAACAAACGCTAATTTCTTCTCTCATATAAATAGGAGCATCATATAAATAAATCAAATTAGGAAAATCCTCCTATAAGCTTGAAAACAAAACTTCTCCTTCCTCGGCAAAACTGTGCAAGGTAGAAACAAAGAGAAAAACTTCTCTTTTCTTCCAGTAAAAAGCTTTTGCTTTTATACGGAAGCTTTTGCTTCTTTTTGAATATATTGATTCACTAAAAAGAGATCAAATGATCTTAAGATTCACCCTTCGCTCTTAAAAAATAATAATAAGAAGATGTGCATCATCAAACACATCTATACCTGATATGAAAATCAAGGTTTCCACTTCTCTGCAAATAAAAGAAGAAGAACAGAAGATAAAATAGAAGTCATGACTTCTTAAATGAAAGCTTATGATAAAAACAAGTGCGCACCAAAACCAGTGCGCGCTTAATAAAAAAATATTGCCGTCCTTGGGAAAATAATGCCCTGGAGATGCACACCACGTGATAAACACGTGTGCGCACTTAACAAAAACAGCCTCTAGAGGCATGCACATCACGTGGAACTCATGTATGCGCAGTTAATAAAATCTGCCAATAGAGGCATGCGCATCACGTGGAACTCACGTGTGCCCATTGAATAAAATTTGCCAATAAAGGCATGCGCATCACGTGAAAATCATGTGTGCGCACTTAACAAAATCTGCCAATAAAGGCATGCGCATCACGTGGCCCTTATGTGTGCGCACTTGATGAAACCCGCCAATATGGACATGCGCATCATTTGATTCTCACGTGTGCGCACTTCATGAAAACAATCTATAAAGACATGCGCGTCATGTGATATATGCAGACGCAACATCCTTGCAATAAAACAGTGCGTAGCTACGTGCAACGCACGTGTGCATCCTTTCAAATGAAATAAACGGGCATGTGCTCACCCATATACGTGCGCACCTGTACCACAAAGTATCATTTAATCACTTAAACAAAGTATAAGTAAATGATGGACCCCCTATTGATCAAAATATCAATAAACCAAGTGATTTTAGTTTCAAAGATGACTAAAAATCCTTTAAAATATTTCTAAGTTGATCTTAGTCTCATAGAAGACTAACACATCCTTAGTAAAAATAAATTGAGCCTAAATGCTCATATATTTAAGCTGATCTTAATTTCAAACCAGATTAACGGTCCTTAAATAAAATAAAATATCTCTTGAATTGACGGAACATACAATCTAGGTTCAAAACCCAAATTCATAAATATACGTATTTGGACTAATCCGCGCCCTACGGGTGACGACAGAAAATAGTCTCCGTATACAATCCACGTGCAACCATAATAAAAAAAATAACACATGACATGAAGTGAACTACCGGAATAGGAGAAAGTGGTTATCGCAACGCGATAACGTAATTAACTGCAGGGGCTTGCGCCTGCAGGGAAGAGCGTCCCCACAATAAAAAACACCTCATAAACAAGGCGAATCTGATAAAGTCTGCTACATTGGTCGCATCTATCAAAATCTCCGATATATGGTGCCATAAATCAACTTGGTATCTTCAGAGAGGTAGATGGATATGCCCAAATAGCATCTTCCCCAAAATTTAGGCTAGACGTCTCAACGTCTCAGTCTAGTTTTCAGCGGTAAACAGATTCTGGCACGCCCGATGGGACCTCTTCATCTTTTCACTCTACACTTCGTGTGTCGTAATCGCGAACAAAATCATGGTTCGCTACGGTTGCCTTTGGATTCAAGATACTAAAACTTGGTGTCTTGCTCCTATGTAGAATCAATGGCTCTCAATTGCACTTCATGCAACAACAACTCCCACTCTATCCCAGCCGGGGGAGTAATGTACGGGCCAACGTGGCCTCCATCTTCTCAATGCCGATGAGGCAGGTTACTCAGGCCACTACCGGGCTATTCTTTAGGACCATGCTCCCTCCTGTGAACTTTGGCGCCTCAGCGGTACAAGAAGAAGCTCCCGGAAGGTCAGTCTTTGATCGGCTGGCAACATTGATGGCTCCTATCAGCAAGCCGTCAAACACTGGCGTCTCAATCTTCAACAGGCTGAACAAGAACTTGAAAGGGCCCGTAAAGAAGCCCATGATACCTGAAGGAGCTGCCCCCAAATGGATGGCTCTCCCTACTCTTGCTGCAGTTGAAACCGATAAGAGTGCTTCCTCTCCCGGACGGTCGGTCTTCAAAAGATTGGCCAGCTCCACTCCAGCTCCACCAAGAATGTCAGTCTTCCAAAGGCTGACAGTAAGCGAAGCTCCCCAGCAACGTCGGGGGCATGATGAAGGCGCCTCTAATACGGAGGCAGTTCCTGCTATAAGGCATGCTTGACGTCGCCACTGGCGCCGAGTGAGAGAACCTGGGGGCAACTCCCCCTCTGGGCTCACCCCACCAGCTTCTATGGTGGATATCAATGCTGTTGTTCTAACCGGGAACAGTTTTGACCCCCTTAGGAGGGTACGCAAGAACTCCCCGACAGCAGTACTGAAGAAATCACCTCCGCCGGCAGAAGCCCCAGTACAGAAACAACCGGAGCAGCCTCATCAACAGCTCTCTTCACAGATATATAGAGTCTGGCGAAAAGTCCAAGACTCTGTGCTTGACGAAAATTACTCTCGTCGACCAAAGAAATCTAAGGGCCGACAAGAAAAAGACCACTCCTTCGCCATACAACGGGGGATCCCTCCTAAACAGGCGCCTATCATGGCAGCTCCTTCAGCTCCAACCTATAATAAAAGAACGAGACCGGAGAAAAATCTACCACCAGCAGCAAAATCCAATGGTGAAAGATCTAAACGCCCTAAGTCTGGGGGCATAACCATACATGCGGTTTATATGGCTAGCGGCAAAGAAGAAAGCCGGGCTTCAGTGAGTCACCGACCGCATACTCGGTCGCTGACAAAGGCTCAGGAGCAACATAATAGCTATAAGAAATGCTGACCAAAATGGAAGCTCTCACCATACCAAAAGAAAGTCTAAACAATGAAATCGAACAGCGCCAAGTGCAAGAGACCGATACAGAGTTCTTGTGACGAGTGCTGGAGAGAAATGTCAAAGAAGCTGCAAAGGAAGATGCTAACATAAAGTAGATGGTTCTCTTATTCCAAGACATGGTTGGAATAATGATCAAACCGGAACCACCGGCTGAAGACCCTCCGGTGATTATCGAGGATGACAGAGGAGAAACATCAAATCCTCCCCCTGCCTTATCAGCGACCAAGGAGGAAACAATCTCCAAAGCGGCTCTGGATGACTTCATTGCTCTGCAAATTAGAACCCACCAAGCCAGCGAAGCCCCCAGCCAACTCTTCAGAACCGGGCAACCAAATCTGGCCTAGTATGGCCAAATCAAGTACCCACCGGGATATACGATCCCGAAGTTCCACGTTTACAAAGGAACGGGTAATCCTCACCAACACATCGCATAATTCAGAGCTTTATGCGGCAATACTGGAGGCGACAACAAACTGTTGCTTCATCAATTCGTCAAGAGTTTGTCCGAGACAGCTTTCGAAAAATACTCGGAGCTCTCAAATGACTCTGTGAAGACCTTATCTGAAATGGAGTTGTTGTTCACACAATGGTTCTCCAGCGCGAGTGAGCACACTTCGATTACGGCACTGATCAATGCAAGGGTAAAGTCGGCAGCAACTTGGGTCTAATACACGATCCGGTGGTAGAACCTGTAGTTTAAATGCGAACAGCGTATCGAAGAGTCTCCAGCTGCGGGCATGTTCATCGGGACCCTCGATCCTCAATCGACTGCGTCCGAGTTCATAACTTTCTTCAAACCACATCCTACAAGACACTGATAGACAAATTGTCCCAAATGGATCAGATGGGTCATGAACTTTCCTCCTCAAATAAGGATCCTCGAAATAACAGGGAAAAGAAAAGGCGGCCTTCGTTGCCAACACGCAACAACAACCGAGCGGTCCAAAACCAGCTGCTCACCAAAACTGTAACGCCTTAGATTTCGATTAGTGTTAGTTTAGACGTTAATGCGGGTTTTTGGTAAAAAGTTTACCAATTTGGGTTCCTCACATTTTATAACATTTAATTGATAATTTATTATTAATTGTTATGGCTTGCACGCACGTGTGCACGTTAATGTGAAGGTTTGTTTGTGCTAATCTAGTTTTAGTGACCATGACAACTTAACCCTAATCCTAATCCCTTGCTTTGCCTTAACCTAAATCCTAGATATTTTGTTGAGAGAGAAGATATTTCTTCTTTGGGTTTTGTTTGATGAGAGGTGGCATGGTGACTAATGGTGTGCATTTATGGCTTACATTAATGTAGGATTTAATGCAAAGGGTGCACTCACCTCACTCTCACCCTACACTCACCTCCCTCTCTCATTATCCTCACACTCTCTCATTTTCTCTATCTCTTTTCATTTTCTCTTCATCTCCCTCAACTCAAACTAAACACTCACTAATCCATCACAAATCCATCTCAAATCTTCATCCAAACTCACAAAAATCACATCTTTTGCTTTGTTTTGCCACTTGGATGCCTTGGAGCTTGGGAAGCTAGGATCTTTAAGTTCTTTTGGATAGGTAATGATCTCTTTCTGTTAGTTAAGTGTTTATTATATAGCGTAGCTTATTAGTTTCAGTTTAGATCACGTTATGTATCGTTTCGTGCAAATATCGTATTTTTAGTGTAGTTTTGGGTCTCGGATGATCTGCTATTAAATCAGGTATTTGTTGCAAAAGTTCCCATCACAGTGACCTAGTGTAGTGACCTGAACCGACCCTCAAAATACGAGCCCATTCCCTCATGTTCAGGCCGCAAATATATTGCTTCTGGCCGCAAATTGCGGCCAGACTGGTGAGCTGTGGGTTGAGTTTTGGTGTAGGGGTTTCTGGGGTTGTTCATGGTCTTATGGTATTTGCAACTTTTACAGATTGTTGGTATAGCAAAATCTGGGATCACTTGCTTGTTTTCTTGTGTTTCGTTTCACGCGTTACGTTATCCGATACGGTTCGTGTTCTGTGTTGCTGTTGCTCTGAGTTGGTTTTGTTGTGTCGCTATGCACGTTAGCCACAATACGAATACTTGAAAGTAAGTTTTGTGTTGTCGCGTTGGTCAGCGTAGTTTGTACGTGTTTTGGGTCTATTGCTAATATATATTTGCTTTGTTGTGTTATGTTTTAGGTTCGTAGGAGGGGACTTCGGGCGCTGCGAAGAAGAGAAACAGGTGGTAGGCTTTACTTAGACTGGAGCGTTGGTGAGTAGATTTAACATCTACAGGGAAATCGCCTGCATGGCGTTATGCGTCTGGGCTAGAGATGACATGATATTGTCGCATATTCTATTGCATATATAGAGTTGCGCATGCACCGTATTGCTTAGTTACTTGTTGTGCTTGGACTTGTACCCTTAGGACATTGCACTATTATTGACGGTTCATGTTGCACGAACACTGATTGTATACCATACACACCGTCAATAATTGCCATGACACGTACAACACACATACATATATGATATTGTTTGGTTAGGGACATTGAGATATTGATTCATATTCCTTTATGCATATGACATATAGCATACCTGTATACCTACATGCTTACACATATGCCTTGACATGCTCACATGCTAGTTACCCATATAGCTATATGGTATTGTACCATTAGTGGTAGGTATATATACATATGAGACATAGCTACATGTATATTTTGTATACATACTTAGACTTATACCTAGGAGGGTATATTACATCATTACTGATAGGTAGATACATATACCTTTCTAGACCTACATGTTTACACATATATCTGGCTATAGCTACTTGTTCACCTTTATTTGATGTTATATTGGACTTGGAAAAATTAGGAACCGCATGATTTATATATTAACTTATTGCAGTTAAATAGCGGCTTTTCCTTTATATGCTCACATTTCAGTTTTATGTTGCATATATTATATTCATGGATTTTCGCATTGAGATATGGATTTTTCATGATATTTTCTGGATTTGAGAACAGTGGTAGTTTCAAGAAATTATGCATTATTTGAAAAACCCAGTTTCTCTTGATATGATATTTCAGCAGCCACCATGAGATTTATCGGTTCTGATATATATACCCCATGTGAGGAGGAGTCGTGGGCCGTGTGAGGGTACATGGTGGGGCCCGGAGGTACCCCGGGGCAAGAAGATCGATGTACCATGCCGTTGAGCCTTACAGGGGAACCATACCTACCGGTGACAGTACCTATGACTCGGCATTTATCGTGGAGATACCGACGGGAGTCATGTACGTATGCATACGTCGAAAGGCGAGGGTCGAAGCTGGGCACACGGGTTTTCGGGATAGCATATGATACGTACCTATCAGGAGGCCAGTCATGGTGACAGCACCTGATAGATCAGTAATTATGTGTCGATACTTGACACTTGGTTTCATGATATTTTTACTCCTAAGTATATATAACAGTGGAATGGGACGCTGTTATATATGTTAGTTATATGTATGCCCTAGAGGCCATTACTGTACATGGGATGTATATTGTAGTGGATGCTGGGACATATATAGGGAGGACTTTCTTGCTCGACATGATAGTATGCTATCTGGTTGCTCTTTACCTTAACGTGTATACTGATTGTCTCTCTGTTACATGTTGGTAAAGCCCTTAGGATGTGTACTTGACTACCTGGATTATGATCCAGATCATACTAGTGGGGACATGGTAGTCTATAAGTACATCCTTCAAAGTCCCTAGTCGTGGGTGTATCGAGTCGGGGCATCGATATACCAGAGTAGACTAGCGTGTACCTTCTCGACCCATACAGATGGGCGATGGATGATCCCATATCCATTGGTGTTTGACATCAGAGATGATATACGGGTGCTCAGTAGAGACTGGGTACACTGGACGGACTCGCCGAGAACTCCCAGATGGTATTATACCTCACGTCAGATGGCAGTTCTCTGGTGACACTGGTACAGAGTAGTATGTTGACCCGAGATCGTCATAGAGTCTTGTGTGGTTCCCACTGTGCTTTGATTTCCATCTTACCACGTCCAAGAGGGCGTGCAAAACGGTGGTTTTTGGGTACAGTCCCGAGTCACATGGAGGCAATGAGCGATAGGAGGGGATTCGTCTCTCCCGGTATAGGGAGTTGATGTTGCGCAGTGTTCGATTGGCTATAACAGGAAATCCCTGGCCAGGGTTGCTGAGATTTACTGGTAAGTGTTACCAGTAGTTTCTCGAATTGTTATAGACCTCATATCGACACGACTTATCGAGCTATTGGGGTCTGACGTTTACCACCCCTAGGCGAGATATGTGACATATCAGACGATCAGACCGGACTGTACGGTAGTGTTACTGGTTGGATTCACTGGAGTGTGAGCGGGCTGGCTCGTCGATCTTCAGATCGCTCAATACCCGGGTGGCCGTTACGTTTAGCAGACCGCTTGCGGCTTGTGGGTGCTTGATATGATCACCGCCTGCTGCCGGCGTATTGACGAGTCTTTAGAGTCCTACACAGAGGTTTCCTGGCTCAAGCGAAACGAAATAGGAGCGCATATGAGATATGTGCGGGACCGAGAATAATGCGTGTATGTGATACCGTATTTCATTCTCGCGATGAATGTATCGATTGGTTGTATGCGATATAACCTAGTTATCGAATCAAGGATTGATTCGATAAGCCGATACATTGTATACTAGTCGGTTGTGTGCGACATGACCGGATTGTTAAATCAAGTGTTGATTTAATGATTTAATGCATAATTATATATTTGATATATTACTTTGCACTAACTAGTATTGGTTCACTTTAAACGGATTTTCTCACTTGGTTTGTGCACATTGTATATGTGATATACTTTTGTACACTTGATTGTATCATGTTTGATGATACATGTTTACTTGTGTTTGTGTGAATATTGAACCATGGTTATATGAATGGCTAGGGTTATGATTATTTATTCATTCATTTATTTATATATATTCATTTTGGAAATTATTTAAGGATGGTGGCTTATTTTGTTTTATGTTGAAGCTTCTTGAAACTTTGATCAAGTCAACCATTCTTATCTCATCCTTAACCCTAACCATTCCAACTAACCTTGGTTTAATCTCTACACTTGACCATGGTTTGCTTATGATAAGAATTGATTTTCTTTTCTATTTTATTATTCTTATCATAACAATTATCATCTTCTTCTTCTTCTTCACTTCATGAAGAAGCTTACTTCATCAATGGTGATTGATGAAAACAAGTGAGAAATCCAATTCTAAAGTCTACCCACTTCCTATTTCTTCATCCTCTACCTCTTGCCAAGTAGTAGAGTGTGTTTTCTTCACAAGTTTCTTGACTTGGTGAAGTGAGAGCTTGATTTAGCGATGCCTCGACGTAGATCATCTTCGGCATGGACATCGATGACCTAGCCCGTCCATTCTCCGATGAAGCCGACGCTAGAGCCCGGGACTTGTTATGGACAACGAGGAGACTTCATTGCGGAGCTATGGAGGTGGAGAACCGGATCTATAAAGGTTGTATTTCCGTATCTCTTAGTTAAGTGTTAACTAGTTACTTTGTTCGCCTAAACATCTAGCCGACGATCCGTAGTTTAGGGTTTCTCGGCACGTTAAAATTTGAAATTGGCATGGTTGATGCCTTGTGGGACCTCATTAGGGTGTCTAGGAACCCTACAGTGGTATCAGAGCCTAGCTAGAGCCTTAGGCGAAGTCTAGACGGAATTTGAAGTCCGAACGACCCGAAAACCCAAACCTAAACATGCTCTCTGTCCTTTTTTTAAAAACAGGGATTTTTGTGAATTAAAAATATGCAGAAAAATCAGCAGGCAATTTTAAGAGATACTGTGAAGTTCGACTGTCTAACTCCATCAACCTGCCGCGGTTCCGCGGCACGAGCTTGGCTCGTGCGGCGGTTCCGCGGCCGTACGGCATCATTGGTCAGCGAATCTTACACAGTAACTCCTAATAGATAGTGCTGGATTTTCTGGGAATTTTTAATATTTATTCAAGAGTTGAATTTTCTGGGGTTGTTTTGGGGATTCGGTGTTTCGATCGGAGTATCAGATTTTGTCTATGTGGCTTTCCGGATAAATTTTAGAATATGTTAAAAAGTTCGACCGGATATAAATACCCAATTTTTCCCCTGTCGGGAAATTTCCAAGTGTTGGATTTTTCCGTAGTTTAACGACGTTCTAAGTAGTACAAGTAACTCAATGGACCCTCTAGAAGACAACAAACCTTAACTCGATTATGTGACCGTCTTGAACTGCCCTTTGAACCTTCGGGTTTGGGGCAGTACGGCGTGCCACATGTGAGGCGTTGGCTTGACCCTTCTACGGCTGGACCGTTGGTACTGAGGCACGAACGGAATGTTGTTAGACTTATTTCATGTGTTGAGCTGTATCGGGAAAACTTGGGTGTTCGATTGTTCGATCGAAAAGTTTAACATTTTCTGTTTATCTGGAATGGGATACAATAATTGGAATTCACAAAAGTTATGTGATAACTGAATGAATGTTATAAAAATAGCACTTTAGTCTCACTTGATCGGTTGCCACGGAATTTTGATGTGATCAAAAGTCCGTCGCAATCACGTAGCGTACGCGGATACTCGCCGGGTAAACTTAATAGACAGCCTCACTTCATAGCCCCGACCAAGTGACTGTAGGAGAACCCCGTCGCCGAAAGCATCCGTTCGGGTGCTCGCGGTGGCGGTGTTCCGCCTTGGTGCACTTCGTCGACGGTATCGGGGGTGCGGCCACCTACTGAAGTTTGCGACGAGTATTCGATCAGGATGTCGGGAATCTTGTTGAATTACCCGACTTGATATTGAAAAGAGTTTTCGATTTTGAGACTAAAATGCGGGGTTTATAATTGTTAGGCATGCGATGTCTAAGTAATTCATTTAGTCAGGCATGCGATGTCTGAGGTGGTTGCGGATTCCAACTGTTGTAGTTTTACACTTTCTTTTCTGTGACCGTAAGTGTAATATGTGATATCGCCGGTTTCGTTGCTATATGTCAACGACAATTGGGATGGACATATTTACTTACGTTGATGACATGTGATGTTATGTGTTGCTGGATATGTTATATTGGATCGTCGTCTTTGAATAGCCGGGGTTTTTTATGTGAGATGAGTGTTTTTCATTTTCATTCATGTAAAAACTTGTATGTAATATTCTTTTATTGGGGCGCTTCCAGGTTGCGGAAGTTGTCACCGTTTGTATATTATTTACTTTTCCGCACTAGGATAGACCCAAGGAGGAGGGCACAAGTAACCGGGTTCTGGAGTCCAGTGGGAGACCAACTCGAGGAGTCGAGTCCGGGTCTCCTAACTCTAGAATTGTTAGGGTTGCTTGCCGCTCTCGTAGGGGTCTAGGGGTGTGGGTTTGGCTATTCATCACGACCGTGGAATCCGTGTTTTATACTGGCTCGTATTGAAAATACGGACGTCCTAGTATATCCAATATTTCATATGATATTCTTCTGCTGCGATATCTGTGATGTGATCATGTGATGTTCTGTGATAGATACAGTATATAGTATATATGATATATTATATAGACGTTACTTATGTTTTACACCCGTGCTAGCCCTGCCCCGCTCTGCCGTTAGTTACCTAACCTAACGGTGCATGAGGGGACATCGAGGCGAATGCGGATGGCATAAGTGTACGTCGTATTTATCTGTGATGTTTAGGTACTTAAATGATGGGACTTCATTAATGTGATTAATGAAATAAAAGAAACCTAAGATGTTGTAGAATCGAATTTCAAAATTAAAACAGGTAGCTACAGTTCTTGCTTTGCACAGCGGTATATGTGATATATCCTGCACCTTATTCGATGAGGAAAGGACCGAGATCCCTTCACCGGGAGTGACTCCCTTAGCAATAACTGGCAGATGCTACACACTCGGTTTGTCTTTTGATTGCTTTTAAGAGTTTTTGCTTTGCACAGTGATATATGTGATATATCTCGCACCTCATTCGACGAGGAAAGGACCGACGATCCCTTCACCGGGAGTGACTCCTTTAGCAAAACTAGAAAAGCTTCAAAAACACTCCATTTTAAAATCATTTGATTCTACAACGATATCAAGTTCATTACGCAATAGGTTTTCAGAAAAACCTGTCGTAGCCCTCCGTCATTTCAGATAAATCCTGTTTAGTATTCGTGCTGCGTTTGTTGACCTTGTCAAGGCGCAGTGTGCGGTAGCTAACCAGTATTTATCTGCTTATGCATATGATGCAGATTGGGTTAGGGTAGTCGTGCGGCCTTGTTGACCTTGTCAAGGGTCGTGCGGGTGGGTTTGATTCAATCAAGAAATGACGGGTTGAACTTGACTTGCGGTCTATGGTTTGTTGACCTTGTCAAGGTCATAGATCGTTCGGGGCAAAATATTATCGGGAATTTCAAGTGTTGAAATTTGCAATGAGATTGCATACCTTCTATGAGATAGTTGGATCCCGATACCCTCTGCGAGTAAGAGTTACTCCTGGGAGAGTTTTATACATAATAATTAGCCGATCAGGTAGGTGTCTAGAAAGGTGTTAACGGGGTTACACCTCTGGGAAAACGAGGTTTACATTAATTAGGTTCGTGCGAAAGCACGGGGGACCTCCCTCAAAGTACCGACACTGGCCTGGCTGAAAGATTGGCGAACTTGTAGTGTGTAATTAATCCCGGCTAGTCTTTCCTTTTAGGGTTTGAAGGAAGATTTGATAAAAAGCAGTGGGAGCCATCCTGATTAGATAAAATAATAACCAATCTATTCTTGCAAGAGCGCACGCTGAGTGTTTTCTTCTCTCTGTCTCTCCTGGTAGCGACCATATCACGCCTTAATCAAGATAATAATACGGAATATTGACCGAACCCGCTTGTTATACTGAGCTGGGGAACGTTGGTCCCGCTCCAACTTATAATTGTTATAAGACAGAGCAGGAAATAGGGGATTACCAGAATTCCCGTGCCGCCCAAATGAAGAGAGTGTATGCTGATGCATCATCTTCGGGTGTGTTCATTACAGAGAACTGTTTCTCAGTATCCTTTACGTCCTGGGTATGTGATACCAGATCAGGATCCCACATATGTAATATGTTACATAGGGCTACAGAAAGGTAGAAGAACTGAGAATGGGTGATAAGTTTCATGAGGCAGAAAACGGGGCAAGTGTTGCAGCCAAGTCTGTTGGTCACTGTCACCCTGTATTACCAATACATTGATTCTGAACGAATGTTGTTAGATACCGAACCTGATATACAAAATCATATCAGTCTCTTTATTAGTAAAGAAACGGTAAAATTTTGTATTGTTGGATAATGTTTTGAACATTTCCTATATCAAAAGTTGATCGGTTCAGGCACGTTATCTAAAAGCATTGATGTTCTAAATCAAACTACAGTTCTTAGTATACGGAACACACAAAAGAGGAAGAGTTCAGAAATGAACGAATCCTTCTTGGGGTATTGTAGACTAGGTCATATCAATGCGACCCGACTGGCTGAGTTACATTTAGATGCATATTTAAATCAGTTTGAATTTACATCTTGTGAAACTTGCCAGTCATGTCACAAAGATATAATGACACCAGCTCTGTTTACTGGAAACAGAGAAAGAGTTAGTGAACTCTTGGGATTGATACATGTTGATGTATGTAAGGTCCCTTGTCTACACATGCCAGGACTGGTTCTTTATACTTCATTACGTTCTCTGATGATCTCTTTAGATTCAGACATATGTTCTTGTTGAAACACAAGTCCGAACCTTTTGAGATATTCACAGAATATAAGTTAGAAGTAGAGAACCAAAATAAGGGTATAAGTATTGTGTCCTATGATGAGATCAAGGAGGAGAATACTTGTGCACGGAAATACTGGACTATTCTAAAGGAGAATGAGATTCTCACTCAGCATTACTCCTCCGTATACACCATAGCACGATGGTATTCGGGGCGGAGCAATCACACCTTATATGATAAGGTGTGCTCTATGATGAGTACTACTGAGTTACCTATTTCCTTTTGGGTGTAATGCACTTGAGAAGCTGCATACCTATTGAATAGGGTTCAAATCAAATCAGTTGCCTACCACTTCATATTTGATATGATAAAGGAAGAGCCATCTCTCAAGTTAGTTGAGATTTGGGGTTGTCCAGCCTATGTCTGAAAAGCAAAATCTGGACAAGCTCGAGGCAAAATCTGTTATGTAGAACTGGAAATGTTCCAGCTATACAAAATGCAGCTGATGATTTGAAAGAACCAAAGGATTCAATAGTTACCAACGAACCTCAGCCTCTCCGCCGATCTAGTGAGGTTCCTCACCCGCCTGAGAGATACTTCGGTTACTCTATGACAGTAGGAGCGAGGATTGCATCATGAGATGATGACCCAACTAGCTTCGAGCAGGCCATCGAGAGTAAGACTCTGTAAGAATGGCTGGATGCTTATCGATCTGAGATGGAATCCTTATACACCAACAAAGTATGGACTTTGGTTGCTAAAACTGAAGGGTTAAATCCCCATCAGGAGCAAGTATATCTTGAGAAGATTACTTGGTGTAGATGGAAAAGTTGAGACTTTCAAAGCTAGACTTGTTAAAGGTTTTCGTCATCAACCAGGCGTGGATAATGATGAAACCTTTTCTAAGGAGCTATGCTTAAGTCCATCCAGATCCTACTTGTCACGGCTACATACCATGACTACGATATCTGATGGTTGGGTGTCATGACTGCTTTTCTAAATGATGATTTAGAAAAGAGCGTCTATAAGTACACAGCCAGAGGGCTTCGTAGACAGTGGGAGCAGCGGAAACGTGTGCAAGATGCTTTATAGGATAGAGCAGGCATCGCGGAGTTGGAACATCTGTTTTGATGTATTAGTCAAAAAAGTTAACATCATCAAAATGGTAGATGAACCTTGTATAAACAAAAAGGTAGTAGGGAGTATGGTGACGATCCTCGTAGAGTACGTGGATGACATACTCTTGATAGGAAAAGAGTTTCCTATGCTACGCTCGATCAATGTCCGCTTATCACAATGATTCTCCACATAGGATCAAAGTGATACCTCCTAAATCCTGGATTTTGGATCTATGAGATAGATCTAAATGGATGTTAGGATACTCACTAGCTGTAGTGAGATGGTATCAATCGACCCTGGGGAGAATCACTGGAAGGGTTCCAGGGTGATAAAGACGACTGAGTGTTAGTCACAGGCATTGTCTTAACCCTCAGTGAAGGGACGGTATGTTGGAAGAGTTCCAAGCTAGATACCGTGACATACTAGATGATTAAGGCTGGATACATCGCTACTTAAGATGCTACCAAAGAGGCAGTCTGGGTGTATATTGGTTCATGAGATGAACTACGTTCCTACCATTGTGAGACAATGGAGTTGTGGCTTATGCCAAGGAACGTCCGTCCCATCAGTGATCCAGACATATTCTAAGGCAGTATCACCAGATCATAGAGATGGTTGATCTCCAAGGGATCGAGGTTAGGAGAGTAGACTCAGAGGAAAAACACAGCGGATCCACTCACGAAAGGCCTTTTCCCAGAGAGAGACTTTTATGGGATGGTTGAGTATGAGATACTACAACCACTGCTACAGATGGCATATATAGGGAGGACTTTCTTGCTCGACATGATAGTATGCTATCTGGTTGCTCTTTACCTTAACGTGTATACTGATTGTCTCTCTGTTATATGTTGGTAAAGCCCTTAGGATGTGTACTTGACTACCTGGATTATGATGCGGATCATACTAGTGGGGACATGGTAGTCTATAAGTACATCCTTCAAAGTCCCTAGTCGTGGGTGTATCGAGACGGGGCATCGATATACCAGAGTAGACTAGCGTGTACCTTCTCGACCCATACAGATGGGCGATGGATGATCCCATATCCATTGGTGCTTGACATCAGAGATGATATACGGGTGCTCAGTAGAGACTGGGTACACTGGACGGACTCGCCGAGAACTCCCAGATGGTATTATATCTCACGTCAGATGGCAGTTCTCTGGTGACACTGGTACAGAGTAGTATGTTGACCCGAGATCGTCATAGAGTCTTGTGTGGTTCCCACTGTGCTTTGATTTCCATCTTACCATGTCCAAGAGGGCGTGCAAAACGGTGGTTTTTGGGTATAGTCCCGAGTCACATGGAGGCAATGAGCGATAGGAGGGGATTCGTCTCTCCCGGTATAGGGAGTTGATGTTGCGCAGTGTTCGATTGGCTATAACAGGAAATCCCTGGCCAGGGTTGCTGAGATTTACTGGTAAGTGTTACCAGTAGTTTCTCGAATTGTTATAGACCTCATATCGACACGACTTATCGAGCTATTGGGGTCTGACGTTTACCACCCCTAGGCGAGATATGTGACATATCAGACGATCAGACCGGACTGTACGGTAGTGTTACTGGTTGGATTCACTGGAGTGTGAGCGGGCTTGCTCGTCGATCTTCAGATCGCTCAATACCCGGGTGGCCGTTACGTTTAGCAGACCGCTTGCGGCTTGTGGGTGCTTGATATGATCATCGCCTGCTGCCGGCGTATTGACGAGTCTTTAGAGTCCTACACAGAGGTTTCCTGGCTCAAGCGAAACGAAATAGGAGCGCATATGAGATATGTGCGGGACCGAGAATAATGCGTGTATGTGATACCGTATGTCATTCTCACGATGAATGTATCGATTGGTTATATGCGATATAACCTAGTTATCGAATCAAGGATTGATTCGATAAGCCGATACATTGTATACTAGTCGGTTGTGTGCGACATGACCGGATCGTTAAATCAAGTGTTGATTTAATGATTTAATGCATAATTATATATTTGATATATTACTTTGCACTAACTAGTATTGGTTCACTTTAAACGGATTTTCTCACTTGGTTTGTGTACATTGTATATGTGATATACTTTTGTACACTTGATTGTATCATATTTGATGATACATGTTTACTTGTGTTTGTGTGAATATTGAACCATGGTTATATGAATGGCTAGGGTTATGATTATTTATTCATTCATTTATTTATATATATTCATTTTGGAAATTATTTAAGGATGGTGGCTTATTTTGTTTTATGTTGAAGCTTCTTGAAACTTTGATCAAGTCAACCATTCTTATCTCATCCTTAACCCTAACCATTCCAACTAACCTTGGTTTAATCTCTACGCTTGACCATGGTTTGCTTATGATAAGAATTGATTTTCTTTTCTATTTTATTATTCTTATCATAACAATTATCATCTTCTTCTTCTTCTTCACTTCATGAAGAAGCTTACTTCATCAATGGTGATTGATGAAAACAAGTGAGAAATCCAATTCTAAAGTCTACCCACTTCCTATTTCTTCATCCTCTACCTCTTGCCAAGTAGTAGAGTGTGTTTTCTTCACAAGTTTCTTGACTTGGTGAAGTGAGAGCTTGATTTAGCGATGCCTCGACGTAGATCATCTTCGGCAAGGACATCGATGACCTAGCCCGTCCATTCTCCGATGAAGCCGACGCTAGAGCCCGGGACTTGTTATGGACAGCGAGGAGACTTCATTGCGGAGCTATGGAGGTGGAGAACCGGATCTACAATGGTTGTATTTCCGTATCTCTTAGTTAAGTGTTAACTAGTTACTTTGTTCGCCTAAACATCTAGCCGACGATCCGTAGTTTAGGGTTTCTCGGCACGTTAAAATTTGAAATTGGCATGGTTGATGCCTTGTGGGACCTCATTAGGGTGCCTAGGAACCCTACAATATATATATATATATATATATATATATATATATATATATTAGTGGAATGGGACGCTAATATATATGTATATATATCAATTTATATACATCATCATAATGATTCATGCAAATATATTTATTCAGGATATATGAGATTCACTTGATATTGGATTCAGGATATATGAGATTCACTTGATATTGGATACATCATATATGAGATTATTTGATATTGGACATTCAGGATTTATAAGACTTACATGATATGAGAGCCAATTTGGGGGCTGATTTGAGGAATTTGGGATTTAGATTGTCTTGATGCACTTTGGTCCTGCCACGAGGTCAGGATTCCGTGGGAATGACATGTTTTATCTCATACTCCGCATTTACTTTATATGCATTGCTTCGTGTATTAGTAGTACCTGATAGCGTACCTTACATGACTGTTGCATACATATTGCCATTTATTGTTCATGTATCAGTAGTACCTGATAGAGTACCTTACATGACTGTTGCATACATATTGTCATATTATTGCTTCATGTATTAGTTGTACCTACTAGTGTACCTTTCATGACTGTTGCATACATATGACCATTTATTGCTATTAGCTTGCATATGTTAGATTCGCGCTGTACGTGCATACTTACGATTACCTGCATATGTTATTTACTATTCACGAGTTGGCAACTCACCCCCGTTGTGCCACAGTGTTTTGCAGGTTGTTCCTCAGAGTAGTCAGAGGCAGGGCTATTTTCATCTATCGTATCATCTTTTGCTGCGGATACCGTTTCGGCTCACAGTGTGCAGTTTTGCTTTAGGTGGGTTTTGTGGTTATCCGTTATGTTGACCTTTGCATCTTGTTGTATCCTACTCTCCATCTACCACTTTCATGTATGACTTAGAGACTTGATGTAAGGACGATATTGTATTTTATTTTGTGACTTGGAGTTCTTTTATGCAGTTTTATTTATATCGTCTTTTATTTCTTCGCTACGGCGTTGTATATCTGTTGTGGTGGTTGTTTTCCGTCTTTGGGCGTGTATTTGCTCCCGTTTGGGGATGCTTTACTTATATTTTTGTTGTACCAATTTTTGGGGCTAGTTTTTACAAAGGAGGTGCTGCCAAATTTTTAAAGGAAATAAAGTTGGACTTTTAAAGAATTTGGGTTGAGATTTCAAAGGTTTTAAAATTGCTATTATCACTTACTACTTTTCATGGTTTAGATTGCTGGGTTTTCGGTTTACTTAAATTGCGTTACGCCTGTAGACGTTGCGTAGTTTAAGGGTCGTCACGTGCCAATTTCGGGTCGTGACAAAATTGGTATCAGAGCGCTAGGTTTTACCTTTCGGAGTGTAGGATGACCTTGATATGATGGAGTAGGTAGCTTAAGCAGAGTAACGTAGTGTGTGTATGTCCACGGCATACTCACAACGCGGTACTCCACCTAAAGTGACCTAAGTACAAATTGCTTGAAATTCCTTTCTTGATGATACATATCCTTGTAATTCGATTTCCGTGTTCTTATCGAATCCTATTTCCATTGACTATGGGGACTCAGAGTGATGCAGCGAGGGCCGAGGTCAGAGTTGACTCGGGTGGGACGAGGATGACCAGGATGGCACGCTCGTTGCACTGGAGCAGATGGATCCGTCTTCGATAGATCGTATTGATAGGCTTGTGGCAGAGATGCAGGACTTGCGCCAGACGATGAGATCTTTGGTTGAGGCCAGTAGAGCGTAGCGACAGGAGATTGCCACCCCTGTTACCCAGTTATTCCTTGCGATCAGTACGCAGTATAGTGTTACGTATACAGCTCCAGTGGATGCAGCCCTAGTTGACGAGGCACGTCTTCCAGAGACTTTGGGAGTTCGAGGACCGAGGAGGGCTAGTACAGGTGTGTCAGCCTCGAAACAGAGGTTCAATCGCCGAGACAGATTTCATGACCATCGCGGGAGTAGCAGAGGCTTAGGACGAGGACAGTCGTTCAGCTCTCATCCCCAGGAAAGTCAGCAGTCGTCGCATGGATGTTTCTGATGCGGGAGCCCTCATCACCTCATCAGGAATTGTTCCTTAACACCGCGTCAGACTCGTGTTTGGAGAGGTCGTGGTCGCGAAGGGTTCGCTCAGAGGGGACAGGTTGGCAGAGGAGGAGTTCAGCCAGTTGCGGGTAGGGGGCATGCACGAGAGTTTGCTTCTACTCATCGGGACGCGCGGGCGTCCAATGCAGAGTTTTCAGGTATTCTTAATTCGTATGTTCTTTTGATGCACTTGTTTGTTTTACACACTTTGTACCGTGGTTGGGCCGAGAGTCGTGTTAGCTAGATCAGCCGTTTGTTGTGTTAACTTCTTCCAGCGATTCTTTTGTTGCGCGACACGTATTTCGGTCGTGTGCCGATCGAATAGGAGATAGATATTCGTCCGTCGTTTTGATCATTCTAGAGTTGTTGGATTTGACGTTCTCCGGGACACGGACTGGTTAGCTACATGCTAGGCGTCTGTGGACTGCCGTGAAAAAACAGTCAGGTTTTGTTTTCCCGGCGAATCAGTTCTTGTTGTGCATGGGGACAGTGGTGCCGCCCATCACAGCTTGAATTCAGCCTTTTTCGCTAGTCGGCTTTTGAGGAGAGGATGTCGAGAATTCTTGGCTTTCATTCGTGATACCGGAGCCATAGTGGGTTTGTTGGACCGGGTTCCTATCGTGCGAGAGTTTTCCGACGTTGTTCCAGATGAGCCGGCGGAGCTTAGGGAGCTTAAGGATCGGCTGCAGAGTTGCTTGTAGGGGGGCTTGTGCGTCAGAGTGTTTCGCTTTGGGGAGATCCTATTCTGTTCGTCAGTAGAAGGACGGCAGTTGAGGTTGTGTATTGATGGATCGTCAATTGAACCGAGTTACGGTGCGGATAGGCATCCTTTACCCCACATTGACGATTTCTTGATCAGCTCCTGTGTGTGAGACATTTTCTAAGTTTGTTTGGGATCAGGTCATCATTGTTGCGGGTTCGGAGTGATGCCATTCCGAAGACTGCTTTTGTGCGCGCTACGAGCAGTATGAGTTTTGGTGGTGTCGTAGGACTCGCCAATGCCCTAGCAGCATTCGTGGATATGGTGAACCAGATTTCTTCAGGCCGTTCTTCAACCAGTTTATTATTATTTTATTGATGACATTCTGGTCTTTTCTAAAAGTCATGAGGAACTTGAGCAGCACTTGAGGATTTGCTTTGCAGACATTGGGAGAGCCCCAGCGGTTTGCTAAATTATCGGAGTGTTCCTTCAGACTTGATTGTGTTGACTCCTAGGTCTTGTAGTTACGGGAGACGGTTTTCGTATGGACCCGAGGAAGATCGAGGCCGTACAGCTTTGGCCCATACTTCTATCCGGGACATAGGTCCGCAGATTTTTGGGCTTAGCAGGTTTTTGCCGCCGTTTCGTGCAGGATTTCTAGTGTATCGCTGCACCGTTGACTGAACTGACCGGAAATGAGGTTCTTTTTCTTGGACTGTGGTATGCGTGCAGAGTTTTCGGCAGTTGAAGACTCGGTTGACAACTGCACCAATTCTTTCTTTACTTTCTGGTTCGGGTGACTTTGTTGTTTAACTGTGATGTTTCGTGAGTGGGGCTCGATTTTGCGTTGATGTGGTATTATAGAGTTATCGCTTTTGCTTCCCGACAGTTGGAGAGAGTACGAGTAGGATATCCCACTCATGATCTGGAGATGGCCGCGGTAGTCGTGCGTGTTAGGTTAGTCTAGCACCCTATGATGAGTTTTGAAGCATCACATGTCCCAAAGTTTAAATTTTTATGGTGCTAAACGAACATATAATGGAATCGATCCTAGAAAATTAGGGTTTCGAATGAAAAAGCGAATCAAACTAGGGTTTCGAGACTACAACCTTTGTAGCTCCCTTTCGCTGGACTCCTTGGTGTCTTGGGTGTTGGAAGAAGGTCCTCTTGAAGTCCTCTTACGTCCACGACGATCCACCACGGAGTTCTCCGTCCAAGCTTGCAACTTCGTAAAACCGAAGAGAACACTCTAAGCAAGTTGGCTAAACTTGCATAGAATGATGTTGTGGTTTGGAATCTCACTTCAAAAACCTTTCTTTGAGTGTGTTTAACTCACTAGAAAAACCTAGAGAGCAAATGGTGAAGGAGGATGAAGATGGTGGCTTTTCTTTTTAGCAAGTGTAGAATGATAAAAAGATCACCATACAAAAAGAAATAAAATATAACCTTTTATATTTTATTCCTTCTTACCTCTAACCATGATTAAGTGATGGAGGGTTTATTTAACTTGAGTTTTAAATGATAAAGAGAAGGATAACCTAAGGTTAGAGGTAGGTGAGCAAGGTTAGGTTAGAAGAAGAATGTAGAAGCTAACAAAGATTATCCTTTTCTTTTCAATTTGTTTTAAATCCAAAATTAAATAAAAATCCATCACTTAATCTATGGTGTGAGTCTTATATTGCCACCATTTCCATGTGCTAACAACCATGATAGATGGGTGTATGTGTGTATGCATGTATGCACATCCATATGTGCATGAAACTAGATAGAAAGAAAGAAACATATACACACATGCATACATCCATCATGTCCATGAAAGGTTTTAAGTGAGAAAACTAATGGTTAAATGATAAATCAACACTTGATTTATCAATCCGGTCATATCTCATATGACCCCACCAAAAGAAGGCCGCCCGATCAATGTCCGATATCATATACGCACATTTTAATCGGGTGCATGCGCATATCGCATACGCGCACCACAACGTTTCGCCTGGACTGGGTAACTCCTTTGTGGGACTCTAAGACTCGTCAATACGCCGGCAGAGGGTAATGATCATATCAAGTCCCCCAAGCCGCAAGCGGTCAGCTAAACGTAACGGCTATCCGGGTATTGAGCGATCAGAAGAAAACAAGCGAACCTGCTATAACTCCCGTCGAGCCAACCGGCAACACTACCGTACAGTCCGGTCTCTTCATCAGATATGCTGCATATCGAGCCTAGGGATGGTCACGTCGACCCTAATAACTTAATAAGTCGTGCCGGTGAATGGTCTATAACAGATCGAGAAACTACCGATAACACTTATCAGCAAATCTCAGCAGCCCTGGCCAGGGACTTACTGATATAACCAGTCGGGCACAGCACAGCATCAACTCCCAATACCGGGAGAGACGAAAACCCCTCCTATCGCTCATTGCCTTCGTGTGTCTCGGGACTGTACCCAACGGCCACCTGTTTGCACGACTCAGTAGAGCCGTGGTAGGGTGACAATCAAAGTACAGTGGGAGAACACACAAGACTCTATGACGATCTCGGGTCTACAGACTAACATGTACCAGTGTCACCTGAGAACTGCTATTCGACGATAGATATAATTCCATATAGGAGTTCTCGGTGAGTCCGTCCAGTGTACCCAGTCAGCACTGAGCACCCGTATATGATCTTGATGTCAAACATCGATGAATGTGGGAACATCCATCGCCCATCGCATGGGTCTAGTATCATATACGCTAGTCTACTCTGGTATATCAATGCCCCGTCTCGATATACCTTCGACTAGGGACTTTCCAGGATATGCTTATAGACTACAGATGCCCCATTAGTATGATCTCCATCATAATCAGAGCAGTCAAGCCAATATCCTCAGGGCTTTATCAGCATATATGAGTGAATAATAAGCATGATCAAGTCAACATGTCAGATAAAGAAGAACCAGATAGCATACTATCATGTCGAGCAAGAATGCATATTGAATATATATACATGTATAGATACATCCACTATCATATAATGGCCTCTGGGGCATACATATATCCAACAATCTCCCACTTACACTAAGGCCAGTTATTGGCGTATCTCATACCCAACATCTCAAAAAGTCGCTCATGCCGCGGCTGAGGGAGGGCCTTGGTGAATGGATCCGCGGCGTTATTCTTTGTGTCTACCCTCCTAATCTCGATCTCGCGGCGATCAACAATCTCCCGGATCAAATGAAAACGCCTCAGGATGTGTCTGGACCGCTGATGGGATCTGGGCTCCTTGGCTAACACCATAGCCCCATTATTGTCACAATACAAAGGTATTGGATCAATAATGGTTGGAACTACTCCTAGCTCCGAGACGAACTTCTTCATCCAGACGGCTTCCTTGGCGGCATCATTTGCAGCAATGTACTCAGCTTCCATCATAGAGTCTGCAACGGTATCTTGTTTGGAACTCTTCCAACTCACCGCCCCTCCATTGAGGGTAAATACAAACCCAGAGATAGATTTGCTGTCGTCCTTCTCGCTCTGGAAGCTCGAATCGGTAAAGGCCTCCATTTGGAGATCTCCATTACCATACACCAAGAACAATTCTTTAGTCCTTCGCAAGTACTTAAGAATGTTCTTCACTGCTGTCCAGTGATTCTTCCCTGGGTTGGATTGATACCTGCTTACAACACTAAGTGCGTAAGCTACATCTGGGCGTGTACATAACATCGCATACATTATAGATCCTACTGCCAAGCATAGGGTATAATACTCATGTGAGCTCTCTCTTCATCGGTCTTTGGACAAGAATCCTTGGAGAGAGTGACCCCATGGCAAACGGGTAAGGCACCCCGCTTGGAGTCTTCCATACTAAACCTTTTTAGGATGGTGTCAATGTACCTGGTTTGGGACAATCCCAATAACCTTTTGGATCTATCCCTATAGATCCTTATGCCCAAAATGTACGTGGCATCACCCAGGTCCTTCATGGAGAACCTCAGTGATAAGAAAGATTTGACCGACTGTAGCATAGGAATATCATTTCCTATCAGAAGAATGTCGTCCACGTACAGTACGAGGAATGTGGCAGCTCTCCCTACAGCCTTCTTATAAACACAAGGTTCATCTGGATTTTTGATGAAATCAAACTCTTTGATGACATCATCGAAACAGATGTTCCAACTCCGTGATGCCTGCTTTAACCCATATATGGATTTAAGCAATTTACATGCTTTCCCGCTGCTCCCACTATCAATGAAGCCCTCTGGCTGATCCATATAAACGCATTCTTCCAAATTTCCATTTAGAAATGCGGTTTTAACGTCCATCTGCCAGATTTCATAGTCGTAGTGAGCAGCAATAGCAAGTAGGATCCGAATGGATTTAAGCATGGCTACGGGAGAAAAAGTCTCGTCATAGTCCAAACCTGGTCTTTGACGAAAACCCTTCGCCACAAGTCTTGCCTTATAGGTCTCCACCTGCCCATCTACACCAATCTTTCTTTTAAAGATCCATTTGCACCCTACAGGTTTTACCCCAGGGGGTACAACGTCCAAAGTCCACACTTTGTTGGTGTACATAGACTCCATTTCGGATCTCATGGCATCCAGCCACTTCACAGAGTCTTTACTCGTGATAACTTGCTGAAAACTGGTAGGATCATCATCATCCATGATGCAATCTTCTCCGTTACCATCAATGAGGAAACCGTAGTACCTCTCCGGTGGGCGAGAAGTCCTACCAGACCTACGGAGTGGCCGAGGTTCTTCAGTTTCTGCTGCAACATCCGGTTCAACCAAATCGTCATTTGTAGTTTGTGTCTCTAGAACCTCTTCTAGATCCACCACCTTGCCATCATCTTTGTCTGTGAAAAACTCTTTTTCCAAGAATGTGGCATGTTGAGAAACGAACACTTTTTGTTCCTCTTTGTGGTAGAATAGATATCCATAAGAATTCTTTGGATATCCCACAAAGTTACACATGACCGACCGTGTCTCGAGTTTGTCCGGATTCTGCTTTTTAACATAGGCCGGGCAACCCCAAATCTTAATTCTCTTAAGAGATGGTCTCTTCCCATGCCATATCTCATATGGCGTGGTAGACACGGTTTTGGTTGGAACCCTGTTTAGCAGAAACGCTGCAGTCTTCAATGCATGCCCCCAAAACGAGACTGGTAACTCAGCGTCACTTATCATGGATCGGACCATATCTAATAGGGTCCTATTCCGTCGTTCTGACACACCGTTGTGCTGTGGTGTGTAAGGAGGAGTGAGCTGAGAGAGAATCCCATTCTCTTTTAGGAAGTGTGCAAATTCTGTACTGAAATACTCACCACCTCGATCTGATCAAAGCATCTTGATACTCAAGCCGGTTTGTTTTTCTACTTCTTGTTTATATTCAATGAATTTCTCGAAAGGTTCGGACTTGTGCTTTAATAAAAATACATGACCGAATCTTGAGAAATCGTCAGTGAACGTAATGAAGTATGAAAAACCGCCTCTAGCCTGTGTAGACATTGGCCCACATACATCACTATGTATGAGGCCCAGGAGCTGAGTAGCTCTTTCTCCGTGTCCGGTAAACGGAGTTTTGGTCATTTTACCCTTGATACAAGACTGGCAAGTCGCATAAGATTTATATTCAAAAGAGTTTAAATATCCATCTTTGTGTAACTTGTTTAGTCTTGTTTCGTTAATATGACCAAGTCTACAGTGCCAAAGAAAAACTTCATTTAATTCTGAAAATTTTCTTTTATTAGTGTGTTGTATACTGAAAACTGTGTGTTGATTTAGGACATATATTCTGTTGTTTAGTGTACCATACCCAACCAACTTTTGATTCAGGTTAATGTTCATAACATTGTTCTGCAATACAAAATTATACCCTTCATTGTCCAACAAAGAAACGGATATTATATTACATAGCATACTTGGTACAAAATAACATGGATTTAAAACCAAAATACATCCAGATGGCAACCCCAAGTGATACTCTCCCACTGCGACTGTATGTACATTGGAACCATTTCCAACGCGGAGAGTATGGTCACCTGTCCTCAAAACCTTGCTATTTCTCAGCCCCTGCATAGAATTGCAAATGTGAGAACCTGAACCGGTATCCAATACCCAGGAAGCAGAGTTTATAGAAAAACAGTTTTCAGTCACAAACGCACCTGAAGCAGAAGCATCACCATGCTTCTTCTTGAGACTTAAGTACTCCGTGCAATTGCGCTTCCAATGTCCTGTCTTGTGGCAATGAAAACATTCGCCTTTCCCCGGGTCTCCAGCTATGGACTTTCCCTTTCCCTTCACCTTTTTAACTCCGCCCTTAGGATTAGTGGGTTTCTTCTTTTTCTTTCCCTTGGCCTTGGCTTTCGGGCGAGAAGAAGAAGACTGTCCAATAGTCATAACGGGAGTTTTTGCTAACTTCATAGTGCTCTCTGCACTCCTTAACATATTAAGGAGTTCAGGGAGTTCCTTCTCCATGCCTTGCATGTTAAAGTTCACTATGAACTGAGCAAAGGTGGAGGGCAGGGACTGCAGAATAATATCTATATATTGTTCATTGTCCATCGTCCATCCAAGGTCCTCAAGCTCTTCTATAAGAGCTATCATCTTCAGAACATGGTCTCCTACTGGTGTGCCAGGGGCCATCCGCATCTGAAACAATTTCTTTGATGCTTCGTATCGTAATACGCGGGATTGCTCCCCATACAACTCCTTTGTATGGAGCAATATACCATGAATGTCTATGTCCTCGTGCTGCTTTTGATGTGTGTTGTCCATTGATGCAAGCGCGAGGCATTTGGCCGTGGCACAGTCAGCGTCCCATGTCTTGCGGACTTCAATGTCCGCAACTGAGGATTTTGGACCAGGGACGGGCGGGGCTGAAGCCGTGAGGACATATGATACTTTATCATAAGTCAAGGTGATTTTCAGATTCCTTAGCCAGTCTTTATAGTTGGTCCCATTCAGTTTGTTTTTATCTAGTAAAAGCTTGAGTCCAGTGATGGGTATCTGCCATTAAGAGAGAGAAAAGAATACACTCAGCGAAAGCTCTTGCATAGATTAGATTGGTTATTATCTTGTCTAATCGATGTTTCCCACTGCTTTTTATCGAGTTTTTCTTTCAAACCTTAAAAAGAAAAACTAGCCAGGATTAATTACAGTCTACAACTTCGCTAACCGTTCAGCCAGGCCAGTGTCGGTACTTGAGGGAGGTTCCCCGTGCTTTCGCACGGACCTAATTAGAGTAAACCTCGTTTTCCCAGAGGCGGAGCCCCGTTAACACCTTTCTAGACACCTAATGAGTTAGCTAATTGTAAACTGTAAAACTCTCCTAGGAGCAACTATTGCCCACAGTGGGATCGGGATCCAACCATCACATGGAAGGTATGCAATCTCATTGCAAATTTCAACTATTGAAATTCCCGATGTGGTTTTTACCCCTAATACTCGTGACCTTGGCTAAGGTCAACAAATCACGAGCACTAGTCAAGCTCAACCCGTCATTTCTTGATTAATTAGACCCGTTCACATGACCCCTTGGCTAAGGTCAACAAAGTCATATGCCCGTCCTAATTAATCTGCATCATATGCGTTTGTAGGAAGACATCACTTAGCTACCGTACACTACACCTTGGCTAAGGTCAACAAACGTAGCACGAATACTAAGTACTCTACTTCCTAAAATGACGGAGGGTTGCGGATGATTTTTAAGAAAATCTTTAACGCTTTGAAATTGATATCGTTGTAGAATCAAACGGTTTTTAAAAGGAGTGGCTTAAGCTCCGCGGTTTTAAAATATAGCTTTTTCATAAATAGCCGAGTGGTTTTCAAATCCGATTCTACAACATCTTTTAGGTTTATTTTCTTTACATTAATCATATTAATGTAATCCCATCATTTAAGTCCTTAAGCCAATCACAGAAAAGAAACGAAAATAACACGTACGCTTATGCCATCCGCATTCGCCGCAATGTTCCGTTATGCACCGTTAGGTTACTTAACTAACGGCATACCGGGACGGGACTAGCGCGGGTGTAAAACATAAGCAACGTCTACTATATATCATATATATAATATGTCATTCGTCTCAGATATCACAGAACACAGGCAGCAAAAACATAGATATAACGTGGGATATACTAGGACGCCCGTATTTAGTATTTAGCCAGAATAGAAAATACGGATTCCACAGTCGCGATGAATAGCCAAGCCCACACCCTGGACCCCTACGAGAGCGGCAAGTGACCCTGCCAATTCTGGAGTTTAGGAGACCCGGTCTCGACTCCTCGAGATGGCCTCCCACTGAACCCCAGAACCCGGTCACCTGTGCTCCCCTCCTTGGGTCCATCCTAATGCGGAAAAGTAAAATAATATACAACACTGGTGGCAGCAACCTCAACCCGGAAGCGCCCCAAATAAAAGAATATTACATTACACATGAATTTACATGAATGAAAATATAAAAACTCTCATCTCACATAAAAAAAACCCCCGGCTATTCAATCGCGACAATCCTGCACATCATATCTCAGCAACACATAATATCTCATATCATCAACGTAATTAAGTATGCATACACCGATTGTCGTCGACATATAACAACGACAATCGGCAATACCACTACATACTACACTTACGGTCACAGAAAACAAAGTGTAAAACTGCAATATCTGGAATTCACATTCTCTTTAGACATCACAAATGCGAGATATCGCATATTCCGTATTTCATGTCTAGTAATATGAATTCCATACATTGCATCACATTCCGGATAAACAGACAGTATTAAAGTTTCCGAACGAACGATCAAACACCCAGGATTCACTAAAGCCCAACACTTGAGCAGAGTTCAAACACCTGGAGTGTGACACAGTAGTAGCGGTCCAGCCGTAGAAGGGTCAAGCCAACGCCTCACATGTGGCACGCCGTACTGCCCCAAACCCTAAGGTTCAAAAGGCAGTTCAAGACGGTCACATAATCGAGTTAAGGTTTGTTGTCTTCTAGAGGGACCACCACAAAAAGACTTGCACGTATCTCCAAAGCATTTAAACCCCGTGAATAGTGAGCAAATGATACTCGTTCAAACACTTCAACACTTTCTAATTTACCCGGAAAAGCTACGAAATGAAAATACCGATCAAAACTACGCGTCCAAAACCATCTCCAGAAAAAGCAGTACTATATTCAGATTAAACATACCTAAAACAGTATACTAGCAGATCTAGGAATTATGGTGCAATTTTTATAGCAAGATGCCACTGTACGGCCGCGGAGCCGCGGCCTAAGCAAGGAATTGCCGCGGTTCCGCGGCCATATGAACAGTTCACTTGATCGTATTTCACCATTATTCTTAGTTTTCCCTGCTGTATTTTTTAAGTATTTTTAATCCTGAAAAATGTCAGATTTTAAAATTTGTCCAGAGAGGGTCCAAAAGTTCGTATTTTTTTTCGATCGGGATTTTTACTTCGTAAAAGCGTCGCCTAATGTTCTAGGCCGGCTCTGATACCAATGTTGTGTGGAGAGTCGTGTCAGATTTTCACAGACCACCAGAGCTTAATGTACATCTTCCTGCAGCGGGTTTTGATTGTTGAGACGGTCTTCTGCAGATTTACAGTTCTTGTGCGATCGTTGAGTACGGCTTAAGTTCGCCTCTATTGAGGGGACAGCTTGCTCATGTCCGCAACCGTCCATTTTTCCTTAATCGTTTTCGCGAGGCACAGCCCGCCGATGCTCGTTCGTCTGAGATTCTTGAGCATACTCGGCTGGGTAATGATTCGGAGTCCTTGATTTGTGACCAGGGTGTGCTACGTTTAGAGACGCGTTTGTGTATACCTGATACCGTTGGGTAGAAACGCGAAATCATAGAGCAGGCACATCAGTCAGCTTTCTGTGTTCATTTAAGTTCCACCAATATGTGACGTGACTTGTGAGACAGTTACGGGTGGGCAGAGATGAAGAGTGAAGTTTCGGATTTCGTTTCAAGGTGTCTGTCTTGTTGTGAGCTAAGGTTGAGCATTTGAGGCCGGCTGGAGAGTTGCAATCTTTAACCGTTCTAGAGTGGGAATGGGAGCAGATCTCCATGAATTTCGTTGTGGTATCTACCCAGGTCTAGACAGGGTGTGACTCCATTTGGGTGTTTGTTGTCCGGTTATGCTCAGTTTGCTCAGTTGTTCTTTGTTAAGTTTGTGCGTTGCACGGAGTTGCTTCATATGTTGTATCCAATAGAGACACCCTGTTCGCTTGCCGTCTTGGGCAGAAGTTTCAGGAAGTCTTGGGTACTGGTTGAACTTTAGCTCCGATTTTTCCATCCGCAGGACGACGGTTTGTGAGAGCGGGTCATACAGACTCTGGAGGATATGCTTGTGCGTGCGTACTAATTGTTGTTGGCAGTTGGGATCGTCACTTGCCATTGTTAGGGTTCTCCTTCGATAGCTGTTATCAGGAGACACTCCAATTGGCAACCTTTAGGTTTGTTGGGTAGGTCGTGTCGATCGCCAGTCTGTTTTTCTAACTCGGCGAGAGTAGGATTTTTGGACCCCAGCTAGTCTTGAAACTTCAGAGATGATCCAGTTGATTCAGGTCAGGATGAGGACAGCCCAGTGCAGACAGAGGTCTTATGCCGACCGTGGTGGTCGCAGACTTGAGTTCGTAGTGGGAGATCATGTATTTCTACGGATTTTCCGATGAATGACGTATTGAGTTTTGGGAAGCTTGTCCCAGGATTATGTTAGTTGTATGTATGCCCTAGAGGCCAGTATTGTACAGATGATGTATATTATATTGGATGCTTGGACATATATAGAGATGACTTTCTTGCTCGATATGATAGTATGCTATCTGGTTACTCTTTATCTTAACATGTACACTTGTCTCTTTAAACTGTCTTATAGTTACATGTTGATAAAGCCCTTAGGATGTGTACTTGACTACCTGGACTATGATGCAGATCATACTAGTGGAGACATGGTAGTCCATAAGTACATCCTTCAAGGTCCCTAGTCGTGGGTGTATCGAGACAGGGCATCGATATACCAGTGTAGACTAGCGTATACGCTCCTCGACCCATGAGATGGGCGATGGATGATCCCATGTCCATTGGTGTTTGACATCAGAGATGGTATACGGGTGCTCAGTGGAGACTGGGTACACTGGACGGACTCGCCGAGAACTCCCAGATGGTATTATACCTCACGTCAGATGGCAGTTCTCAGGTGACACTTGTACAGGTTAGTCTGTAGACCCGAGATCATCATAGAGTCTTGTGTGATTCCCACTGTGCTTTGATCTCCACCTTACCACATCCATGAGGGCGTGCAAAACGGTGGTCTTTGGGTACAGTCCCGAGTCACATGGAGACAATGAGCGATAGGAGGGGTTTCGTCTCTCCCGGTATTGGGGGTTGATGTTGCGCTGTACTCGATTGGTCGTAACAGGGAAGTCCCTGGCCAGGGCTGATCAGAGATTTGCTGGTAAGTGTTACCAGTAGTTTCTCGACCCGTTATGAGCCTCACATCGGCACGACTTATCGGTTATTGGGGTCTGACGTTTACCACCCCTAGACTTGATATGCGACATATCAGACGAACAGACCGGACTGTACGGTAAGTGTTACTGGTTGGATTCACAGGAGTGTGAGCGGGCTAGCTCGTCGATCTTCTGATCGCTCAATACCCGAATGGCCGTTACGTTTAGCAGACCGCTTGCGGCTTGTGGGTGCTTGATATGATCATCATCTGCTACCGGCGTATTGACGAGTCTTTAGAGTCCTACACAGAGGTTTCCTGGCTCAAGCGAAACGAAATAGGAGCGCATATGAGATATGTGCGGGACCGAGAATAATGCGTGTATGTGATACCGTATTTCATTCTCGCGATGAATGTTTCGATTGGTTGTATGCGATATAACCTAGTTATCGAATCATTGATTCGATAAATCGATACATTGTATACTAGTCGGTTATGTGCGACATGACCGGATCATTGAATCAAGTGTTGATTTAATGATTTAATGTATAATTGTATATTTGATATATTAATTTGCATTAACTAGTATTGGTTCATTTTAAAAGGATTTTCTCACTTGATGTGCACATTGTATATATGATATGCTTTTGTGTGCACTTGATTGTATCATGTTTGATGATACATACTTACTTGGGTTTGTGCAAAGAATTAAACCATGGTTATGATAATGGTTAGGGTTTTGTGTTATTCATCTATTTATTTATCCATTCTTTATTTATTTAAATAGATAAAAGAAAAGAAAATGGTTTCTTTTTATCATGAAGCTTGTTGAAGCTTCATGAAGGTTTGACTAAAGAGACCATTTGTCTTCTTGCTTAACCCTAACCATTCCCACTTACCATGGTCTATTCTCTACACTTAACCTTAGTTAGCTTATGATAAGTATTGATTTATTTTCATTTTAATTCAACACTTATCATATTCTTTCTTCTTCATCATCTTCTTCTTCAAGAAAAGCTTAAGTCCATCAATGGCAACTTGAGCTAAAGTGAGAGGAATCCAATTCTAAAGTGAACCCACCTCCTATTTCTTCACCCTCTACCTCTTGCCAAGTTGTTTTGGGTGTTTTCTTCACAAGTTTCACAATTTTGTGAAGTCGGAGCTTGAACTTGTGATGCCTCGACGTAGATCATCTTCGGCACGAAGCCGACGACCTAGTCCGTCCATTTCTCCGATTAAGCCGACGATTGAGTCCGGGATTCGAGATGGACAGCGAGAGGACGCCTACGTGGAGCCAAGGAAGTGGATATCCGGATCTACAAAGGTTGTAGCTTCTTATCTTTAGTTAAGTTGTTAACTAGATTCATATATCGCCTAAACTTCTAGTCAACGATCCGTATTAGGGTTTCTCGGCACCCATAAAATTTGAAATTGGCATGGTTGATGCCTTGTGAGACCTCTATAGTATGCCTAGTAACCCTACAGTGGTATCAGAGCCTAGCTAGAGCCTTAGGCGAAGTCCAGACGGAGTTTGAAGTCCGATCGAACCGAAACCCTAATATCAAAGTTGCTCTCTGTACATTTTTTTAAAACTGGGTTTTTTCCAAATTAAAAATATGCAGAAAATTCAGCAGGACTTTCTAAGAATTACTGTGAAACACGATCACCCAATTCCTCCATTGTGCGGCGGAACCGCGGCAGAAGCCTGGCTTCTGCGGCGGTTCCGCGGCCGTATGATGACGTCACCCACCCAATTTTGCACAGTAACTTCTTTTATTCAGTGCTGAGTTCTCTGGGAATTTTTAATATTTATTCAAGAGTTGAGTATTCTGGGTTGTATTGGGGACTCAGTATTTCGATCGGATTATCGAACTTTGTCTAAGTGCTTTCCGGATAATTTTTTGAATATGTTAAAAAGTCCGACCGGATATAAATACCCAACTTTTCCCCTGCTGGAAAATATCCAAGTGTTGGATTTTTGTGTGGTTTAAGGACGTTCTGAGTAGTGCAAGTAACGCGATGGTCCCTCTAGAAGACAACAAACCTTAACTCGATTATGTGACCGTCTTGAACTGCCCTTTGAACCTTCGGGTTTGGGGCAGTACGGCGTGCCACATGTGAGGCGTTGGCTTGACCCTTCTACGGCTGGACCGTTGGTATTGAGGCATGAAGTGAATGTCTTTGAACCTATTTCATGTGTTGGACGGTTTCGGGAAAACTTGGGTGTTCGAATGTTCGATCGGAAAGTTTAATATTTTCTATTTATCCGGAATGGGATACAATAATTGGAATTCACAAACAGTTATGAGATAACTGAATGAATGATATAAATCTAGCGGTTTAGTTTCATTTGATATTGAAAAGAGTTTTCGATAATGAGACTAAAATGCGGGGTTTATAACTGTTAGGCATGTGATGTCTAAGTATTTCATTTTGATTAGGCATGCGATGTCTAAAGAGATTGCGGATTCCAATTATTGTAGTTTTACACTTTCTTTTCTGTGACCGTAAGTGTAATATGTGATATCGCCGGTTTCGTTGCTATATGTCAACGACAATTGGAATGCGCATATTTACTTACGTTGATGACATGTGATGTTATGTGTTGCTGGATATGTTATATTGGATAGTCGTGTTCGAATAGCCGGGGGTTTTTATGTGAGATGAGTGATTTTTCATTTTTCATTCATGTAAAAACTTGTATGTAATATTCTTTTATTTGGGGCACTTCCAGGTTGCGGAAGTTGTCACCCTTTGTATATTATTTACTTTTCTGCACTAGGATAGACCCAAGGAGGGGAGCACAAGTAACCGGGTTCTAGGGTCCAGTGGGAGACCATCTCGAGGAGTCGAGTCCAGGTCTCCTAACCCTAGAATTGGTAGGGTTGCTTGCCGCTCTCGTAGGGGTCTAGGGGTGCGGGATTGGCTATTCGTCACGACCGTGGAATCCGTGTTTTATACTGGCTCGTATTGAAAACACGGACGTCCTAGTATATCCAATGTTTCATATGTTTCTTCTGCTGCGATATCTGTGATGTGATCATGTGATGTTCTCTGATAGATACTTTATATAGTATATATGATATATTATATAGACGTTACTTATGTTTTGCACCCGCACTAGCCCTGCCCTGCTCTGTCGTTAGTTACCTAACCTAACGATGCACGAGGGGACATCGAGGCGAATGCGGATGGCATAAGTGTACGTCGTATTTATCTGTGATGTTTAGGTATTTAAATGATGGGACTTCATTAATGTGATTAATGAAATAAAAGAAACCAAATGATGTTGTAGAATCAAATTTTAAATAAAACAGGTAGCTACAGTTCTTGCTTTGCATAGCGGTATATATGATATACCCTGCACCTTATTCGATAAGGAAAGGACCGAGATCCCTTCACCGGGAGTGACTCCTTTAGCAATAACTGGCAGATGCTACATACTCGGTCTGCTTTTGATTGCTTCTATAGTTTCTGCTTTGCACAGTGATATATATGATATATCCCGCACCTCATTCGACGAGGAAAGGGCCGACGATCCCTTCACCGGGAGTGACCCCTTTAGCAAAACTAGAAAAGCCTCAAAATCACTCTATTTCAAAAACTTCATTTGATTCTACAACGATATCAAGTTCATTACGCTCATGGTTTTTTCTGAAAGAACCCGCGTAGCCCTCCGTCATTTCAGATAAATATTATTTAGTATTCGTGCTATGTTTGTTGACTTAGTCAAGGCATAGTGTATGGTAGCTAAATTATGTTTATCTGTAACAACATGAGATGTGATTGGATTAGAGCATTCGCACGGCCTTGTTGACTCAGTCAAGGGTCGTACGGGTGGGTTTAATTCAATCGGGAAATGTACGGGTTGAACTTGACTTGCGATTTATGGTTTGTTGACTTAGTCAAGGTCATAGATCGCTAGGGGCAAAAGCATTATCGGGAATTTCAAGTGTTGAAATTTGCAATGAGATTACATACCTTCTATGAGATAGTTGGATCCCGATACCCACTGCGAGTAAGAGTTACTCCTGGGAGAGTTTTGCACACTACAATTAGCCGATCAAGTAGGTGTCTAGAAAGGTGTCAACGGGGTTACGCCTCTGGGAAAACGAGGTTTACTTTAATTAGGTCCGTACGAAAGCACGGGGAACCTCCCTCAAAGTACCGACACTGGCCTGGCTGAAAGATCGACGAAGTTGTAGGGTGTAATTAATCCCGGCTAGTCTTTCCTTTTAGGGTTTGAAGGAAGATTTGATAAAAACCAGTGGGAGCCATCCTGATTAGATAAGATAATAAACAATCTGATCTTGCACGAGCATACGCTAAAGTGTTTTCTTCTCTCTCTCTCCAGGTAGCGACCATTTCATGCCTTAATCAAGATAATAATATAGATGTATTGACCGAACCCGCATGTTATACTGTGCAGGGGAACGTTGGACCCGTTCTATCTTATAAATGTTATAAGACTGAACAGGAAACAGGAGAATATCTAGATTCTCACGCCGCCCAAACGGAGAACGTGCATGATGATGTACCTTCTTCGGGTGTGTTTGTTATTGAGAACTGTTTCTCAGTTCACCCTACGTCCTGGGTATTAGATACCGGATCAGGATCCCACATATGTAAGCAGTTACATGGGCTACGGAAAGGTAGAGAACTGGGAAAAGGTGATCATTCCGTTCAAGTAGGGAATGGGGAAAATGTTGCAGCCAAAGCAGTTGGCATATATCACCTGGTATTACCAAATGGTGATACACTAGTCCTGAATGAGTGCTATTATATACCGAACATGATGTGCAACATTATATCAGTTTCTTTATTAAGTAAAGAAGGATATAATTTTGTAGTAAAGGACAATGTTATGAACATATTCCTAGATCAAAAGTTGATTGCATCAGGCTCGCTACATAATGGCATATTCATTCTCAATCAAAATACAGTCTTCAATATACAAAACACACACAAGAGGAAAAGCTCAGAAATGAACGAATCCTTCTTGTGGCACTGTAGACTTGGCCATATCAATGAGTCACGACTAGCTAAGTTGCATAAGAATGGATATTTGAATTCATTCGAATTATCATCTTATGACACTTGCCATTCATGTCTCAAAGGAAAGATGACCAAAACTCTGTTTACGGGACACGGGGAAAGAGTTACTGAACTCTTGGGATTGGTGCATAGTAATGTATGCGGTCCTATGTCTACACACGCCAGAAATGGTTCTTCCTACTTCATTACATTCACTGACGATCTCTCTAGATACGGGCATGTGTTCCTGTTGAAACACAAGTCTGAAGCTTTTGAGAAATTCAAAGAATATAAGCACGAGGTAGAGAACCAAACGGGCAAAAGTATTAAGATTCTTCGATCTGATCAAGGAGGTGAATACTTAAGCAGTGAATTCCTGGATTATCTAAAAGAGAATGGGATTCTCTCTCAGCTTACTCCTCCTTATACACCACAGCACAACGGTGTATCAGAACGAAGGAATCGCACCCTATTAGATATGGTGCGTTCAATAATGAGCAATGCTGAGTTACCTATTTCCTTTTGGGGGTATGCGCTTGAGACAGCCATATACCTATTGAATCTGGTTCCGTCTAAATCTGTACCGACCACACCATATGAGATATGGAGTGGGAAGAGACCATATTTTAAACGAATTAAGATATGGGGTTGTCCGGCCTATGTCAAAAAGCAAAATCCGGAAAAACTCGAGGCACGATCAGTCCTTTGCAAGTTTGTGGGATATCCTAAGAATTCTCATGGATATTTTTTCTACCAAGCTGAGGAACAAAGAGTGTTTGTTGCTCAACATGCCACCTTTGAAAGGGAATTTCTTGCAAAAGAAATTAATGGCAAAGAGGTAGAGGTGGAAGAGGTTCCAGCACCACAAACTACAACTAATGATTTAGTAGAACCAGAGGATTCAGTGGTGCCCGACGTACCCCAGCCTCTCCACCGATCTAGTAGGGTTTCTCGTCCACCTGAGAGATACTATGGTTTTCTCATTGATGGTGGCAGTGAGGATTGCATCATGGAGGATGATGACCCAACTAGCTTCGAGCAGGCCATCACGAGTGGGGACTCAGTGAAATGGTTGGATGCTATGCGGTCCGAGATGGAATCTATGTACACCAACAAAGTATGGACTTTGGAAGTTGCTCCTGAAGGGGTAAAACCCATTGGGAGCAAGTGGATCTTCAAGAAAAAACTTGGTGTAGATGGGAAAGTGGAGACTTTCAAAGCTAGACTTGTAGCAAAGGGTTTTCGTCAAAGACCAGGTGTGGACTATGACGAAACCTTTTCTCCAGTGGCTATGCTTAAATCCATCCGAATCATGCTTTCCATCGCTGCATATCATGACTACGAAATCTGGCAAATGGATGTTAAGACCGCCTTTCTAAATGGTGATTTAGAAGAGTGCGTGTAGATGACTCAGCCAGAGGGCTTCGTAGACAGTGGGAGCAGCGGGAAGGTGTGCAAGCTGCTTAAATCCATTTATGGATTAAAGCAAGCATCGCGGAGTTGGAACATCTGCTTTGACGTCGTTATCAAAGAGTTTGATTTCGTCAAAAACCCAGATGAACCTTGTATTTACAAGAAGGTGGCAGAGAGTAAGGTTGTCTTCCTCGTATTGTACGTGGACGACATACTCTTGATAGGAAATGATATTCCTATGCTGCAATCGGTCAAGCTCTTCTTATCACAAAGATTCTCAATGAAAGATCTTGGTGATGCCTCCTGCATATTGGGAATTAGGATCTATAGAGATAGATCCAAAAGGATATTGGGATTGTCCCAATCCAGGTACATTGACACCATACTAAAGAGGTTTAGTATGGAAGAATCCAAGCGTGGGAACTTGCCCACGATCTCTGGAGTCACTCTCTCCAAAGAGATGTCTCCCAAGACTGATTTGGAGAAAGCTCGCATGTAAGGGATACCCTATGCTTCGGCTGTAGGCTCTATCATGTATGCGATGCTATGTACCAGACCCGATGTAGCATACTCACTAAGTGTAGTGAGCAGGTATCAAGCTGATCCTGGAGAGAGTCACTGGACAGCTGTGAAGAGCATTCTCAAGTACTTGCGAAGGACTAAAGAGATGCTCTTGGTGTATGGTAACGGAGAACTCCAAGTGGAGTCCTTTACCGATTCGAGCTTCCAGAGTGATAAGGACGACTCTAAGTCGCAGTCAGGATTTGTCTTTACCCTTTACGGAGGGGCGGTTAGCTGGAAGAGTTCCAAGCAGGAAACCGTGGCAGACTCGACGATGGAGGCTGAATACATCGCTGCCAACGATGCTGCCAAAGAGGCTGTCTGGATCAAGAAGTTCATTACTGAACTTGGAGTGGTTCCATCCATTGAGCATCCAATACCTTTGTATTGCGATAACAATGGAGCGGTGGCTTTGGCCAAGGAACCCAGATCCCATCAGCGATCCAGGCATATTCTGAGGCGGTATCACCTGATCCGGGAGATAGTTGATCGCCAGGAGATCGAGGTCAGGAGGGTTGACACGAAGAACAACACGGCGGATCCACTCACGAAGGCCATTCCCCAGATACAGTTTGAGAGACTCTTCGGGATGCTCGGTATGCGATACTACAGCAGCTGGCCCTAGTGCAAGTGGGAGATTGTTAGTTGTATGTATGCCCTAGAGGCCAGTATTGTACAGATGATGTATATTATATTGGATGCTTGGACATATATAGAGATGACTTTCTTGCTTGATATGATAGTATGCTATCTGGTTACTCTTTATCTTAACATGTACACTTGTCTCTTTAAACTGTCTTATAGTTACATGTTGATAAAGCCCTTAGGATGTGTACTTGACTACCTGGACTATGATGCAGATCATACTAGTGGGGACATGGTAGTCCATAAGTACATCCTTCAAGGTCCCTAGTCGTGGGTGTATCGAGACAGGGCATCGATATACCAGTGTAGACTAGCGTATACGCTCCTCGACCCATGAGATGGGCGATGGATGATCCCATGTCCATTGGTGTTTGACATCAGAGATGGTATACGGGTGCTCAGTGGAGACTGGGTACACTGGACGGACTCGCCGAGAACTCCCAGATGGTATTATATCTCACGTCAGATGGCAGTTCTCAGGTGACACTTGTACAGGTTAGTCTGTAGACCCGAGATCGTCATAGAGTCTTGTGTGATTCCCACTGTGCTTTGATCTCCACCTTACCACGTCCATGAGGGCGTGCAAAACGGTGGTCTTTGGGTACAGTCCCAAGTCACATGGAGACAATGAGCGATAGGAGGGGTTTCGTCTCTCCCGGTATTGGGGGTTGATGTTGCGCTGTACTCGATTGGCCGTAACAGGGAAGTCCCTGGCCAGGGCTGATCAGAGATTTGCTGGTAAGTGTTACTAGTAGTTTCTCGACCCGTTATGAGCCTCACATCGGCACGACTTATCGGTTATTGGGGTCTGACGTTTACCACCCCTAGACTTGATATGCGACATATCAGACGAACAGACCGGACTGTACGGTAAGTGTTACTGGTTGGATTCACAGGAGTGTGAGCAGGCTAGCTCGTCGATCTTCTGATCGCTCAATACCCGGATGGCCGTTACGTTTAGCAGACCGCTTGCGGCTTGTGGGTGCTTGATATGATCATCATCTGCTACCGGCGTATTGACGAGTCTTTAGAGTCCTACACAGAGGTTTCCTGGCTCAAGCGAAACGAAATAGGAGCGCATATGAGATATGTGCGGGACCGAGAATAATGCGTGTATGTGATACCGTATTTCATTCTCGCGATGAATGTTTCGATTGGTTGTATGCGATATAACCTAGTTATCGAATCATTGATTCGATAAATCGATACATTGTATACTAGTCGGTTATGTGCGACATGACCGGATCATTGAATCAAGTGTTGATTTAATAATTTAATGTATAATTGTATATTTGATATATTAATTTGCATTAACTAGTATTGGTTCATTTTAAAAGGATTTTCTCACTTGATGTGCACATTGTATATATGACATGCTTTTGTGTGCACTTGATTGTATCATGTTTGATGATACATACTTACTTGGGTTTGTGCAAAGAATTAAACCATGGTTATGATAATGGTTAGGGTTTTGTGTTATTCATCTATTTATTTATCCATTCTTTATTTATTTAAATAGATAAAAGAAAAGAAAATGGTTTCTTTTTATCATGAAGCTTGTTGAAGCTTCATGAAGCTTTGACTAAAGAGACCATTTGTCTTCTTGCTTAACCCTAACCATTCCCACTTACCATGGTCTATTCTCTACACTTAACCTTAGTTAGCTTATGATAAGTATTGATTTATTTTCATTTTAATTCAACACTTATCATATTCTTTCTTCTTCATCATCTTCTTCTTCAAGAAAAGCTTAAGTCCATCAATGGCAACTTGAGCTAAAGTGAGAGGAATCCAATTCTAAAGTGAACCCACCTCCTATTTCTTCACCCTCTACCTCTTGCCAAGTTGTTTTGGGTGTTTTCTTCACAAGTTTCACAACTTTGTGAAGTCGGAGCTTGAACTTGTGATGCCTCGACGTAGATCATCTTTGGCACGAAGCCGACGACCTAGTCCGCCCATTTCTCCGATCAAGCCGACGATTGAGTCCGGGATTCGAGATGGACAGCGAGAGGACGCCTACGTGGAGCCAAGGAAGTGGATATCCAGATCTACAAAGGTTGTAGCTTCTTATCTTTAGTTAAGTTGTTAACTAGATTCATATATCGCCTAAACTTCTAGTCAACGATCCGTATTAGGGTTTCTCGGCACCCATAAAATTTGAAATTGGCATGGTTGATGCCTTGTGAGACCTCTATAGTGTGCCTAGTAACCCTACAGATTGTAGGTCCTTTTGAGATCCTCGAGCGAGTTAGTTCCGTTGCCTATAATTTGGCATTTCCGCCCAGATTATTGAGTATTCATCCCGTATTCCTTGTGTCGATACTTTGCAAATACCTTCATGACCTTTCTTACATGATTTAGCACCAGACCATTTATTTGGGACGCGGTCTTTTCATTCACCGGCAGCCAATTGTGTTAGTGGTTGGCTAGTGGAGAAACTTCGGTCAATGGTCTTGCCATCTGTGGAGGGTTTTTCTTGGGCGTAACCGTATAGTGAGGTGATCACTTGGGAGGCTGCGAGTGAGATTTGGGAGTTTGTACTCATCTCCTTGAAGGTACGCTTAGTGAGAATTTTAAATTCGGGGACGAATTTTTATAAGGGGGGAAGACTGTAACGCCTTAGATTTCGATTAGAGTTAGTTTAGACGTTAGTGCGGGGTTTTGGTAAAAAGTTTACCAATTTGGGTTCCTCACATTTTATAACATTTAATTAATAATTTATTATTATTTGTTATGGCTTGCACGCACGTGTGCACATTAATGTGAGGGTTTGCTTGTACTAATCTAGTTTTAGTGACCATGACAACTTAACCCTAATCATAATCCCTTGTTTTGCCTTAACTAAAATCCTAGATATTTTGTTGAGAGAGAAGATATTTCTTCTTTGGGTTTTGTTTGATGAGAGGTGGCATAGTGACTAATGGTGTGCATTTATGGCTTGCATTAATGTGGGATTTAATGCAAAGGGTGCACTCATCTCACTCTCACCCTACACTCACCTCCCTCTCTTATTATCCTCACTCTCTCATTTTCTCTATCTCTTTTCATTTTCTCTTCATCTCCCTCAACTGAAACTGAACACTCACTAATCCATCACAAATCCATCTCAAATCTTTATCAAAACTCACAAAAATCACATCTTTTGCTTTGTTTTGCCTCTTGGATCCCTTGGAGCTTGGGAAGCTAGGATCTTTGAGTTCTTTTGGATAGGTAATGATCTCTTTCTGTTAGTTAAGTGTTTATTGTGTAGCATAACTTATTATTTTCAGTTTAGATCGCGTTATATATCGTTTCGTGCAAATATCGTATTTTTAGTGTAGTTTTGGGTCTCGGATGATCTGCTATCAAAGCAGGTATTTGTTGCAAAAGTTCCCATCACAGTGACCTAGTGTAGTGACCTAGAACCTACCCTCAAAATACGAGCCCATTCCCTCATGTTCAGGCCTCAAATATACTGCTTCTGGCCGCAAATTGCGGCCAGACTGGTGAGTTGTGGGTTGAGTTTTGGTGTAGGGGTCTCTGGGGTTGTTTGTGGTCTCATGGTACTCGCAACTTTTACAGATTGTTGGTATAGCAAAATATGGGATCACTTGCTTGTTTTCTTGTGTTTCGTTTCACGCGTTACGTTATCCGATACGGTTCGTGTTCTGTGTTGCTGTTGCTCTGAGTTGGTTTTGTTGTGTCGCTATACACGTTAGCCACCATACGAACACTTGAGAGTAAGTTTTGTGTTGTCGCGTTGGTCAGCGTAGTTTGTACGTGTTTTGGGTCTATTGCTAATATATACTTGCTTTGTTGTGTTATGTTTTAGGTTCGCAGGCGGGGACTTCGGGCGCTGCGAAGAAGGGAAACAGGTGGTAGGCTTTACTTAGCCCGGAGCGTTGGTGAGTAGATTTAACATCTACAGAGGAATCGCCCGCATAACGTTATGCGTCTGGGCTAGAGATGACATGATATTGTCGCATATTCTATTGCATATATAGAGTTGCGCATGCACCTTATTGCTTAATTACTTGTTGTGCTTGGACTTGTACCCTTAGGTTACTGCACTATTATTGACGGCTCATGTTGCACGAGCACTGATTGTATGCCACACACACCGTCAATAATTGCCATGACACGCACAACACACATACATATATGATATTGTTTGGTTAGAGACATTGAGACATTTATTCATATTCCTTTATGCGTATGACATATAGCATACCTGTATACCTATATACTTACACATATGCCTTGACATGCTCACATGCTAGTTACCCATATACCTATATGGTATTGTACCATTAGTGGTAGGTATATACACATATGAGACATAGCTACATATATATCTTGCATACATACTTACACTTATACCTAGGAGGGTATATTACATCATTACTGATAGGTACATACATATAACTTTCTATATCTACATGTTTACATATATATCTGGCTATAGCTACTGGTTCACCTTTATTTGATGTTATATTGGACTTGGAGAAATTAGGAACCGCATGATTTATATATTAACTTGTTGCAGTTAAATAGCGGCTTTTCCTTTATATGCTCACATTTCAGTTTTATGTTGCATATATTATATTCATGGATTTTCGCATTGAGATCTGGATTTTTCATGATATTTTCTGGATTTGAGGAGCGTGGTAGTTTCATGAAATTATGCATTATTTGAAAAACTCGGTTTCTCTTGATATGATATTTCAACAGCCACCATGATATTTATCGGTTCTGATATATATACCCCATGCGAGGAGAAGTCGTGGGCCGTGTAAGGGTACATGGTGGGGCCCGGAGGTACCCCGGGGCAAGAAGATCGATGTATCATGCCGTTGAGCCTGACAGGGGAACCATACCTACCGGTGACAGTACCTATGACTCGGCAGTTATCGTGGAGATACCGACGGAAGTCATGTACATATGCATACGTCGAAAGACGAGGGTCGAAACTGGGCACTCGGGTTTTCGGGATAGCGTATGATACGTACCCATCAGGAGGCCAGTCGTGGTGACATCACCTGATAGATCAGTATTTATGTGTCGATGCTGGACACTTGGTTTCATGATATTTTTACTCCTAAGTATATATAACAATGGAATGGGACGCTGTTATATATATATATATATATATATATATATATATATAGATATTAGTGGAATGGGATGCTAATATATATGTATATATATCAATTTATATACATCATCATAATGATTCATGCAAATATACTTATTCAGGATATATGAGATTCACTTGATATTGGATTCAGGATATATGAGATTCACTTGATATTGGATATAGCATATATGAGATTATTTGATATTGGACATTCAGGATTTATGAGACTTACATGATATGAGAGCCAATTTGAGAAATTTTGGATTTAGATTGTCTTGATGGACTTTGGTCCTGCCACGAGGTCAGGATTCCGTAGGAATAACATGTTTTATCCCATACTCCGCATTTACTTTATATGCATTGCTTCGTGTATTAGTAGTACCTGATAGCGTACCTTACATGACTGTTGCATACATATTGCCATTTATTGTTCATGTATCAGTAGTACCTGATAGAGTACCTTGCATGACCGTTGCATACATATTGTCATATTATTGCTTCATGTATTAGTTGTACCTGCTAGTGTACCTTTCATGACTGTTGAATACATATGACCATTTATTGCTATTAGCTTGCATATGTTAGATTCGCGTTATACGTGCATACTTGTGATTACCTGCATATGTTATTTACTATTCACGAGTTGGCAACTCACCCCCGTTGTGCCACAGTGTTTTGCAGGTTGTTCCTCAGAGTAGTCAGAGGCAGGACTATTTTCATCTATCGTATCATCTTTTGCTGCGGATACCGTTTCGGCTCACAGTGTACAGTTTTGCTTTAGGTGGGTTTTGTGGTTATCCGTTATGTTGACCTTTGCATCTTATTGTATTCTGTACTCTCCATCTACCACTTTCATTTATGACTGAGAGACTTGATGTGAGGACGATATTGTATTTTATTTTGTGACTTGGAGGTCTTTTATGCAGTTTTATTTATATTGTCTTTTATTTCTTCGCTACGGCGTCGTATATCTGTTGTGGTAGTTGTTTTCCGCCTTTGGGCGTGTATTTGCTCCCGTTTGGGGATGCTTTACTTATATTTTTGTTGTACCCATTTTTGGGGTTGGTTTTTAGAAAGGAGGTGCTGCCAAATTTTTAAAGGAAATAAAGTTGGACTTTTAAAGAATTTGAGTTGAGATTTTAAAGGTTTTAAAATTGCTATAATCACTTACTACTTTTCATGGTTTAGATTGCTGGGTTTTCGGTTTACTTAAACTGCGTTACGCCTGTAAACGTTGCGTAGTTTAAGGGCCATCACGTGCCAATTTTGGGTCGTGACAAAAACAACACACGTGCGCACCTGCCCTTAGAAGAAAGACTGGGATGTACATACTCGTTCCCTCGTGATAAAACGAGGAGATTGTTTGCGTTAGCAATGCGAAATAATCTGATCATATTGCCAGAACCCCGGCGACCCGCACAACCCGGCGATATCAACAACCCTAACTACTGCTCCTATCATAGGATGGTGAGCTATCCAATTGAAGATTACTACATCTTCAAAAATTGGGGCGAGGACAGTACCAACAAGGGAAGTTCGCACTGTCCGATTGCTGGAAAGTAGATCCGCTCCAAAAGCACGCTCCTAAAAAGATAGACGCACAAGGGGCATCATGCTCACTCGTGGAAGAAGCTCCATGGGAAGTAGTTCTTTTAGCGAAAACTGAAAGAATGCCGAAAGATCTACAGACATTTTCGGCAATTAAGTGGAAGAGCTTGCTTGAACCCGAAATTATCAAAAAGATGCTGAAACCATGTCCCACGCCGGGAACTACCAACAAGGGGAAAAGCCCCCAAGTCAAGACTTCAAAGTCTTCTAAGAAAAACAAGAAGACTAAGAAACCTGTGCAGCCTGCCGAGTATGATGACAAGCGCACAGACCTGCTAAAGTACATAAACGCGCTAGAAGAATATAACCAGAAGACGCGGACTCCAGTCACACTCGAAGAATTCCTCAAGCATGTTCTTGAGGACGGAAACAGTGACAATGATGAGGGAAATGACTCATCAGAAGAAGTGGAAGACTATGTAGCAAGTTGCCACATGATCTCCTATTCGTCGTTATATGACAAAGAATCTCCACCAACGTTAGAAAGCACGCAGAAGAGCTAGGGGCAGAATCGGCGATAAAATCTGCGATGCTGCCAGAGGAAGACCCAATTGAAAAGTTACTAAACGAAGCTTTTCAAAAGAGGAAAGATGACTGAGAACGCGAAACGACCATATACGAAAAGACCAAGCGGCAGCGTCTAGATAAAGAAACTGCGGCAAGTACGGGTCATAAAGTTCTCCCAATGCCCGTGACAAATAAAAGCAAGACTAAAGCTGAAAAGCGGTTGGCCAAAACCTTGTCCATGGGGATAAAACTGCTACCGCTCCTGATGTACACTCCCGGAGTCCCATACTTCAACAGTGGTGAATCACATCCAAAATACTACCTCTATCATTGAAGGGCCGCCTACCCCATCGAGGAGTGCAACGCCTTCAAGAAGTGGTGGTAAGGATATGTTGCCCATCGAAAACACTTCATGAAGGATAAGCGTGAAGCTCGCGCTCGTCAACATGAGAGTGGCGAGACGAACACATATAAAGAAACAACTGGCAACTGGCATATGGTTGGTACCAGTTCGGAAAAGAAAAATCCCAAGTTCTCACGTTCGGGAGCGATTCCGAGGATAAAACGCCCCTCAACCCTCTCTTTGAAGACCCCCCTCAGAAAAAGATGAGGAGGAGAAGAACTGCGAGAACATTCAGCTGCGTAACTGTATGCTGCGTGAAAAGAATCTCGGACCTACAAACAAAAGTTTGAACAAAAAGGACAAAGGGAAAGGGACAATGCCCGAAGAAATCGCTCTCGATGAAAAACTGGTCAAAGAGCTTGCTGCAAAGGACCCGCCTAAGAAAAATAAGGTGGATTACAACGTCCTAGCACATCTGAGGAAAATACCCTCGTAGCTAAGCATATTGGATGCTCTCCTCCTATCCAAAGAGATATGAGATTCCCTGATCAAGGCCTTACAAGAGCCCGATCGGTTCCAAGCTTTTCTCGCAGAAGATGTCATGCCCCGCTTCCCAGTAGATGGAAACGGTGACGTGGCAAGCTTGCAACGTATTTATTATGAGAAGGCCGTTTCTCGAAATAAATATGCTAAGCATCTATAAGCAACATAAAGTAACAAGAACAAACAAAAAAATGAAATCCAACTCTGATTTATTACATTCATGATTCATAGTTGACAAAATATCTGAATACAAGATATTTAACATGATAAGCCTTAATAAGGAGGTATACATAAATAAGGTGAAATGAAATGAAAAGCTGAATGAAATTATACGTCCGTTTGTGATGCGAACTGGTTGTACTCCTTTTCGATCACTTCTATCTTCTCTGTCTCAATGTCACCTGACGAACATTCCAAGAATAGAAAGAAATGGGTGGAATGCCCATCAGCGAACTAGCGCTCGGTAAGTCCCAAAAAAAGGATACGTGCAGAAATGATAATGACAAGTGTATAAATTAAGAACTACTATTATTAAGCCGTGAACGAGTAACACTAATAATTAAGCATGTCAATTCTATGTAACATGACAGTTTTATATAACAGCAGTATAACATAAGCTTGGAAAACAAGTATATAAGCATGGCAAGGTATATAAACATGACAATTCTATGAATATGGTTATTCTATTCTAACGTGGTTGTTTGTAGTTTGATAAAGAAATTATTCATGTATACGAGAGGAGTACATCTTACCCCGTAGGCTATGGTAACATGTAGTACAAGGCCCGTCATAACCCACGGGACAACGGCACGTGAATTCATGTAGGTGTCTTTTAAGTGACCTCTCATGCCATGGTATACGTTCCGAACCAGTATCCCCGTGTATTGTATTGTATAGTTCAAATTTACAGGTCTTGGCCGAATCCATGAATATAAAAAATGTACAAGTTCATGTTCAAGTTGTAATCATATATTCAGGTATTCATGTCAAGTTCATATCAAGTTATATTCACGGTTTGGTCAAGTCAAGTCAAGTGTTCAAGTTCAAGTTTGGATATTTGAATATTAAGTTCAAGTGTTTAGATTCAAAGTCAAGTCAAGTATATCATGTAATAGGTTCAGGTCAAACATATAATATCAAATTATATAGTCATGTACATGCGACAATTCAGAGATCAGAAAAAAAAATAAGGTATACATGTTCGAATAACATGAAATGAGGCAAGTATGTTATTCAAGCAACGATCATAAACAATACTGTAAAAGAAGTATTATGTACGAGTAATTAATCAAGTCAAACGAATGCGGAATATAATAAAAAATATATCTCTATGTGTTGTGTATGCGTGAGTTCCAGTTGCACCTAAATACGACTTCTGGTTTGGAAAATATACCCGTTTTCGTATCGTCGCGCAAAACAGATCAGAATCCATTCAGCACCGTCACACATTTTTAAAATACAATTTGGATCAAATTCTATCAGGTTTCAGATTACGAAGATTATTACAAAATTATAGATCTTTCGATGTACTTATCCAAAACACAAAGATTTGCGCGGTTTGGATTTCTGAAACTCTACTTATGATCATTTTAATATCAGCGTTTAAAACAGAAATTCAGATTTCTGGACAGTAACTATATATTGTATTGCAAAGCCTATATCGGGTTGTTTCATGCATTTCTAAGTAATATAATATACATGAAATTATAGTTCTATCAATTGTGCATCTACACATCTAAAATTTGTCACGAACGGATATCGGGAGTTCAAGTTATGTCCTATTTAAAAACAGTGTGCGAATCAGGACAGATTCTGTCCAGATCCGTCACTAAACGCAATTTTCTATATTTTACGTCGGTTTTCAGTAAAAATTTAAAACTAATAAAATATAGATATTTCGATGTAGATATTCAAAACACTTTAGTTTGCTCAATTTGGATATCGATAGACCAAGTTATGTGTCTAAGAAGTTAACCGATAAATACAGTTTTCTGTTTTTACGACCAGTGAATAAAAACGATGTAATTCCTAAACCGTTAAGCGATTCGATCTAAAAATTTTTACAGCGTGTACACAAAAATATATTCTATCCAAGATAAATTTCTTGAAATTTCCAGAAGTAAAAATTAATTTCTAAAAATTATTTTAAAGGTAAAGGTATTGATATGTCATATGCGAGAATGAGAAAACCATGGTATTTATTCGTAGTTTTTTTCTTTTATAAAATTTAAATAATGTAATTTAAAATACAGCGACAATATCCTAATTGGTCTCCGCAATCTTAATATATGAATTGTTAATAGCGACAAAACTGATACAATACTTATTTTCCTAAGAACTTATATATAAATGTATATCATGCCATATCATTTTTCTCTAGGTTTATTGTATTATTAATTAGGATAAATCTATATACAAGACATGGAGAAAACTTATAATTCAATTAAACGACAATGTAACTTGAATAAGAGGCAATCATTAGTCTAATCGAAATTATATAACTATTGTTGGGGTCAAAATTTGCACCCCGGTTGACCAAGTCAAAGTCAAGGTCAACCCCAAGCCAGGTGGGCCCAAGCCCAGATCAAGCGGGCCCATGCCCAAATCGAGCCCGCGGCCAGCTTCCCCATGCCAACATAAAAATCATGTAACAAATAATTTTAATGTAATTTTTTGTGCATGAATGTAAGCAAAATGGGCATAAAGCCAAATTTCTGTAAAGCTCATGGCTTATGTGCAAAAAGAAATAGCACATGAGGCATGGGATGGGAAAAATGCCATTTTATAAAACCCAAAGGGCTATATGTAAATGTGTAAGCCTATATAAGGCAACTTGATGATGAATAAAATATACACTTTTAATTTCTCTAAAACTCCAGGGTTTGTGCCTCCTTCTTCTCCTTCCTCAAGATTCTAAACCTTCTCCTTTCCTTTGAATTAAATCAAGAGTTTTACTCTTCTTTTTCAAAAACTAAATAGTTTTTCACCACAAAACCCACAAAGGGGAGCTCAGATCTTCCATTAGATCTCAAAAAGGGGAGACTTTCAAGTCTCACCCCCTTTTCTCCAAAATCCAGCCGATCAAGAGGAGCAAGAAGAAGACCCATCTCCAAAAATCCAACTTTGGACAAAATCCCAGTCAAGAGAAGATCCAATACTCAAGAGAGAAGAATCTCTGAAGATTTTTAGGGAGTTCAACTCCAAGACCCAAATCCTCAAAGGAGTTTAACTCCTAATCCAGATCCTTAGGAGTTTGACTCAAAATCTAAATCTTTTGGAGTTTAACTCCACTCAAAATCCTCTTTAGGAGTTTAACTCCCATTTCTGGAGGTAAAAAACCCTTCCTTTCGCTAGAGCCCAAAGCGATAGCGCCAGAGCGCCCAAAGCGCTAGCGCCTGAGCGCCCACGTGCCGGGCACGTGAGGCACTAGCACCCAAAGTGCTAGCGCTCGAGCTCCCAAGGCACTAGCGCCCGAGCGCCCACGTGTCGGGCACGTGAGGCGCTCGCGCCGGCGCCAGCGCCAGCGCCCGCCGCCAGCGCCATCGCCCAGCGCCTGCGTGCTAGGCGTGCGAGGCGCTGGCACCCACGCGTCCTTTGGACGCCATTTTCCCCCATTTTACACATACTCCACACTAAAAATATCTCCCCCGTTAGAACCCCGCAAGGAGGCTGCTGGCCCCCTTGACCCCCAGCCCGCTATCCAGGTTGCGGGACCCCCGTAAAAACTCTGCGGGGCCCCCGATATATCCAAAACCCCTTCAAAACACAACATTGTACATTGAGTTCGCATAACCAGTTTAACTCGTCAATCGGAGGTTCTCTCGCTCCAAATACGAGGGGTAATTAATGACAGCTTAGTCCGCGGCTGCCGGAGATTCGGATCCCTACAATCAATAAACCTCAGCCTACCCTAAGCAGGGGGAATCTGTAATGCGCCTGACAAGCGCGCGCGCATTTCCCATCTCAATGGGGTGACGAAATTCACCCTACAACTATATGTGTGTGTTTTGATGTGTTTCCAATATTTATATATGTAACAATATTTTTATCCATTTAAGAACTATGATATGATACGAGAGGCGGTTCATGGTAATATGACAAGAGAAAGATAAAGAGAAAAAGATGGAGGTAGAGAAAGATATAAGAGACTTACGGGTCTTGCAATACGGTATAACAACCGTATTGCCGATTAGTGAAGAAAGTCTCGACTTGATCGAGACTTCGAAAGCTTAAGGAAATTGATGCTTCTCCAAATATCAAAGGAAAAAAATTAGAATTGATAAAGAGAGAATGGCTAAGGTAGGATGAAGAAGAGAGTGTTATTTGTATTAAAAAAGATATTAAAATAGGTTTAATAGTGATAAAAACTCTTCATAATAATTTTAATTTATTATGAATTCATTTTGGGAGAAAAAAGAAATTGAAAGGGTGCCCATTCATTTGGAAGTTAAAGAAAACGAAAGGTCTCATTTATAGGTTATGAGGAAGTTTTAAAAAAATTAGATAAAAATAGTTGCAAGAATGGAGATTTGAACATATGACCTATGAAATAACAATGTAAGGAATTAACCAATGAGTTACAAGGTTGTTCATGCACATATTTAATAAGAATTAAATATATGCTGTTGCTTAAAAAGAATGTGGGCTTTTGGGCTCATAGTTTTATAAAAGAAAATGAAAATGAGATTGGATTTGGGTTATGGGCTGGGTCAGGTCTTGCGTTTAATTTGAAATAGATTAAGATTTAGTTTAAAGAAATGAGTTTGAGAAAAATAGATGGAATAATAAAATAATATATTTAATAGAAAACAAAATATACGGAAAAATACTAAGAATAAATAAATATAATATTTTACTAAAGAAAGAAAACATGAAGGAATAGTAATATTGGGATCGTTACAGAAGAAAAGATGAAAGATGAACTGGCTGAGGTCTACATGACTGATATTACATTCAGCGATGAAGATCTACTTCTCAGTACATGCGAACATAATCGACCGCTCTACGTCACCGGGTATTCACGACATCAAGATAGGGAAAATCCTTATTGACAATGGATCTTCCGTCAATTTTCTCAACGTGAAAGTGCTGAAGGAAATATGCATGAATGTTCAGCACCTTGCCCGAGATAAAATTATTATCTCTAGGTTCAACTCACAGTCGTCACGGACGCTGTGGTCCGTATACTCATGCTGCGGCTCGGACTGCTCATCACTGACATCAAATTTCATGTCATTGACGCCAAGACTTGCTTTAACGCTTTACTTAGCAGGCCCTTATTACACGAGTACAATATCATCCCTTCTATACAATATCAGTATATAAAGTATTTCAAGGATGGCTTGGAGTACACCGTCACGGGAGAACTAAATCCGTTCTCGGTGAATGAAGTGCGAAAGTATGAAGATGCGAAGTACTTTCTACCGGACTTCGAGGATACAGAAAGGTGCCACAAGCCGGAGAATAAACAAAAATCCACGGCCACCATTCCGATCTTTGGAAGCGACACCGAGGAAGACGAACAAATAGTCTACTCGGGGCAACCCCAAAGGCAAAACAATAAGCCCGGACCGTCTACTCCTATTTTGGTCTTTGGCAGCGACTTCGAGAACGAAACCAATACAGTGTTCTCCATCCGCTCGTCGATAGAGGCTCTCGCCGAAGCAGATCAGAGTCTATAAATTACGATTGCTCCGCCTTAACACTACAGGGAACTTGATGCACTCGATACATACAGCGTACAAGAACTGCAAACTTTCTACGTGCCTCTTAGGCGAAGAGGTGAAAAGGCGATCCTCTTCTACAAATCTACGGAGACCAAGGTGGAAAGGGAAGTCTGGCATGGTACCAATCCTACTCTCGACAAGCTCCATCCAATCCATTTGCCAAGATATTGCGCGAACAGATTGAAAGAACTGTTAAAACGCAAGGCGTACCTCTCGAACAAACGGTTCGGCAGGCCCAATTCTACAAAAAGATTTGGGATATTCCCGGGACTCAGCGAAAGAAGCCCAACGGGAAGATGGAAACGACTGGGCTGGGATACGTTCGGTCTAAGAAACGGAAGCAAATCTACAGCTGCCACGTTATAAACAGCTCGTGTGAAGCGGAAAACGCTCTTCCAAGTAGCCATGACGTCGAATCGGAGTGAGATACCGCTCTACAAACGTTAAGTTCGTCGCTCAAACAACAAATTGACAAGTTAATAAAAGAAGCCTGTCAAGCGAGCCGGGGCAACCATAGCTGCGAAATGGCCATATACGAAATGTCCAAGACTCATCGGCTCAATCAACAATCAATGGGAGAAGTAGACCGTAATGCCCTTCATCCACAGCCCATTGAGTACTTTCGCGAAAGAGAAAATCCCGAAGCGAAGATAAAAATAGGGGGAGGAATGCAAACAACATTCAAGGACGACAAAACAGGCCCAAGATGCCGTTCAATCGAGAAAACCTCGGTTGGAGCCCGTCATTTATAAAGACGATGGGGCAGAAATATTCATTCCCACGAGACAAGACAAGAAAAATATTCAACCTTATCATGAAGCACCAAATGATGACACTTCCGGAGTCTCGGCACCCCGAACAAATAAATGAGGTTCATCACTTGGATTATTGTTCCTATCACCAAGCAATAGGACATCCCCTTAAGGACTGCTTCACATTCAAAGACTGGGTGGAGGGCCAATACCAGCAAGTCAAGTTTATATTATCCAACAGTTGGAAGATAAGCCCGCCGCAAAAACACGAGCTAAAGAAGACCTATACCGTCAGGATAGGACCAGCTCGACCGCGAAAATGGAAGCGGACTCATACCCGTCATATGCTAACTCTTTCAAAAGAAAAAGAGGACGAGGATATGATTGGCCTCTTCCGATGCTTCATAAATGAAAATGATGACGAGGAGATTTCAGAATTTCCACCAGTGCCAAAAGAGCTGGAAGACGGGATACACACCATGGCGGGCAAACTAAAGAAAATCAACTTAAGAACGGAGGATGATCCGAGGCCGACGTTTGTCAGTGTGCTACTATCTGAAAAACAGATAGCCACGTTAAAAGACGTGCCCATGCAGTATAAAGACTGCTTTGCATGGTACTATTCTGAAATGCCGAATCTAGATCCAGAAGTAGCGGTATATAACCTGGCCGTATCGCCAGACATAAAGCCAATCAAACAGGCACCAAGAAGGATGCAGCTCGAACTTGAGATGAGTACCAACGTCGAAGTCAAGAAACTAATCGACTCCGGCTTCATCCAAGAGGTTCAATATCCCGACTGGATCGCTAATATCGTCTCGGTGATGAAGAAAAATGGGATGGTTCGCATTTGCGTAGAATTTCGGGACCTTAACAAAGCATGCCCGAAAGATGACTTCCCAGTACCTGTCATCGAGCTAATGATCGATAACACATCCACTCACGAAGTTTTCTCCTTCATTGATGGATCTTCAGGATACAACCAAATAAAAATAGATCCTGAGGACCAGAAGCATACCGCATTCCGGACTCCGTTGGGTGCTACAAGGTAATGCCTTTCGGTTTGAAAAACGCCGGATCCACTTACCAGAGAGCCATGACAAAGATCTGCAATGATCTCATACACAAGATCGTCAAGTGCTATATCGATGACTTCATCGTCGGCAGTAAATCTCATAAGGAATATTGCGAACATCTAAAAATAACGTTCCAACATCTTCGGAAGTATAATCTGAAGATGAACCCTCTAAAATACGCGTTTGGAGTTTCCTCATGAAAATTCCTGTGATTCATCATACGTCACCGAGGCATCGAAATCGACCCCTTAAAAATCAAGGCGATTATGGAAATGCCCTCGCCAAAAACCCTCAAACAATTGCGATTTCTCTAAGGAAAGCTCGCATATATTCGGAGGTTCATGGCCAACCTTTATGGAAAATGCTGTCCCTACAGCCATCTGATGAAGAAGGGGACCCTGTTCGTCTGGGATTAGAAGTGCCAAAACGCATTAGACGAAATCAAGCAATACCTGCAAAATCCGTCGGTATTGGTTGTCCCGATTAAGAGAAAACCCCTTATCCTATATACAACGGCCCTTGAGGATTTTGTAGACGCACTATGGGCTCGAGAGTGTTAGAAATATGTATGCCTTAGAGGCCATAATTGTATATTATAGTGGATGCTTGGACATATATATAGAGGACTTTCTTGCTCGATATAATAGTATGCTATCTGGTTGCTCTTTATCTTAACATGTGCACTTGTTTTAGTCTACCATCTCTTTGATACATGTTGATAAAGCCCTTAGAATGTTGGCTTGACTACCAGGGCTATGATGCAGATCATAGTAGTGGGGCTTGTGTAGTCCACAAGCACATCCTTAACAGTTCCTAGTCGAGAGAGTATCGAGATAGGGCATCGATATTCTAGAATAGACTAGTGTGTACGTTTCTTGACCCTGTATGGGACGATGGTTGATCCCATAACCATTGGTGTTTGACATCAAAGATTGTACACATGTGCTCATTAGAGAATGAGTACACCGAACGGGACACGCCGAGAACTCCTAGATGGCACCATACCTATAGTCAGATAGCAGTTCTCTAGTGACACTTGTACATGTTAGTCTGTAGACCCAAGATCGTCATAGTGTCTTGTATGGTTCCCACTATGCTTTGATTTCCTTCGTACTACGGCTCAAATGAGTCGTGCAAGTAGGTGGTTTTTGGGTACAGTCCCAAGTCACATGGAGGCAGTGAGCGATAGGAGGGGTTTCCTCTCTCCCGGTATTGGGAGTTGATGTTGTTCTATACTCGATTGGCTATAACAACAAGTCCCTGGCCAGGGCTGATGAGATTTACTGATAAGTGTTATCAGTAGTTTCTCGAAAGGTTATAGGCCACACATCGGCATGACTTATCGAATTATTGGGGTCTGACGATTCCACCCCCAAGACTCGATATGAGACATATCAGACGAAGAGACTGGACTGTACGGTAAGTGTTGCTTATAGGCTCTACGGGAGTTTGGACAAATTTACTTGTTGATCTTCTATTCATTCAATACCTGGGTAGCCGTTACGTCCAGCTAGTACCGCTGACGGCTTGTGGGTATCTGATGTGATCATTACCTATTACTGGCGTATTGACGAGTCTTTAGAGTCCCACGTAGAGGTTTCCTAGCTCAAGCGAAACGAAGTAGGGCACATATGGAGATATGTGCGGTAGCTTGATTAAATATGAGTATATGATACCGTATTCTAATCTAGGGTTATATGAAATAATCGGATCATTGAATCAAGTGTTGATTCAATGATTTGATATATGAATATATATTAGCCGGGTTATATATGATATAACCGAATTATTGAATCAAGTGTTGATCTAATGATTTGATATATATATATATATATATTTAATATTAGCCGTGTTATATATGATATAACCGGATTATTGAATCAATTGTTGATTTAATAATTTGATATATATAAACTAATATTTTGCTCACTTAAGATTTTCTTCTCTTTATATATATATATATTCAATTGTATCATGATTGATGATACATGGAACATGGATGTGTAAGATCACATTAGAGAAAAGATGAGAAGATAATGACTTAGATATATGAATTAAAGAAAAGGAGAATGAGTCATTATTCTTGGGTTGCTTTAAGAAGCATGGAGAAGCCATGACTCATCATTTTTCTTTGCTTTATTTATATATATTTATCATTTGAAGGGTGCTCATCTTTTCTCAAGGTAAACTCTCTCACTTCCAAATTCATCTTCTTCATATACTCTCTAGATTTTTCTAGGTTGAGAAAAAGAAAGAAAAAAATTGTGAGTAAAATTCCTACTTCATCAACCTACACTACCCTAGCAAATTATTATAAGTTGTTAACATCACTGATACTTTGATTAGTGAAGTGTGAGCTTGAGTGTGAGAAATTTCAAGGTGGATCATCTTGAACGACGAAGACAACTAGCAAGCTTGTTTCTTTCTTCAATTGGAGCCTTAGAAAGAGTTCAAGGGACTACTACAAGAAGCTTTTGAAGTGAAGAGTTAGACTACAAAGGTTGTAGACTCTCTTCACTTAGTTTAGAACTTGTTTTGCTTAACTTTGAAACCATAATTCTTTAGTTCGATTCTTGTTTAGTATATTTAGCCCTCTAGATATTTAAAATTGCATACTTGATACTCATAGAACCCTAGCAGAGGTGCTAAGGCATACTTTCAAAACGAACGATCAAGGAAAAAAGAGAGTTCTATACTATTTAAATCGAGTTCTTCTGGGGGCAGAAAGCAACTACTCCCCCATCGAAATGCACTGCTCGGTGCTGATCTTCGCAATAACGAAGCTCGGATATTATACCTTGGCACATGAGGTCCACCTTATATCGAAGGTGGATCCTCTAAAATATCTGATGTCAAAGGCCATACTGACGGAAAGGCTCAGCAAATGGGCCCACCTACGGATGGAATTCTCGATAATGTATCGACCCCTCAAGGCGGTGAAAGGACAAACCATCGTCGACTTTCTCGCGGAACATTCGATACCGGCCGAATCCCCCTTAAATTGTGAGTTGCCGGATGAATATGCGTTTGACGCACTCAAAGAAGAGAAAGAAGAAAATGAGTCCCAATGGGAACTCTACTTCGATAGAGCATCTTCCATGAAGCGGCGAAAGAAGAACACTCCTATAATCAAAGCCGGGATGTGTCTTATCTTCGTGACCCTGTAAGAAGGAATACTGCGTTACGCCCCCTCCTTGACAGAACCCAGGACTAATAATGAAGTGGAATATGAAGTTTTGATAGCCGGTCATGAGATCACTATCGACATGGGAATCAAGGATCTCTTCATATATGGAGATTCCCAGCTGATCATTAGTCAAGTAAACGGCGATTATCAAATATGCAAACCAGAGCTGATAAAGTATGGTGAAAGAGTATAGCAACTGCTGACACGAATCCCTTCCTATACCCTGGAAAGCATACCGCGAGCAGAAAACAGCAAAGTGGATGCGTTAGCCAAATTGGCTAAAGAATTGGCCGATGAAGACCTTGATGATGTAAGGATCATTGTGCAAAGCCGTAGGTCCTCACGCCAACAGATATGCATTCGAAATACCTGATAGAACTACTCGAAGGAAAAGAAATGACCGAACAACTGGCCTTTCAAATAGAGAACGAAGAAAAGGTCAAGAACTGGAGGGAGGCCTTCATAGACTATTTTAAGTTCCAATGAACGCCCGAAAATGCGTCGTCTAGATATCAGCTCATGAAACGAGCTTTGTCATTCGCCTTCGTCAATGATACTCTATCTAAGAGATCATTCGACTTCCTATGGCTAAGGTGCCTGGAGCCGAAGGAAGCAAAGAAAGTCGTCTGAGAAGTACACGATGGACATTGCGGCTCCTATCAGGCGGGTCCAAAGATGAAGCTGAAGATAAAAAGAATGGGCTACTATTGGCCCATGATGATTCATGACTGTCTCAAATATACGAAGCAGTATTACTCGTGCAAAATTCACCGGGACTTCATACATCAGCATCTAAATCCGCTGCACCCGACAGTGGCCAGCTGGCCATTCGAAATGTGGGGAACCGATATAATTGGCCCTATCGAACTGGCATCATCCAAAGGACACCGGTTTATACCGGCAACAACCGAATACTTCTCTAAGTGGGCAAAAGCAGTACCGTTAAGGGAGGTGAAGACAGAGAATATCCTCTACTTTTTCAAAACCTATGTCAAATATCGGTTTGGGACTCCGTGATGAATTATCTCGGATAATGGACCTGCTTACAGAAGCCATAAAATAAGCCGTTTCGCATAGCAACACAAGATAGACTGGAAATACTCCTCGGTCTATAATCATCGGGCCAACGGTCTAGCTGAAGCCTTCAACAAGATCTTAACCAAGATTATAAAAAAGACGGTGTCCAGAAACAAAAAGGACTGACATGAAAGGTTACATGAAGCTCTTTAGGCGTACCGAGCAACGTTCAAGACGGCCACAAATACAACACCATACGCACTAGTGTTTGACGCGGAAGCAGTGCTCCCACTGGAGATAGAACCCCCCTCTTTACGTGTGGCAGTTCAATACAAGCTGATAGATGAAGAAAATGCTCATCTTTGGCTCGAGGAGCTCGACGCTCTTGACGAAACCCGCCTTATAGCTTAGCAAAATCTGGAAGCTTATAAGGCAAGGATGCCCGGTCATATGAAAGACTGACCAGCCCGAGAACATTACGCCAAAGCGAACTCGTGCTGGTTATCAAAAAACCCATGATTCCCAACCGTGCAAAGCGGGGAAAGTTCGAGCCAAATTATGAAGGCCCGTACATCATAGACAAAGTCCACCAAAGTGGTGTCTACCTGCTCATGGATATGCATGGCGAGCGGCCATTCCGGCCAATAAACGGCCGATTCCTCAAAAAGTACTACGCTTGAAGAGTCATGACTTAGGTCAATGATAGATAACGATACTTGTGTTTACTCGCTATCTTCCTGAGTCAGAATTCTGAAAGTAGTACCAAAAAAAAACTTCGTCCCGAACATGGGGATGTGGGATCAGGAAGTCCTTAAACTAATAATGGACCACTACGTCCTTAAACTGGTTTCGGACCAAGAAGTCCTTAAACTAAAACTTCGTCCCGAACATGGGGATGTTGGACCGAAATATTCTTAAACTAATAATGGACCGAGAAGTCCTTAAACTAATAATAAACCACTACGTCCTTAAACTGGTTTTGGACCGAGAACTCCTCAAACTAAAATTTCGTCCCCAGATACAGGAATGATGGACCGAAATGTTCTTAAACTGATACTCGCCCCAAAATATGGCGATAATGGATCATCATGTCCCTAAACTAACACGTTTAGCCCTATAGTAGATCCCCATATTAATCACCGTATACAATCCACGGGCATAAACAATTTATAGCTCTTCTAGGTCCTATATAATATTATCCTTCAAAAATTATCGGAGCCTACAGCTGATGGTGCGTTACCTCATGGGCCGCCTAAAAAACAGTACGTCCACAAGCGAAATGGACACGGATGAAAACCTGAAAGGGCGTCGTGAGTAAAAACAGCCGGAAAACCGGCGAGATAGTGAAAACTCGAAAGGGCATGAACTCGTTAAAAGAAAACAAAAAATGCACTTGCAAAGTCCTCGCGACTTTATAAGGGGAAAACACCTGCGTGAGATCTTTACGATTCACAAAGGAGTAACACACTTAGAAATCCATATGATTTCTAAGGAGAAACTATACTTATGAGATCCTCACGACTCGTAAGGAGAATATACCCTTTATAAGACCCTCACGACTTATAGAATTCAAAAGCCTTAAGTTACAGAGATCTGAACCTATTCTTAAGCCACCAAAACTCCACAAAGCTTTTCTGCCCTACAAGATGTCAAGATTGACCCTTGTATACAATCCACGGGCATAAATAAATATATTCTCAACCAAGTCTCACCAATGGCGAGAAATATTCTCATATGGTGAACAACCACTTTTAAGTCCTCTTGACTTGTAAGGAGAAAATACTCTTGTAAGATCCTTACGACTTACAAGAGAAAACACACTTAGGAATCCCCATAATTCTTAAGGAGAAAACACACCTATGAGATTCTCACGACTCATAGGGAGAAATACCTTTATGAGACCCTTACGGCTTGTAGAGTCAAAAGTCTTAGTCGACAGGATCCTAACTCTGTTTGCTAAGCCATTTTTGTCCAAATCAACAAAGGCAAATGATGATTCATTCCCAGCAACATTCCAGTGGTAGCGATACTGATATCAAAATTGGTATCAGGTTCCAAATTTTCAACTCGTAATAAAAAGTAGTGAGTAAATAAAAAATGACATAACCGAAATGATTGGACATCGCGAATAAAATAGCCGAAATGATTGGGCAATCACGACCTTCGTGATGTAAAAAACTGAAAAGATAGAGCATCGAGGAAATAAAAAAATAATAATAAAACAAATTTTTTTCTGTCCTGCAAGTAAGTCCATACCGACTCTTGTATACAATTCATGAGCACAAATGAAAGAAAGGGAACTGTATTTTACCACCATGTTTCGTCAAAAGAACTTCCAGATCTCGATAGGAACATCTACAGGTTAGAGATCATCTCGACGTTCTTCCTTATTCCAGTAGGGTGCGGACACAACAGCCAAATAAAAGGGGAGTGACGGCATATTCCCAACTCCAAATCTCGATGGCAACATCTACAGCATAGAGATCATCTCGACGTTCTTCTTCATTCCAGCAGGGTGCCGATGCAACGGCCAAATAAAAGGGGAGTGACGACATATTCCTAACTCCATATCTCGATGGCAACATCTACAGCATAGAGATCATCTTGACGTTTTTCCTCATTCCAGCAGGATGCGGACGCAATGGCCAAATAAAAGTGGAGTGACGGCAAAATCCTAGCTCCAGACCTCAATTGTGATACATACAGCATAGAAATTACACAGATGTCTACCGTACTTCAACAAAGAATCGGTACGACACCAAAACAAAAAAAAGTGACGGCACATTCCTAACTTCGGTTCTTGACGGCAAGCCTAAAGACCATTGGAGATCATCCCACCCCAGAAGGGTACGGTTATAACTCATCGGGATTTCAAATTAAGCCTAACCTCAAGTAAAAAGCGCCACGGCAAATACCTAATGCTCGATTTTCCGACGGTAATACAGATCTTCCAACCTAAAGAAGATTACTTGAAGACGTCTTGTCCAGCCTCAGAAGGTATCAGAGACACGACAGTCACGGGGCTACTCGAGCAGCAAGCTAAGAGACTGCATATCGAGAAATACATCAGCCAACGCGACGGTACGATGGACTTAAACCTAGTACCACAAACCTAATGGACCCCTGTCATAAAAGAGTGGAGGTTATCTACATCTAGAGTTAGAGCGAGTTTGCCTGTAAACCTAAGGGGGTAAACTAAATAAACTCCGAAATGAGCGAATAAACTAGAAACTCCGAAATGAATGAATAAATTAGAAACTCTGAAATGTGAATAAACTAGTTCATGCCAGCTCAGGACAAATAAGAGACAGAGATGTGCAAATAAAAAAATGCTTTTCATTTATACTTCAAAGAAATGAACTACATATTGCCAGCTAAGGACGACTATAGAGGAAAAAAAGACAAATTTAAAAAAGCAAGCGCTACAACATCATTCAGGGTCTACAGTGGCATAACGCTAAATTCCGGACAAGGATTCTCAAATTTAAAGACAAGTTTGAGTAAAGCACTTCTACTTTCATTGACCATCATCTTTGTATGGAGACTGTCACATTCAGACTCAGTAGGAGTTCAGATGGGGTTTCACCTCGTCAGCCTTCTTGTCGGCATCTACCTGGGGACCGTTACGCACAGCTAGTGCCGCTTACGGTCTGTGGTTAAACCCACTGCCAGCGTAGTGTCGAGTCTTTAGAGTCCCACACAGAGGGTATTCGCCTCTGGGCAAAACAGAGTAGAGGTCGCATGGTTTTGCGACAGGGTTCGTTCTCATCCGCGCACTTGTGCACGTTTGGAGTCCGGATGGATTATACTGGCAGGCTCTGGTTTGAGCCAGATACTGGTATGTGTTTTGGGGTTGCTTTTATATCTTGGTATTCTTGTTTTTCGGAACGAGAATACAGGTGTGTATGCACAGTTGCTTGAGGAGGAGAATGAGGTTTTTCATTAGGGTTTCGGAACGGGTGCGTATGCACAGTTGACAGTCTTTATTTTCCAAACCCTAATGGATTTATTTATTATCTATTAATAATAATAATTAAATGAGAATTATGTTATGGTTGTTCTTTGTTGACTTGTTGACCTTGGTTGACTTGTTGACCATTGACCACTTTCATGCCTTCAAAAGTCTTCCTTGATTTATGCTTACATTTTTAAATGAAGCATGGTTGTGGTCATTCCAAACACTACCATCAACTATTCTCATTTTCAATTATTATCATTTAGATAATATTATTCTTTTGCATTATGGTTGCAAGAAGAGAAAAGAATAGCTCATTCTATCATTCTCATTCTCTCTCCTCTCTTCATCTTCTTCTTCCTCTAGTAAAGAGAAACCTTCTCATGAGTTGAGAATCCTTCTCTTTAAAAACAAAAGCAAACCCTAGTCACTCTCTACTCACCCTAGGATCAAAGGATTAGCAAGCCGGAGATTCTAGTTCACTCCAAGTCCGAGAAAGAGCCCAAGGTTGAACCCTCGAGGTGGATCCATCTTCGACGGAAGAAGGCGACAAAAGAGAACCATCAACCTCTACAAGATTTCAAGAAGAAGGAGTTCAAGTTTAGGTATAACCCTCATCCGAGTAGCTAACTCCTTTTAGCGTAATTGCTAGTTTAGTTTAGACACGATCCCGACCTTGTTTAGTCCATGTTGCCTCTTGCACTAAAAATTTGATTTTTATACCGTTTCCGCCTCCCCGTAAGAACCGGGGGTCGCAATATGGACTTACAGTGGTATCAGAGCCTAACTAAACTTAAACTAGCTAGGTAGTAAAGTGTAACGAAGTTCGGAACCGAAAAAAATCACAAAACCGGAAAACTACAAAAACTGAGTTTCTGTTGAAATTTTTTCTGGTCAAAATGAAAAACTTTATACTCCTAAATTCGTCTCAGGGTTTTGTTAGAACACCCATGAAAAACGATTCACCAATTCGTCTAAACCGCCGCGCTTCCGCCGCGTGACCCTTCTTGGCCGCCGCGGAAGCGCCGCGGTTTATTGTCGTTAGTGCGTCGTTTTTCGTGCAGTGTGTGTCTGTGTTGGTTTTGGGATTTTTAAAATATATTATATGTGCCCAGATTTTGCAGAAAAGAAATTTCCTTTTGGGGTCCTATAATTCCGTATTTTTTCCGAACTTCACTACACTTTGACTATGATGGTTATATCTGTGATGTTTGCTTGTATTGAACGTCGGCTAATCGCTATAAGACGATTAGTCGGGGTTATACAAGATCTGTAATGTGCTGGAATGTGTATATAAATATGTTGGATTGTCGCGGGTGAATAGCCGGGGGTTGTGAGACGAGAGTTTTCTTTTCTTGCAATTCATTGTAAATGTAAATTGATGTAATTATATTATTTGTTTGGCCGCACAACCGGGTCGGGGTTGTAGCCGTCATTGTATAATTCTTTTTACTGTTTTTGCTCCTAGGATAGACCCATGGAGGGGTGCACAAACTACCGAGGACTTGGCGGGTAGTTTGCCGCACCCGTAGGGGTCTTGGGTGGGGATTTGGCTATTCACCGCGACCGTGTTATCTGTTTTTTGTTACAGGCTCGTACAAATTACAGATTGCTAGTATATCCAATGTATTTATCTGTGATCTGAAATGTCTATCATTGCTTTCTATTTAGGCGTTGCTTATGTTTTACAGACGCGCTAGCCCAGCCCCCGCTCTGTCGTTAGTTAAGTAACCTAACGGGTAATGACGGGGCCCCGTGGCGAATGCGAATGGCATAAGCGTACGTCATATTTTGGTTGTTTTCTGCAATGGTAGGATTAAATGATGGGACGCATTAAAAGTACTAATGCAAGAATATCACGCATTAAAATGCAAGATAATAAACCAAGTTTAAGTCGATGGAACACTTTCGAAAAACCACTCGGTTCTTTTCAAAACTAACTTTTAAATGCGGAGATTGAGCCACTCCTTCTAAAAGCTATCTCGTTCCATCGATTAAATCAAGTTCACTACGTTCACGGTTTCGCCAAAACCATTCGTAGCCCTCCGTCGCTTCGCATGAATAGGCAATAGTATTCAAGCTATGTATTTTGGCCAAAGTCAAGGCATAGTGATTGGTAGCTATTGGGTGTTCATGTGTAGCATAGATAGATGCGTTGGTTTGGGACAGTCGTGCTGCCATTTTGGCCAAAGTCAAGGGTAGATACGGATGGATCCAAATTAACCTGGATAGTGACGGGCAGAACTTGACATGTGACTTATGATATTTTGGCCAAAGTCAAGGTCATAAGAGCATGGGGCAAAAAAACCACATCGGGAGTTTCATAAGTACTGAAACTTGCTAGATTTGCATACCATTTGGAGTGTGGTGATTCTGGTAGGATTCCTTCAGTTTCGTCACGCGATGATATTTGGATCCCGATCCTACTGTGAGTATATGCTACTCCTCGGGAAATTTCTCACTTAACGATCAATGCTATAAACCTAGTAGGTGCCTAGAAAGGTGTTAGCGGGGTTACGCCCCCAGGGAAAAGAGGTTCTTTAATTAAGGAACTTCGCGAAAGCGTTGGAAAACCTCCCTCGAAGTACCGACACCGGCCTGGCTGAACGGTTAAGCAAGTATTGTACGGTGGGATTGATCCTGACTAATTCTTCCTTTATGGTTTGAGGAGGGATTCGAGAAACAGTGGGAGCCATCCTGTTTAGACAAACTAAAAACCACTCTAAACTTGCAAGAGCATCATGCTGAGTGTTTCTTCTTCTCTCTCCTAATTGCAGCGACCAATCAACATGACTGGACTTAAGTTACTCCTAGATAAAAACAAGCTGACAGGGCCAAACTACAAAGATTGGCTCAGGAATGTCAAGATAGCAATCACTTATGACAAGCTGGGGTATCTTCTTACCACCAAAGCTCCCCCTGTCCCTGGTCCAACTTCCAGCGTCGCGGATAAGGAAATCCGCAAGACTTGGGAGATTGATAGCGCGAAGGCCAAGTGCCTCCTGCTTGCCTCGATGGACAACGAACATCAGAGGAGGCATGAGAATATGGACATGGAGTCCATATTGCTCCATACAAAAGAACTGTATGGAGAGCAATCACGTATCGCAAGATACGAAGCGTCGAAAAAGTTGTTTTCGACAAAGATGGCCGTCGGATCATCAGTAGCCGAGCACGTGCTAAAGATGATCGGCTACATTGAGGAGCTCGCTGACCTAGGGATCACATTAGAGAGTGAGCTATATACGGATATAGTTCTCCAGTCCCTTCCTTCCACTTACGCCCAGTTTATACTGAACTTCAACCTACAAGAAAAAGAGGTTGAACTATCAGAGCTCCTCAACATGCTGAGGAGCGCAGAGGGCACCCTACAGAAAAGTAGGGATACATCCACTTTGTTTGTAGGAGGATCATCTTCTTCTAGGTCCAAGGCGAAAGCCAAGGGAAAGAAGAAGAAGGCCCCCGCCAAACCAAGGGGCGGTGTTAGTAAAGTGGATACGAAGGGAAAAGGGAAAGCAACAAAGATAGCGGGGAAGCTTGTGGATAAGGAAGAATGCTTCTTTTGTCATAAGAAAGGACACTGGAAGAATGATTGCAGGGCCTGGAAGGCCAGAACACAGGAATTGAAGCAGGTTGCAGCTTCAGCTTCAGGTGTGTATGTTATTGAAAACTGTCTTTCAATAAACTCTACTTCCTGGGTATTGGATACCGGATCAGGATCTCATATCTGTAATTCTTTGCAGGCGTTGAGAAACCGTAGGGATTTGAAGGCAGGTGACATGACCCTCAGAGTTGCGAACGGAGCTAGCATGGATGCTAAAGCCGTGGGGGACTATCACCTGGGAATGTCAGATGGACATGTTTTGGTTTTGCGTAATTGCTTTTTTGTACCCAACGCAACTTGTAATATCATTTCTGTATCTTTAGTTTCTAAAGAAGGTTATGAATTTGCGTTTGTAAGTAATGTTGTAAACATTCACCTTAATCAAGTATTGATTGGGTCAGGTACTCTGAGTAATGGTATATACGTGTTAAACCAACCACAGATTTTCAACGTCCAGAATACACACAAAAGAAAGTCTCCAGAAATAAATCAGACTTTCTTATGGCATTGTAGATTGGGTCACATCAATGAGAGAAGGTTGACGAAGTTACATACAGAAGGGTATTTGAATGCGTTCGAATATCAATCGTATGCCACTTGTCAATCCTGTCTCAAGGGAAAGATGACAAAGACTCCGTTTACTGGACATGGAGTAAGAGCGAGCGAGCTCTTGGGACTCGTACACAGTGACGTGTGCGGTCCAATGTCTACACATGCCCGAAGCGGACATTCTTACTTCATTACTTTTACGGATGACTTCTCAAGGTACGGTTATGTCTTCTTAATGAAACATAAGTCCGAGGCCTTTGGAAAATTCCAGGAGTATAAGAATGAAGTAGAGAAACAGACCGGCAAAAGTATTAAGATTCTAAGATCGGATCGAGGTGGAGAATACTTAAGTGCCGAGTTCCTGGACTATTTAAAAGAGAACGGAATTCTCTCTCAGCTTACTCCTCCATACACCCCGCAACATAACGGTGTATCGGAGAGACGGAACCGCACCCTATTGGATATGGTGCGGTCCATGATGAGTAACGCTGAGTTACCGCGATCATTCTGGGGGTATGCACTAGAATCAGCTGCATACCTTTTGAACCGAGTTCCCACTAAGACTGTGCCTACCACGCCATTTGAGATATGGTGTGGGAAGAGACCCCATCTTAATCACATTAAGATATGGGGAAGTCCAGCTTTTGTCAAAAAGCAGCATGCGGACAAGCTCGAGGCACGCTCAGTACTGTGCAAGTTTGTGGGATATCCAAAGAATTCCAAGGGATATTTCTTCTACTGTGAAGAGGAACAAAAAGTTCTTGTTTCTCGTCATGCCCACTTTCTAGAACACCAGTTCATAGAAAAAGAAAGAAGTGGGAGCGCAGTAGAACTGGAAGAAATTCCAGAACCACAGACTGTTACTGAAAGTTTGGTGGAACCAGAAGGTTCAACAGAACAGGACATTCCTACGCCGCTCCGCAGGAGTAGTAGGCAGTCTCATCCGCCCGAGAGATACTACGGTTTTCTCATAGACGGGGATAGAGAGGATTGCATCATAGATTATGATGAGCCTACTAGCTTCCAGCAGGCCGTTCAGAGCGTTGACTCAGTGAAATGGCTGGATGCAATGCGGACCGAAATGGAGTCCATGTACACCAACAAGGTATGGACGTTGGACATTGCTCCAGACGGGGTAAAACCCGTAGGATGCAAGTGGATCTTCAAAAGGAAGATTGGTGTAGATGGACAGGTTGAGACCTATAAAGCTAGGCTGGTAGCAAAGGGTTTTCGTCAAAGACCTGGCTTGGACTACGACGAAACCTTTTCTCCGGTAGCCATGCTGAAATCCATTCGGATCCTTCTTGCCATTGCTGCCTTCCACGATTATGAGATCTGGCAAATGGACGTAAAGACAGCTTTTCTAAATGGAAATTTAGAGGAGTGTGTCTATATGGATCAGCCAGAGGGTTTCATTCAGAGTGGGAGCAGCGGAAAGGTGTGCAAGTTGCTTAAGTCCATCTATGGACTAAAGCAGGCATCGCGGAGTTGGAACATCTGTTTTGATGAGACAGTCAAAGAATTTGGCTTTATCAAAAATCCAGATGAACCATGCATCTATAGTAGATTTGTAGCGAGAACTGTAGTATTCCTCGTTTTATACGTGGATGACATTCTCTTGATAGGAAATGACATTCCTATGCTACAATCTGTCAAGGGGTTCTTGTCACAAAGGTTCTCCATGAAAGACCTGGGTGATGCCTCATACATCCTGGGGATCCGGATCCATCGTGATAGATCCAAGAGGATATTGGGACTTTCTCAGTCCAGGTACATCGACACCATAGTGAAAAGATTCAGTATGGAAGATTCCAAGCGCGGTAACCTACCGGCTTGTCACGGGATCACCCTCTCTAAAGAGATGTCTCCCAAGACTGATTTGGAGAGGGATCGCATGTCTATTATACCCTACGCTTCTGCGGTAGGCTCTATAATGTATGCGATGTTGTGTACCAGACCGGATGTAGCTTATGCACTGAGTGTGGTAAGCCGGTATCAGTCTAACCCTGGGGAGAAACACTGGATAGCAGTAAAGAACATTCTCAAGTACCTGAGGAGGACTAAGGAGATGTTCTTGGTGTATGGCGGAAAAGACCTCCAGATCGAGGCCTTTGCTGACTCCAGCTTCCAGAGTGACAAGGATGATTCCAAGTCCATGTCGGGTTTTGTCTTCACCCTCAATGGAGGGGCGGTGTGTTGGAAGAGTTCCAAACAGGAAACCGTTGCAGACTCGACGATGGAAGCGGAATACATCGCTGCATCTGATGCCGCAAAAGAAGCTGTCTGGATGAGGAAGTTCTTGAAAGAACTTCAGGTGGTTCCGTCCATTGTTGACCCAATACCTCTGTATTGCGACAACAACGGGGCTATAGCTTTAGCGAAGGAACCCAGGTCCCATCAGAGATCCAGGCACATCTTGAGGCGGTATCACCTGATCAGGGAGATCGTGGATCGCAAGGAGATCGAGGTTCGGAGGGTTGCTTCAGAAGAGAACACTGCAGATCCATTCACCAAGGCCCTACCCCAGACTCAGTTCGAGCGGCTGATCGAGATGATAGGTCTTCGATACGCCAGTACATGGCCTTAGTGCAAGTGGGAGATTGTTAGTGTATATGCCCTAGAGGCCATTACTGTATCATACTAGTTTGTATATTACTTAATGGATGCTTGGGATATTCACCTAGTATATACAATCTTGCTCAAAATAGTAGTATGCTACTTGGTTTGTTTCTACTTCAATGTGTACTTGTGTTTATTTCAGTATATCACTTATACGCATTAGTGGAGCCCTTAGGATCTTTGCTTGATTACCAGCGTTGTGATGGCAGTCACACTAGTGGGGGCTGGGTAATCTATAAGCACATCCTTATACAGGTCCCTAGTCGCAGGACTATCGAGACAGGGCATCGATACTCCGGAGTAGACTAGCGTATGCGCTTCTCATCCCAGTGTGGGAGATGGTCTGTCCCACAGCCATCAGTACGTCGTACTGGAGATAGTATACGGGTGCTCGTTGGGTTACGAGTACACTGGACAGGACTCGTCGGGAACTGACAGGTTGGTATTATACCTATCGTCAGTTATCAGTTCCCAGGTGACATGAGTACAGCTTAGTCCGCTGACTTGACACTGGCACTTCGCCTCAAGTGTGTTCCCACTGCACTTTGATCACTACCCTACCACGGCTCAAAGGAGTCGTGCAAACGGGTGGTGGTTGGGTGCAGTCCCGAAGCACTTGGAGGCAGTGACGGTTAGACAGGATTCGTCTCTCCCGGTATTGGGGGTTGACATCGCGCTGTGTCTAGGAGAGCCATTACACGAGTAGTCCCTGGCCAGGGCAAACGAGATATACTGGTAGGTTTCCAGTGTTATCTCAGGGTGTTTTGGGCTTCGCTCCGGCACGACTTGTACCGCTATTGGGGGACTGACGTTTACCACCCCCTAGGCCCGCCATGCGATGTATCAGACGAACAGACCGGACTGTATGGAGACTGTCACATTCAGACTCAGTAGGAGTTCAGATGGGGTTTCACCTCGTCAGCCTTCTTGTCGGCATCTACCTGGGGACCGTTACGCACAGCTAGTGCCGCTTACGGTCTGTGGTTAAACCCACTGCCAGCGTAGTGTCGAGTCTTTAGAGTCCCACACAGAGGGTATTCGCCTCTGGGCAAAACAGAGTAGAGGTCGCATGGTTTTGCGACAGGGTTCGTTCTCATCCGCGCACTTGTGCACGTTTGGAGTCCGGATGGATTATACTGGCAGGCTCTGGTTTGAGCCAGATACTGGTATGTGTTTTGGGGTTGCTTTTATATCTTGGTATTCTTGTTTTTCGGAACGAGAATACAGGTGTGTATGCACAGTTGCTTGAGGAGGAGAATGAGGTTTTTCATTAGGGTTTCGGAACGGGTGCGTATGCACAGTTGACAGTCTTTATTTTCCAAACCCTAATGGATTTATTTATTATCTATTAATAATAATAATTAAATGAGAATTATGTTATGGTTGTTCTTTGTTGACTTGTTGACCTTGGTTGACTTGTTGACCATTGACCACTTTCATGCCTTCAAAAGTCTTCCTTGATTTATGCTTACATTTTTAAATGAAGCATGGTTGTGGTCATTCCAAACACTACCATCAACTATTCTCATTTTCAATTATTATCATTTAGATAATATTATTCTTTTGCATTATGGTTGCAAGAAGAGAAAAGAATAGCTCATTCTATCATTCTCATTCTCTCTCCTCTCTTCATCTTCTTCTTCCTCTAGTAAAGAGAAACCTTCTCATGAGTTGAGAATCCTTCTCTTTAAAAACAAAAGCAAACCCTAGTCACTCTCTACTCACCCTAGGATCAAAGGATTAGCAAGCCGGAGATTCTAGTTCACTCCAAGTCCGAGAAAGAGCCCAAGGTTGAACCCTCGAGGTGGATCCATCTTCGACGGAAGAAGGCGACAAAAGAGAACCATCAACCTCTACAAGATTTCAAGAAGAAGGAGTTCAAGTTTAGGTATAACCCTCATCCGAGTAGCTAACTCCTTTTAGCGTAATTGCTAGTTTAGTTTAGACACGATCCCGACCTTGTTTAGTCCATGTTGCCTCTTGCACTAAAAATTTGATTTTTATACCGTTTCCGCCTCCCCGTAAGAACCGGGGGTCGCAATATGGACTTACAATCTTGTGCATCTTCTCCCGGATGCAAGCTTCGAGATCACCGCTGATGTCTTCCATCCTCTGGTACGAGGATATTATCACTTTCTGTTAGAAAACACGATGCAAGATAGTGACGAGACCATCTCTCTATTTCTTCGAAATCAGACCCATCAGATATACTGAATGCATCTTGTCTTCAGCATCATCGAGTGCCTGGAGCAGCATGGCCTCAGCAAGCTCAGGTAAAGCTTCCCAGATCGACCCAACGACAATCTTCAAAAGGGCAAACCGATATGGGAGCAATCGGCCGTTGTGATCATGGAAGCGACACATCACATCGTCGCATTGGGCGGTATTATACTCCTGACCTTGAAGGCGACCTTGAATGCGAATTTCTTCGTAGGAGACAATCTCCTCGATGTCATACAAATGACCAGCCATTGTATCTGAAGAAGGACAAAAGAATCATCAGCAAAGGCAAAAGAAAATGAGAGGGCATTAAAATAACAATCGTGGAATATCCTGAACAGCAAGAGTCCTAACTACAAAGTTAAGAAAATCCACAGCAATTACAGGGCAAAGTTTCTTTAAAGTCCTTAAACTAATTGTTCGAGTTGCTTTAAGATATCTAGACTGAGTCCTAGGTCAAAATGGTCTATAATTGCACGTTCAAAGTGTCCAGTCGACAAGTTGAAGATAAGTGCGCAAGTCATAAGTGCGTATTAGACAAGTGCAGCAGTCAAAAGTGCGCGCTAGACAAGTGGGTAAAAAAACAGAAGTGTGCAACGCATTTATCGTTTGAAGTTAAAGGAAGCGAAAGTTTCGAACAAGTGCGTAAGCACTCAGAGAAACAAGTGTGCAGAAGAAGGAACAGTTCTTAGAGTGCGCCAACGAAAGTGAAAGTGATGCGCTTCGGCGAATGGGATGAGTCCCTTTTATAAAAGGTCCAAAGTCGGTTCACCTTCAACAAATCTCAAGGCAAATCCGACAGTCCTAAGTTCGACATCGATTGCACCCACATGCAGGACATGTGCGCATGATCGATAGAAGGCATTTGTCCATACCTATTCAAGTGCGCACCTACATACGTGCGCACCTGATGAACCAAGTTCAATTGATTTGTGTCCTTATACACATGCGCATCTAATAAAATGGGTTCAAATGATTTGCGCACCTGTATACATGCGCACATATGTAAGTACGCAAGCATGACATGAGCGCACATACAAGTTGCGTATTTCAAGGGAAGGAAATTTGTTGGAGATGAAATATTTATCAGATAACAACACGCATTCAAATAAACATTTTATTTCATAAGGAAAAGATCACCAAATATGGGATCAAAACTACAAGGGTTAACAAAACAATAAACTAAGTTCTCTAAAGCCCTTTCAGGCCTTTCCACCATATCGAAACGACAGTCTTCACGAAGAGTCGCTCCCCATCGATCAGTGTCGTGCTCATCTGTGAAAGCAGACATGATGGCATGTTGAGCCCGTATCTGGTTCAGCAAATGAACGGAGCGATTCCCCAGAGGCTTGGAAATCAAACATGCCTCATGAACGCAATCGATCTTGTCCCCCGCTGTATCGAACATTGCGAGAGTCATTTCCGTTGGATAAGGAGAAATATTATCAAGCACGGCCAAGAAAGTCATCCGAAACCAAATAGAGCTGACGGGAAGAGGAGATCCCCTACGGGTCAGGAGCTCGTGTGTCACGCTCCGCTTCCCAGTAAACGGAAACGGTGATGTAGTAAGCTCGCAACGTATTTACTATGAGAATACGTTAAGCGTATGTAAACAATATAACAATGTGCAAGAATGATAAGAGTAATAAAATTAATTATTTACATTCAAATTTATGTACAACTGTCTGAAATAAAAAGATACAATTATTTGAACAAATGCCTAAACAGTGGCATACAGAAGTAAAGGCAGGAAGAAACTAGTAGTTTGGCTGAGTAGCGAACTGGTCCAAGTCCTCTTGGTTCGGCTCTATCTTCTCAGAGTCTGGTCCTTCTGACAAACATTCCAAAGAAAAGAAACAGAGAGGAATGTCGTCAGTGAACTAGCTTTCAGTAAGTCCCCAAAAGAAGTAAAAGAAGATGACTGAATGGTATGTAAAGTGAATAGAAACTAAGTAATGTGAACAAGTAAGATTGTATAAGCGAGTATTTAAACATGATCATTTACAGGTATACGATTTGCTATTCTAGCGTGGTTGTTTGTAGTTTGATAAAAAAAAGTATTCATGTATACGAGAGAAGTCCATCTTACCCCGTGGACTATGGTAACATGTAGCACAAGGTCCTGTCATAAACCACGGGACAACGACACGTGAAATCATGTAGATGTCTTTTAAAGTGACATATCGTATCACGATATACGTTCCGTACCAATCTACCCCTTATCCCCGCGTATTATAGTGTATAGTTCAAGTTAACAAGTCTTGGCCAAATCCATGAATATAAAAATAATGTGCAAGTTCATGTTCAAGTCGTAATCATGTATTCAGGTATTCATGTCAAGTTATATTCATGGTTCGGTCAAGTCAAGTCAAGTGTTCAAATTCAAGTTTGGATATTCAAGTTCAAGTTTGGATATTCACGTTCAAGTTCAAGTTTGGATATTCAAGTTCAAATTTGGATATTCATGTTCAAGTTTAAGTTTGGATATTCACGTTCAAGTTTAAGTTGAATTTGAGTTGGATTCGAGTTTGAGTTTGTATTTAGGCTATAGTCAATATCTTATGAATGAATTTAACTTTTGAAATTCTTAAGTTCGGGAATAATCGGACAACCGCAGCACATGGGCGGCAAGATTTGTCTTTTTCCAAGTCGATTGTCATTGATAATTCCTTTAAATTTGCAGTGTTATCTAATCTGGATAGACAAGCACTCACTTTCTCCGGCTCGCTGAAGCTCAAGAGAAATGATATCTCTTAAATCTATATTAATCTAGGGTCTTTAAAGATTGATTCAAGTTGTTTAATATGTATTCTCATTGTTTGAATTTCTCAAGAAGGTTTTATGTAAAAATATTTTAATATTGTTTAAAAATAAAGCTCGAGGGTGATTTATAGTATTAAGAGTTTTTTTATAAAAAAAAATTGTATTTTAGTTTAGTGATATAACCTATCTTTTAAAAAGTTTATGATGTTTTTATGAAAAATCTATCATTTGGAAATTTGAGCGCATTTTCATAAAAACTTTAATTTAAAAACATGCTTTAATCGATATTTTAGAAAATAGCGATAACCAAATTAACATAATTTGTTATATTTTCTTTTATATTAAATTCTATAGAATTTGGTTTATTTTTTTTAAAACCGTATTTTTCCTTTTGAGACTGTATTCTCCGTGAGGAGTTCTGCATCTCACTCCGCTAGTCTCAAGATGTGCGATAATCCGCACCAACCATAATTGGGACCCCTAAAAAGGGCTGTAGAGGCAATTTACGCAAAGGAAAAATATTATATAATTCTAAATGTTCAAACATATAGTGTTTATATAAAACTGTAATTCATTAGGCATATACTATAAAATTAAAATACACTACACTGAAACTTAGATAAAATTACAGTAGCGTTTGTCTATACATTAGATAAGAACATCAAAATAAGCAACACTTATGTAATATCTAATATCTTATCATATGATATACATAAGATAATGTAATGATTAGAAATTAAAAATGCTATACAGAAAATATAACAATGTAAATGTATAAGTCAAAATTTATAAGATATGAGCATGTGATTCTACTTAAAGTGAACTATTATAGAAACATGTCAACTAAAATACTATTCACAAACAATATGACAATGTTTATTTATAAACTTATTCATGATTGAAATAATATAAATAAATCATGCCCAAATATTTTGCTAATGAACCTGGATACATTGCTTGTATAATTCTAATGCTTATAAGAAATGTATAATAAGATGTGTAGCTAATAGATTTTATTATATTATCTACATGATAATACACATTCAAGATTACACAGTATAAAGTTTTCAGACAGCATTATTAATGTGGATTCATTTAATTAATTATAAGAGAATTAGAACTGTATCAAAAGTTCCTGAGCATAACATCAGTCATTTTTGTGATTCAAATGCTTGTCATGTAAATTAATTCAATTTAGTACTTCACATACCAATTTGGCTCGGCTGCGGGTTCCCCGAGGAGATGGAGATGTGGGTGGTGCTGTTGTTGATGGAGAAAGAGAATGAGGGTGTGATTTCGAGGGTTTAGTCTAGGTGAATGATCGAGCACTTGATGTGCTCTCTTTTTTAAACAAATCTAGCCATCACCCCATAACAACATCAACCCAAACGACTCAATTTTATGAAATTAAGCCTAGAAGGAACCTCAGACATCAACCAACCAACCCAAAACAACCAGAGCAGAAGTACAGTCATACCGGTATTCCAAAACACATCGTTAAATAATGGAATTGTAAAACGATTGCAAGGGAATTGGATTTGGGGCAAGGAGAAGAATTGCAAGCTAATAAAAAAGAACAAGATACTTTCTAGACTGGCTGCAAAGATAAATTGATACTTGCCTCTTTTGATTGTTCACGAGATCCGCAAGATGACTAGGACGAAGGTGACGCCTACGACTTTCAGCTTCACGGCGATCGGGATTGCCCAAGTTGGTGCTCACGGCTAAGTTAGAGGGGGTTGCGTGGCTTGGTGCAGAGGAGTGGGCGAGTGGGTGATGGTGCTCATCCAAGAGAGGTGGCCGGTCATGGAGGAGGAAGATAACGGAGAGAGATGCGGGTGATGGTGGTGATGCTTAGTGTTGGGTTGTAGAACGATGGAGAAGAAATAGGAGGAGGTTTTAAAGAGCAAGAGGCAGGGAGAGAGTGGGGGTCGGTTTTGCAAGGAGGAATGGGAAGATCTGAAGGAGGTGCGGAGGCTACGATTTGCAACAGAAGAAGGAGAAGAGGCAAAGGAAAAAAAGAAGAAAGAAAAAGAAATGAAAAGAAAGAGAAGGAGCTGGCTGTAAAAAAATGAGACGAAAAAAAGATTTATTCCGAAGGAAAGGAGAATGGGAAGGGTCTGTACGCAAGAAAAATTGGGAAGGAAAAGAATGAAGTGGGCTTTTGAGCTGCAGAGGAATAAAAAGAAAAGTGAAGGAATTGGGCTACAATTTGAGAGGAGAAGGGAAAAGAAAATGAAGAAAGAAGTTTTGCTCTTCGGTTTGGGTTTAATAAAAAATTTGTTGATTTGATTTGGGTTTTGGAAAATAATATTATAGGAAATAGATGGAGGATTACATAATAATATATACAGAAAATACCAAAACAAATAAATACCGTATTTTATTGAAGAAAGATAATACGAATGTATAGGAAATTTAGGGTCATTACATTCTGCCCTTCTTAAAAATAATTTCGTTCTCAAAATTATTTAAAGAAGAATGTTGTAAAAGAGCAAGGAAAAAAGTCAGGATAACGTGGTTGCAATTTGTCGTCGTGCTCCATCAGTCGGTAATCTCGTCGCTAAGAAGGTATGTCATGGTAATAAGATAAACAAAAAGACAGAGTTTCAAAAATCGGAATAGATGTTATTAGGATAATCAATAGTAGTTTCCAAGAATGCCATGAACAAGCATTCAAATGGAAGAAACGTAAACATAGATTGGATTGTCAAGAATGGTACAAAGAAAAAGAATTTGAATCGAATTAAAATCAGGGAGGGATATAAGTTAACAAGGAAGATAGCATTCGATAATCAAGTATACGCATATATGGTAGAACATAGCTAAATCCAGAGGAAGGGAATCAAAGACAGAACTTCAAGTCACTCAAGTAGAGTATTGCATTGTAACCATATTGCGGTTCATAATTACAATCACATAACTCCATTCAAGTCATCCAAATCCTACAAGCAGAGTCAATGCGATAAAATTTAAGAAAAAATAATAAGGAATCAAAAATATTACAAACTAAGATCAATTGGAGATGAGGAGTTCACAGTGTCCAGACACGATTATCGGGAAAAACAAGAAAGGATTCAAAGAGATAAAATCAAGGTGTGGACATTACATCGTGCATCACGGTGTCGCATTGATCATACGTGAGAGCGGGATTCGCCAAGCGTGCAGTAAAACGAGAAATAATTTCCTCGATAGGCACCGCTCATGACTACCGAGAAGCATGTAGGCGATTGTAAGCCATGACTCTTTCTCTGTTGAAATGATTCTCTGTGAAAGTGAGGGGGGAAATGAATATGTTTTCAGATTATAAAGAGAAGCATTTAAGTCTCGGCACAGAAAATTTTGCATTAAGTTGGGAACAATTCTCAAGTTTTGACCAAAGAAAGTGTTGAAAACGAGGTGGATAGCACTGAAAATTATGGGTCATTAGTCTGCACACTTACATTTATGTGCGCATTTGTTGAAAACGAGGTGAAAAGCACATACGCACATGCTAGCCACATGCATGAAGTGCGGATATGATAAGTGCGCATATGCACGTGCAACATCCGGACGCAATGCACACTTAATCAAACAACAAATGCAAATACATGCACATTTCTTGAAAACAGACGCTTATTGAAAAAAGAAGTAAATAAGCAAACAAATCTTTAATTAACAGTAAAATATTCTGTTGATTAAATACCTTAACCAAAAGATCTGTGGATCAAAGATCCAACGGTGTGCATGTCACCATTAATTGATATAAATCAATTAAATCTTTTTAAATCAATCTAAAATCAGATTGAGATCAAAATAAAGTAAAACAGACTGAACAAAACCTAATTTCTTCTCTCCTATAAATAGGAGCATCATATGAAGAAATCAAGAAAGGAAAATCCTTCTATAAACTTGAAAAAAAAACAAAACTTCTCCTTCCTCGGCAAAACTGTGCAAGGTAGAAATAAAGAGAAAAATTTCTCTTTTCTTCCAGTAAAAAGCTTTTGCATTTATACAGAAGCTTTTGCTTTTTTTTCGAATCTATTGATTCACTAAAAAGAGATCAAATGATCTTAGGATTCGCCCTTCGCTCTTAAAAAAAAAATAAGAAGAAGATGTGCATCATCAAACGCATCTATACCTGATATGAAAATCAAGGTTTCTACTTCTCTACAGATAAGAGAAGAAGAATAGAAGATAAAATAGAAGCCATGACTTCTTAGATGAAAGCTTATGAAAAAAATAAGTGCGCACCAAAACCAGTGCGCGCTTAATAAAAAAACATTGCTGTCATTGGGAAAATAATGCCCTGGAGATGTGCATCACGTGATAAATATGTGTGCGCACTTAACAAAAACAGCTTTTGGAAGCATGCGCATTACGTGGAACTCACGTGTGCGCAGTTAATAAAATCCGCCAATGGAGGCATGCACATCACGTGGAACTCGCGTGTGCACATTTAATAAAATCTTCCAATAAAGGCATGCGCATCACGTGAAAATCATGTGTGCGCACTTAACAAAATCTGCCAATAAAGGCATGCGCATCACATAGCCCTCACGTGTGCGCACTTGATGAAACCCGCCAATGTGGACATGCGCATCATGTGACACTTACGTGTGCGCACTTATGAAAACAGTCTATGAAAACATGTGCGTCATATGATACATGCAGACGCAACATCCTTGCAATAAAACCGTGAGTAGCTACGTGCAACGCACGTGCGCACCCTTTCAAATGAAATAAACGGGCATGTGCGCACCCATATATGTGCGCACTTATACCACAAAGCATCATTTAATCACTTAAACAAGGTATAAGTAAATGATGAACCCCCTGTTGATCAAAATATCAATAAACCAAGTGACTTTAATCTCAAAGATGACAAAAAATCCTTTAAAATATTTCTAAGTTGATCTTAGTCTCATACAAGACTAACGCATCCTTAGTCAAAATAAATTGAGCCCAAATGCTCATATATTTAAGTTAATCTTAATCTCAAACCAGATTAACGGTCCTTAAATAAAACAAAATATCTTTTGAACTGACGGAACATACAACCTAGGTTCAAAACCAAAATTCATAAATATACGGATTTGGACTAATCCGCGCCTTATGGGCAACGACAGAAAATAGTCTCCGTATACAATCCACGGGCAACCATAATAAACAAAATAACATACGGCATGAAGTAAACTATAGGAGCAGGAGAAAGTGGTTATCGCAACGCAATAATGTAATTAACTGCAGGGGCTTGCGCCTGCAGGGAAAAGCGTCCCCATAATCAAAACCCTCTCATAAACGAGAGTGAATCTGATAAAGTCTGTTACATCGGTCGCATATATCCAAACCTCCAATATATGGTGCCATAAATCAACTTGGTATTTTCGAAGATTGGATGGATATGCCCAAATAGTATCTGCCCCCAAATTCAGGCTAGACGTCTCAGTCCAGTTTTCGGCGGTAAACAACCGTATCGGTCAAATATAAAGGAAACTTGCCAAGTTTGCGCATATCTTCTAGAGTGTGGTAATTTTGGTCGGCTTCCCTCAAATTTATCACACAATGATAGTTGGGTCCTGATTCCTACTGATGAGTAGGTATTACTCCTCGGGAGATTTTCACTTCACAATTAGCTAATTTATTAGGTATCTAGAAAGTGTTAACGAGCTTACGCCTCTGTAGAAATGGGGTTATTTGATTGGGTCCGTATGAAAGCACGGGAGACCTCCCTCAGAGTACCAACACTGGCCTGGCTGAACAGTTAGCGAACTTATAAGGTGTATATGATCCCGACTAGTTCTCATTTTAGGGTTTAAAGGAGAATTCGAGGAAACAGTGGGAGCTATCCTGATTAGATAATGTTATTAACCAATCTAATTTTAATAGAGTATACGCTGAGTGTTTCTTTTCTCTCTCTCTTGTTTGCGACCATGTCTGACTTTAAACTAAAACTCGTAAACTAAGTTGACCGAACCTTTTTACATCTGGATTTGGATTGTCGCGATTCACGACAAAGACGCATATATCCATGCTACTCCTACTTTCCCTTTGCATTTCTCCAGAACCCTCCGCATCACTACGGAGATCCATATTGTTTGGAAATGTCATCGTATAGTTACATACGAACTCAAAGAAATTATTTTAGTCGAGAATGGCCATCGATTCTGGAGAAATTGAATAGGATTATTCGGTTGTCTCTTCCCTTTACTTTCTCTCAACTTGTGAGAGCTCCTAATATTAGAAGAGTACACATGTTACGCTTGTTGGATTGTTTTCTTCCAAACCTTAGGCTGGTACCGAAATGTAGGGAATGAAGAAAACTAATTAGCCTAAGTACGATATACAGAAGGTAAGATATGGAGACATATGAAGGGTTGGAGTGAGCGCAAAGGAAATTTCAATTATTGCGTAAGTATTGGGAAATGGGTGTTTTGATCCTCAATATCGCAATTCATAGCAATTGGTGATATTGGATTAAATCAATTGGTTTTGTCTTACGACAGATATTTGGTTTTGAATAACCATTGTTATGCACCAATTTTTAAAATTGAATATCTGTATCTTTATTTTATAAAGTGAGATATAAATTTTAAGAATTGTGTTCTAAACATTTACCTTTATCAGTTGAGAATAAGGTAAGGTGTATTGAACAACGGTATAGAAATTTATAACCAAAATACAAAGTTTCAATTTATAACACACAGATTATGAGTTAGTATACTCTTGGGACTTATACATGGTAATGTATGTTGTCCGGTGTCCTTTAGGACAAAAGGGTTGGTACTCTTACTCATTTTGTTCTACCTATAAGTTCTCTGATTTTTTGACACGCATTCGTTGAAATGCAAGGTCCAATGATTTTGAGAAGTTTACAGGTATAAGAATAAAATAAAAAACCATATGTTGCAAGTATCAGGATTGTTCGAAGTGATCGAAAATGTAGATACTTATGGTAGGTATTCCGTCATAGTATTATTGAGAACATGATTCTCGCACAGGTTACTCATTCGTGGGTGCGCTCCTTGATGAGTAATGTTGCGTTGCCTTTTCTATATGAGAGATGCACTTGACACAGTTGCATAACAATTGAATATGGTTCCATCTAAATTAGTGCCTTTGATTCCATGAGGACATAGAATGGTTGCATATCTTGAGAATGTTAAGATATGGAGTTATCCGGTTTCTGTTTAAAATCAAAATCCGGACAAACTTATGGCACACTTCTGTAATGGCGGTTTGGGTTATTCCAGGCTTTTAGCAAGGGTTTAACTTCTACCATTTCAAGATCAAAAGTTGATTTGTTCTTGACTCGCCATTTTTTTTATAAAAGGAATCTTTTTACAAAAGAAACAAGTGGGAGTATGGTAGAACTGGAAGTGATTTCATAACCACAAACGGTAACTGAAAATTTAGTAGAACTTAAAGATTCAATTGGATTCGACATTCCATTAGCCACTCCGCAGATTTAGTGGGTAATCTTAGCCACCCGAGAGTTATTTTGGTTTCCTCAAAGACGGTGACAGGGAGGTTTTGATAACCCAAAGTTATCACTGCTACTGTCCTTGACTATAAGATCTGGCAGGTTATGACTATAACATGAATTTAGAAGTGCACGTGTATATGACCATGCCAGAAGGTTGATGTAGTCTGTAAGAGCAGCGGAAGCGTGGTAGGCAAGTTACTTATTTCTATTTATAGACTAAAGTAAGGAGAGAGGAATGAGTCATCTAGTTTGATGTAAAAGTCACAGAGTTTGATTTCATCAGAACAACAAATGAACTTGGTAAGAAGGCAGTAGGGAGTGATGTCCTGGTATTTGGATGACGTGCTCCTGATAGGAAGTGATGTTCCTATACTACGATCGGTTATACTGTGATTGTCATAAGGTGTTTCTCCACATAGGATATGGACAATATTTCAAGGATTATGGTATCTAGATCTATGGTTTTAGAGCTAGATTTGAGAAGTGTCCCAATCGAGGTACTTGGACACCATTCCAAAATAGTTTAGAATGGACGACTCCTGGCGTGGTATTCTACCGGCAGGTGATGGAGTCTCCCTCTCTAAAGAGATGTCTTCTAAACTGATGAGGAGAGGGGCTGACATGAATGGCATATCATTTGTTTAGGCAATTGAGTCAATCATGCAATATCATGTACCAGACCAGATGTTGCTTTTTGCACTTGCTATAATAAATGGATATTAATCTAATCCTGGAGAAAGAAAGGGAAGCAGTAAAGAACATAAGAGGATGTTCTTGGTGTATGGTAATGGCAGCCTCTTGCAGAAAGCGGTTACCATTTTAGGCTTCCAAGGTAACCTGGATGACAAAGTAACTGTCAGCGTTATAAATTTACCCTCTTCTGAGGGACAGTATGTTGGAATGAATTCCAAGAAGGATACTGAGGTAGACATAGCGCGAGATGACTCAACGGAGAATACAACCCAAGAAGTTTGTTGGATAAAGTAGTTCATTTATGAACTTGGTCTCATTAAGTATCCAGACAAATTCTTGTGGCGGGGTATTACTCAGTTCGGAAGATTGTTAGTCTCTGTGAAGTTGAGAAATAGAGAGATAAAGTTAGAAGCATTTTAGCAGATCCACTTACCGAGGCTATTTCTCGAACACGTAAGTTTCTCAAAACGAGTTTTGAGAAACTGATTAGTATTGAAGTTGGGTATTCGGTAGCACACGAGTTGTGAGTATGCGATACCGCAATAATTGGCCTTAAGTGCAAGTTGAAGATTTTTGGATATAGTGCCCTCAAGGCAATTATTGTAATTGCAAGTACGCGATTATGATAATTGAAGAAGGACCTATACAGCTAGAACAGTCTTACTCGAGATAATAGTATGCTATCTGGTTTGTTTTTATCATTGTGTGTATAGTTTTACTCGTTATTACGTGTCGGTAATATATAATGATAAATCCCATAGGATCATTACTTGACTATCAGAATTATGATGGCGATCGTATATATGCGAGCTGGGTAGTTCATAAGCACAACCTTAAATGTCCCTAGTTGTGGGAGTATCGAGACTAGGCATCGATACTCCGGAGTAGTCTAATGTATACGTTTCGAGACCCCGACGAAGGGCGGTGGCAAGGTCTCACAAGCCATTGGTGTTGAGTCACCAAAGATAGGTGCTCACTGGAGGTGAGTACACTGGATGGACTCGTCGAGAACTTCTAGATGGTATTATACCTATCGTCAGATAGAAGTTCTCTTGTGGCATGAGTATAGGTTAGTCTTTTGATCTAAGATTTTCATTTGTCTCGTGTGAGTTCTCACTGTACTTAGATTACTACCCTACCACAGCTCAAAGGAGTCATGCAAACATGTTTTAGTTGGGTACAGTCTCGAGCCACATGGAGGCAGTGAACAATCGTCAGGGATTTGTCTCTCCCGGTATTGAGAGCCGATGTCGTGCCGTGTTGGGTCAGCTGTTACTATAAAATTCTTGGCCAAGGAGGATGAGATTTACTGATGTGATATCAGTAGTTTCTCAGTGGGTGATGAGCTTCAGACCGCCACGACTTATCGGGTTAGTAGGGGTCTGACGTTATCCACCCCTAGACCCGGTATGTGATTATCTCAGACGAAGAGACCGGATTGTACAGAGATTGTCACAGACAGGCTCATTAAGGGTACGGATGAGTTTTCTCTTCGACCTTCCTTTCGCTCAATACCTGGATAGACGTTACGTACAGCTAGTGACGCTGACGTGCTTGTGGTTAAACTCACAGCCAGCGTATTAACGAGTCTTTAGAGTCCCACACAGAGGGTTTTCCCGGTTCAGGCAAAATGATGTAGTGGCTGTATATTAATTTGAGCAGGGTTTCGATTAGGTATGTGTGCTAGCCACACGGACTTTAATCGGGCGAATGATAATTCTAGCCGGTTTAGGATTAAGCCGGATTATTAAATCAAGTTATGATTTAATAATTTATATATATATATATATATATATATATATATATATTTCGATATGTATATTCTAGAATTATGTTCATTGTATTTTTCTATCTCTTGGGTATTCGCATTCTGATACAAATACGGGCATGTATTTGCGGGGACGTATTCTTTTATTCATATAAGAATACTTCTAGAAGGAGGACGCCTCATTTCTAAGAATTTCTTTTTAAAGAAATTGTGAAATGAGGTGGAGGAGAGAAATGGTGGAGTGTATGGGCAAATGAATTGTTAATTCATTTGCTCATACTATTCAAACATGGTTGCATTTTTTAAATGGGAGAATTGTTTTGACAAAAGAATTATTGCAAGCTTGAATTTGTGATGAGTTTTTTTTATTCATTCTACCATTTAGCTTCTCTCTTCTCAAATGGCTCCTTTTTCTTCATCATCTTTACCATTCTCATGTGTTGAGAAACAAAAATATTAAGAGAAAGAAAAATCACTATAACACTCACACATCACTAAGTATCTGTAGGGTTACTAGGCACACTAACAAGGCTCTACAAGGCATCAACCATGCCAAAATTAAATTTTTATGTGCCGAACAACCCTAAGCAAAATCGTATACTAGAGTTTAGGCGAAACTAATAGCAAGTAAACAACTTTACGACTAAGGGTATACGAAATACAACCTTTGTAGATCGGTCCTTCACTTCTAGAGCTCCTTGTCGTAGTCCCTTCGCTGCGATCATAGTTCTCCCGGGCTCTTGCATAGCTTCACGAGGCGAAAGATGCGACCTTGCTTGAAGTCTCCGAGGCCGAAAATGATCTACGTCGAGGGAATTCCGACTCAAGCTACTACTTCACTAATTAAAGAATTAGTGAAGTAAACACCCTAAACTAAAGTGTTAATCTAGTAGAGCATGGAGAAATAGGAAGTGAGTTCTCTTTAGAATTTTATTTCTTACAATGATTCTCACTTTGAATCAAACCCTAGCAAGCTTTTTCTTTTGAACCAAGAAGAAGATGAACAAAAGAAAATGAAGAGGATAATGATCAAGTGAGTGAGCTAACCATGGTGAGTGAGTATCATATACTAACCCTTGTAGAGACATTACCATGGCTAAGTGTTAAGCTTAGGTTAAAACCAAAAGTAAAAACAAATTTAGTGGACTTTGGTCAATACATCCACAAGCTTCCACAAGCTTCATGCATTTTCTAATTTACCACTAATTTTGTAATTACTTTTAAATGTTAAAACCCAATATAACAAATAGCATGGTGTATATCTCATACACCCAAGTCAAGTGTATCATCAACCATGATACAATAGAAGAAAACACAATTTTAATATATATCATATATACATTAAAGTTGTGCTCATGTGAGAAAAACCCTAAAGTGAACAAGTGTTAGTAAATGTAAACTAGTATATTTAATATACAATTATACACTTAATTATTAAATCAACACTTGACTTAATAATCCGGTCATATCTCATATAACCGATTAACATTCATCGTATCGACTTATCGAATCAACACTTGATTCGATAACCCGGTCATATCATATATAACCGACCGATACAAAAAGTCGTGAGAATAGAATACGGTATCACATACACACATTATTCTCGGTCCCGCACATATCACATATGCGCTCCTATTTCGTTTTTCCTGAGCCAGTAAAACCTCAATGTAGGACTCTAAAGACTCGTCGATACGCCGGCAGTAGGTGATGATCACATCAAGCACCCACAAGCCGTCAGCGGTACTAGCTGGACGTAACGGCTATCCGGGTATTGAGCGATCAGAAGATCAGCAAGCAAGCCTGCTCCAACTCCTGTAAAAGCCTGCCGGTAACACTTCCCGTACAGTCCGGTCTCCTCGTCTGATATGTCGCATATCAAGTCTAGGGGTGGTAAACGTCAGACCCCAATAACCGATAAGTCGTGCCGATGTGAGGCTCATAACGGGTCGAGAAACTACTGGTAACCCTTACCAGCAAATCTCTAAATCAGCCCTGGCCAGGGACTTCCCTGTTACGGCCAATCGAGCACAGCGCAACATCAACCCCCAATACCGGGAGAGACGAAACCCCTCCTATCGCTCATTGCCTCCATGTGACTCGGGACTGTACCCAAAAACCACCGTTTTGCACGCCCTCATGGACGTGGTAAGATGGAAATCAAAGCACAGTGGGAATCACACAAGACTCTATGATGATCTCGGGTCTACAGACTAACCTGCAGAAGTGTCACCAGAGAACTGCCATCTGACGTGAGGTATAATACCATCTGGGAGTTCTCGGCGAGTCCGTCCAGTGTACCCAGTCTCCACTGAGCACCCGTATACCATCTCTGATGTCAAACACCAATGGATATGGGATCATCCATTGCCCATCTCATGGGTCGAGAAGCGTATACGCTAGTCTACTCTGGTATATCGATGCCCCGTCTCGATACACCCACGACTAGGGACCTTGAAGGATGTACTTATGGACTACACTGTCCCCACTACTATGATCTGCATCACAGTCCAGGTAGTCAAGTACACATCCTAAGGGCTTTATCAACATGTAGCTATAAAACAGTATCAAGAGACAAGTATACATGTTAAGATAAAGAGCAACCAGATAGCATACTATCATGTCGAGCAAGAAAGTCCTCTCTATATATGTCCAAGCATCCAATATAATATACATCATCTGTACAATACTGGCCTCTAGGGCATACATACAACTAACAATCTCCCACTTACACTAGGGCCAGCTGCTGTAGTATCGCATACCGAGCATCCCGAAGAGTCTCTCAAACTGTATCTGGGGAATGGCCTTCGTGAGTGGATCCGCTGTGTTGTTCTTTGTGTTAACCCTCCTGACCTCGATCTCCCGGTGATCAACTATCTCCCGGATCAGGTGATACCGCCTCAGAATATGCCTGGATCGCTGATGGGACCTGGGTTCCTTGGCCAAAGCCACCGCTCCATTGTTATCACAATACAAAGGTATTGGATGCTCAATGGATGGAACCACTCCAAGTTCAGTAATGAACTTCTTGATCCAGACAGCCTCTTTGGCAGCAGCGATGTATTCAGCCTCCATCATCGAGTCTGCCACAATTTCCTGCTTGGAACTCTTCCAGCTAACCGCCCCTCCGTAAAGGGTAAAGACAAATCCCGACTGCGACTTAGAGTCGTCCTTATCACTCTGGAAGCTCGAATCGGTAAAGGACTCCACTTGGAGTTCTCCGTTACCATACACCAAGAGCATCTCTTTAGTCCTTCGCAAGTACTTGAGAATGCTCTTCACAGCTGTCCAGTGACTCTCTCCAGGATCAGCTTGATACCTACTCACTACACTTAGTGAGTATGCTACATCAGGTCTGGTACATAGTATCGCGTACATGATAGAGCCTACAGCCGAAGTATAGGGTATCCCTTGCATGCGAGCTCTCTCCAAATCAGTCTTGGGAGACATCTCTTTGGAGAGAGTGAGCCCTGAGATCGTGGGTACAAACCCACGTTTGGACTCTTCCATACTAAACCTCTTTAGTATGGTGTCAATGTACTTGGATTGGGACAATCCCAATATCTTTTTAGATCTATCTCTATAGATCATAATTCCCAATATGCAGGACGCATCACCTAGATCTTTCATTGAGAATCTTTGTGATAAGAAGAGCTTCACCGATTGCAGCATAGGAATGTCATTTCCTATCAAGAGTATGTCGTCCACGTACAATACGAGGAAGACAACCTTACTCTCTGCCACCTTCTTGTAGATACAAGGTTCATCTACGTTTTTAACGAAATTAAACTCTTTGATAACGACGTCAAAGCAGATGTTTCAACTCCGTGATGCTTGCTTTAATCCATAAATGGATTTAAGCAGCTTGCACACCTTGCCGCTGCTCCCACTATCTACGAAGCCCTCTGGCTGAGTCATGTACACGCACTCTTCTAAATTACCGTTTAGAAAGACGGTCTTAACATCCATTTGCCAGATTTCGTAGTCATGATATGCAGCGATGGCAAGCATGATCCGGATGGATTTAAGCATAGCCACTGTAGAAAAGGTTTCGTCATAGTCCACACCTGGTCTTTGACGAAAACCTTTTGCAACAAGTCTAGCTTTGAAAGTCTCCACTTTCCCATCTACACCAAGTTTTTTCTTGAAGATCCACTTGCTCCCAATGGGTTTTACCCCTTCAGAAGCATCTTACAAAGTCCATACTTTGTTGGTGTACATGGATTCCATCTCGGACCGCATTGCATCCAGCCATTTCACTGAGTCCCCACTCGTGATGGCCTGCTCGAAGCTAGTTGGGTCATCATCAACCATGATGCAATCCTCGCTCCCACCATCCATGAGAAAACCGTAGTATCTCTCAGGTGGGTAAGGAACCCTACTGGATCGGTGGAGAGGCTGAGGTTCGTTGGGAACTACCGAATCCTCCGGTTCAACCAAATCTTCCGTCGTAGTCTGTATTGCTGGAACCTCTTCCAGTTCTACCTCCATGCCACTAATCTCTTTTTCAAGAAATTCCTTTTCTAAAATGGTGGCATGTCGAGAAACAAACACTTTTTGTTCCTCGGTTTGGTAGAAGATATACCCGCGCGAATGTTTGGGATATCCAATAAACTTACACAGAATGGACCTTGCCGCGAGTTTGTCCGGATTTTGCGTTTTTACATAGGTCGGACAACCCCATATCTTAACATAATTAAGACATGGTCTTTTTCCTTTCCATATTTCATATGGAGTGGTTGGCACAGATTTGGTGGGAACCATATTCAATAACTCTGCAGCTGTTTCCAGTGCATACCCCCAGAAGGAAATAGGTAACTCAGCTGTGCTCATCATAGAGCGCACCATATCTAATAGGGTGCGGTTCCTCCGTTCCGATACACCGTTGTGCTGTGGTGTATATGGAGGAGTTAGCTGAGAGAGAATCCCATTCTCTTTTAGGAAGTCCAGGAATTCATTGCTCAAGTATTCACCTCCTCGATCAGATCGAAGGATTTTAATACTTTTCCCGGTTTGGTTCTCGACTTCTTGTTTATATTCTCTAAATTTCTCAAAAGTTTCTGATTTGTGTTTCATCAGGAACATATATCCGAATCTAGAGAGATCGTCAGTGAATGTAATGAAGTACGCAGAACCATTCCTGGCATGTGTAGACATAGGGCCGCATACATCACTATGTACTAGTCCCAAGAGTTCCGTAACTCTCTCTCCGTGTCCCGTAAACGGAGTTTTGGTCATCTTGCCTTTGAGACATGACTGGAAAGTGTCATAAGATGAAAATTCAAACGGATTCAAATATCCATTCTTATGCAACTTAGCTAGTCATGTCGCATTGATGTGACTCAGTCTACAATGCCACAAGAAGGATTCGTTCATTTCTGAACTCTTCCTCTTGTGTGTGTTTGTTATGCTCAGAACTGTTGATTGATTTAGAACATAAATGCCATTGCACAACGTGCCTGATCCAACCAACCTTTGGTTCAGAAAAATGTTCATAACATTATCCTGTAATACAAAATTATATCCCTATTTACTTAGTAAAGAAACCGATATAATGTTGCATATCAGGTTCGGCATGTAATAGCATTCGTTCAGAACCAATGTATTACCAGTTGGCAATACAAGGTGATATTCCCCGACGGTTTTAGCTGCAACAATTGCACCATTTCCAACCCTTATGTTTTTATCACCCTCTCCAAGTTCTCTACCTTTCCTAAGCCCATGTAATTGATTACATATATGGGATCCTGACCCGGTATCTAATACCCAGGACGTAGAGCAAATGGAGAAACAGTTTTCTGTAACGAACACACCCGAGAAAAATGCATCAACATATACTTTCTTCATTCGGGTGGCATGGGAATCCTGGTATTCCCCTATATCCTGTTTAGTCTTATAACTCTTATAAGAAAGAACGGAACCAACGTTCCCCAGCATAGTATAACATGCGGGTTCGGTCAATACATCCATATTATTATCTTGATTAAGGCATGATATGGTCGCTACCTGGAGAGAGAGAGAAGAAAACAGTTTAGCGTATGCTCTTACAAGATCAGATTGGTTATTATCTTATCTAATCAGGATGGCTCCCACTGTTTTTATCAAATCTTCCTTCAAACCCTAAATGGAAAGATTAGCCGGGATTAATTACACCCTACAATTTCACCAATCTTTCAACCAGGCCAGTGTCGGTACTTTGAGGGAGGTTCCCCGTGCTTTCGCACAGACCTAATTATAGTAAACCTCGTATTCCCAGAGGCGTAACCCCGTTGACACCTTTCTAGACACCTACTTGATCGGCTAATTGTCCTGTGTAAAACTCTTCCAGGAGTAACAATTACTCGCAGTGGGTATCGGGATCCAACTATCTCATAGAAGGTATGCAATCTTATTGTAAATTTCAACACTTGAAATTCCCGATAATATTTTGCCCCTAGCGTCCCATGACCTTGACGCAGGCCAACAAACCATAGTGCACTAGTCAAGTTCAACCCGTCATTTCATGATTGAATTAAACCTACCCGTACGACCCTTGACGCAGGCCAACAAAGTCGCACGACTACCCTAATCCAATCTGCATCATATGCATAAGCAGATAAATACTAGTTAGCTACCGCACACTATGCCTTGACGCAGGCCAACAAACGTAGCACGAATACTAAGTAGGACTTATCTGAAATGACGGAGGGCTACGACAGGTTTTTCTGAAAACCTATTGCGTAATGAACTTGATATCGTTGTAGAATCAAGTGAATTTTGAAATGGAGTGATTTTGAGGCTTTCATTAGTTTTGCTAAAGAGGTCACTCCCGGTGAAGGGATCTCGGCTCTTTCCTCATCGAATAAGGTGCGGGATATATCATATATATCACTATGCAAAGCAAAACTCCAAAAGCAATTAAAAACAAACCGAGTGTTGTAGCATCTGCCAGTTTTGCTAAAGAGGTCACTCCCGGTGAAGGGATCTCGGCTCTTTCCTCATCGAATAAGGTGCGGGATATATCATATATATCGCTTTGCAAAGCAAAACTGTAGCTACCCTTTTTATTTGAAAATTTGATTCTACAACATCTTTTAGGTTTCTTTTATTTCATTAATCACATTAATGAAGTCCCATCATTTAAGTCACCTAAACATCACAGATAAATACGACGTACACTTATGCCATCCATATTCTCCTCGATGTCCCCTCGTGCACCGTTAGGTTAGGTAACTAACGGCAGAGCAGGGCAGGGCTAGCGCGGGTGTAAAACATAAGTAACGTCTATATAATATATCATATATACTATATACAGTATTTATCACAGCACATCACATGATCACATCATAGATATCGCAGCAGAAGAAACATATGAAACATTGGATATACTAGGATGTCCGTGTTTTATTTTGAGCCTCTATAAAATACGGATTCCACGGTCGCGACGAATAGCCAAACCCATACCCCTAGACCCCTACGAGAGCGGCAAGCAACCCTACCAATTCTAGAGTTAGGAGACCCGGACTCGACTCCTCGAGTTGGTTTCCTACTGGACTCCAGAACCCGGTTACTTGTGCTCTCCTCCTTGGGTCTATCCTAGCGCGGAAAAGTAAATAATATACAAATGGTGACATCGACCTCATCCCGGAAGTGCCCCAATAAAAGAATATTACATACATTTAATTTTACATGAATGAAAATAAAAACTCTCATCTCACATAAAAACCCCCCGGCTATTCATATCGCGACAATCTAATATAACATATCCAGCAACACAGAACATCATAAGTCATCAACGTAAGTAAATATACGCATCCCAATTGTCGTTGACATATAGCAACGAAACCGACGATATCACATATTACACTTACGGTCGCAGAAAAGAAAGTGTAAAACTACAACATTTGGAATCTACAATCTCTTTAGACATCGTAAATCCGAAATATCACATATTTCGCATTTCATGCCTAACTGTATGAATTCCACATATTGTATCACATTCCAGATAAATAGACAGTATTAAACTTTCCGATCGAATAATCAAATACCCAAGATTTCCATAATAGCTCAACACTTGAGCGGAGTTCAAAAATTCCAGAATACGTCACAGTAGCAATGGTCCAGTCATAGAAGGGTCAAGCCAACGCCTCACATGTGGCACGCCGTACTGCCCCAAACCCTAAGGTTCAAAAGGCAGTTCAAGACGGTCACATAATCGAGTTAAGGTTTGTTGTCTTCTAGAGGGTCCATCGCGTCACATGCACGTATTTCCGAAAGATTTAAACTCGGGAAAAATTCAACACTTGAATGTTTTTCGTGCCGGGAAAAATTGAGTTAATGATATCCGTTCGAACATTTTAATACTTTCTAAATTATCCGGAATAATATAATAAAAATTAAATTCTCCGATCGAATCGACGATTTCAAAATAAACCCCAAAATACTCAACACTTAAGTCAGTTTAAAAAATACCCAGAAAATATCACTATAATGTATTAGCATTACTGTGCAAAACACATAACCCAATCACTCTGTACGGCCGTGGATCTGCGGCCCAACAGGGTATGGCCGCGGTTCCACGGTGAGAAGTACGGATTACGTCATCGAATTTCACAGTGATGCTTAGAAAACCCTGCTGAATTTTTTAGGTATTTTTAATTCTAAAAATATACAGTTTTGAAAAAATGACCAGAGAGGGGTATAATTTGACGTATTCGGGTTCGTTCAGAATTTTAACTTCGTTAACACATCGCCTAATGCTCTAGCTAGGCTCTGATACCACTGTAAGGTTACTAGGCACACTAACAAGGCTCTACAAGGTATCGACCATGCCAAAATTAAATTTTTATATGCCGAACAACCCTAAGCAAAATCGTATACTAGAGTTTAGGCGAAACTAATAGCAAGTAAACAACTTTACGACTAAGGGTATGCGAAATACAACCTTTGTAGATCGGTCCTTCACTTCTAGAGCTCCTTGTCGTAGTCCCTTCGCTGCGATCATAGTTCTTCCGGGCTCTTGCATGGCTTCACGAGGCGAAAGATGCGACCTTGCTTGAAGTCTCCGAGGCCGAAGATGATCTACGTCGAGGGAATTCCGACTCAAGCTACTACTTCACTAACTAGAGAATTAGTGAAGTAAACACCCTAAACTAAAGTGCTAATCTAATAGAGGATGGAGAAATAGGAAGTGGGTTCTCTTTGGAATTTTATTTCTCACAATGATTCTCACTTTGGATCAAACCCTAGCAAGCTTTTTCTTTTGAACCAAAAAGAAGATGAACAAAAGAAAATGAAGAGGATAATGATCAAGTGAGTGAGCTAACCATGGTGAGTGAGTATCATATACTAACTCTTGTAGAGACATTACCATGGCTAAGTGTTAAGGTTAGGTTAAAACCCAAAGTAAAAACAAATTTAGTGGACTTTAGTCAATGCATCCACAAGCTTCCACAAGCTTCATGCATTTTCTAATTTACCACTAATTTTGTAATTACTTTTAAATGTTAAAACCCAACATAACAAATAACATGGTGTATGTCTCATACACCCAAGTCAAGTGTATCATCAACCATGATACAATAGAAGAAAACACAATTTTAATATATATCATATATACATTAAAGTTGTGCTCATGTGAGAAAAACCCTAGAGTGAACAAGTGTTAGTAAATGTAAACTAATATATCTAATATACAATTATACACTTAATTATTAAATCAACACTTGACTTAATAATCTGGTCATATCTCATATAACCGACTAACATTCATCGTATCGACTTATCGAATCAACACTTGATTCGATAACCCGGTCATATCATATATAACCGACCGATACAAAAAGTCGCGAGAATAGAATACGGTATCACATACACGCATTATTCTCGGTCCCGCACATATCACATATGCGCTCCTATTTCGTTTTTCCTGAGCCAGTAAAACCTCTATGTAGGACTCTAAAGACTCGTCAATACGCCGGCAGTAGGTGATGATCACATCAAGCACCCACAAGCCGTCAGCGGTACTAGCTGAACGTAACGGCTACCCGGATATTGAGCGATCAGAAGATCAGCAAGCAAGCCCGCTCCAACTCCTGTAAAAGCCTGCCGGTAACACTTCTCGTACAGTCTGGTCTCCTCGTCTGATATGTCGCATATCAAGTCTAGGGGTGGTAAACGTCAGATCCCAATAACCGATAAGTCATGCCGATGTGAGGCTCATAACGGGTTGAGAAACTACTGGTAACCCTTACCAGCAAATCTCTAAATCAGCCCTGGCCAGGGACTTCCCTGTTACGGCCAATCGAGCACAGCGCAACATCAACCCCCAATACCGGGAGAGACGAAACCCCTCCTATCGCTCATTGCCTCCATGTGACTCGGGACTGTACCCAAAAACCACCGTTTTGCATGCCCTCATGGACGCGGTAAGGTGGAAATCAAAGCACAGTGGGAATCACACAAGACTCTATGACGATCTTGGGTCTACAGACTAACCTGCACAAGTGTCACCAGAGAACTGCCATCTGACGTGAGGTATAATACCATCTGGGAGTTCTCGGCGAGTCCGTCCAGTGTACCCAGTCTCCACTGAGCACCCGTATACCATCTCTGATGTCAAACACCAATGGATATGGGATCATCCATCACCCATCTCATGGGTCGAGAAGCGTATACGCTAGTCTACTCTGGTATATCGATGCCCTGTCTCGATACACCCACGACTAGGGACCTTGAAGGATGTACTTATGGACTACACTGTCCCCACTAGTATGATCTACATCACAGTCCAGGTAGTCAAGTACACATCCTAAGGGCTTTATCAACATGTAGCTATAAAACAGTATCAAGAGACAAGTATACATGTTAAGATAAAGAGCAACCAGATAGCATACTATCATGTCGAGCAAGAAAGTCCTCTCTATATATGTCCAAGCATCCAATATAATATACATCATCTGTACAATACTGGCATCTAGGGCATACATACAACTAACAGTATCCTAGATTAGCATCTTAAGATCTTTAGTTACTTCATTGATGAAGTTGAAGCTTGAACTTGGTTCCTTCGGGTGGATCATTTTCGGCGAAGGAGGACCGGCTTGCAAGTACGATCATGGAGTCTCGAGGAGCTAAAAAAGAGGAATGAAGACGTAGGACAAGACTACAAAGGTTGTAACCCTAACCGATTAGTTAAATTCTTGTCTTGGTATTTTTCTAGTTTAAGTGTTTGGTGTAGATTCTAGGGTTAAATTTCTAGTGCCATTAAAATTTTCGTTTTCGGATTCCGCATTGGCCACTGGTTAGCGGCGAAGGCGCTAGGAACTTTCAGAATTGTGCTGGAAATAATGGATATAATAATTCCTACATTTAACTGTGGGAATTTGAACTGCTCCACTCATCAGGATACTGAGTGGAAGTAGGCCTTCTACTTGGAGCAGAAAAGTTTGTAGGCGCAAATTATGTGTCGGGGATATATGGGTCAATTTTGCATCGGAGATGCAGATAGCTATCCATAAATCATCTTCCTGTCAGGTTACAATTTCAGTTTCGGCTTAGGATATTTGGATAGCTTAATGGGACGATCTGTTTTATGAGTTTCTTATGGTTTTGAGGATTGACCCTTCTATAAATATCATGAATGGCATGGTAGATTAGGTTAATAGATAGATGGGATGAGTTAACCATCTAGGATGGATGAGTTGGCATTTGAGCTAAAGTCAAACCATCTACTTGTGAGAGTTGCCTTGGAGGCAAAACTATCAGAGTAAAACCATTTGAATATCCATTACAGATAATTCACTCCGATAGATATGGATCAATAAACGTGAAGATAGATAGTGGAGTTTCCTAATTTAACACCTTCATTAATAATTGCCCGATATGGTTATTGATCTCACACGGAACTAAAGCGTTGATTTGTATCAAATGTGGTATTAATGAAGTGAAGAGTCAGTTCAAGAAAACAAGGTTGTGCATGTTTCATATTGTAGTTCTGGAAACTGTAAGCAAGCCATGAGTATTTATTTTAGCAGTTCAGGGAACTGAATGAAGGAAAAAAGTCTTCAGATAGCTGATGATACTGTAAGCTCTGCAACAAAATGGTGTTGTAGAGAGGAGAATTAGGAAATCCTAGATATGATAAAGAACATGATGGCAAGGGCTAATCCTACATATTGTTTGGAAGATGCGCTGTTGGAAGCGGCATATGTTCTTGTTCATGTGTTTTCAAAGTCAGTGCAGCCAACACTCTATGTATAGTGGACGAATGCGAGAACTGGGAGGTCACTTGTGTCCATAAGTCTGTTATAGAATTGTGACTAACATTTGATCATGCGACGCTGATTTCCTCAAGGAGGAAACAACAAACGATTTTCTCGGGGGTGGGGGGAGGGGAAGTTTACGCAAAAGGCAGAAATAGGTCAGGATTTGGGATTCTACGAGATTGAGGAGTTTCCTAGTCGATCAACGGCGCAGAAGGAATTAGTTCCTTCAGTGGATGGCGACGTTGGGAGCGATATTTCCGCTGATGGTTCGGAGCCAATCACGGATCCTCAAGTGACTTGTAAATAGTATTGCGGATTAACACACTAATGATGTTTCGATATCAAAGGAGAGACGTCTATGGTAACTCAGCATTAGTTGCGGAACCCAAATCACATAAGGACGCTATTTATGGGCCTATTGCGAGGGAGTGAATAATGACAATATAAGAGGAGCAAGAGTTAATGTTAGAGGGTCAAGTCTGGGATTTGGTCAAAATTATCCAACCAGACGCAAGACTATTGATAAAAACTAGGTTTTTCGAAGTCTTGCGAAAGGAGGAGGATATTAAAGAGAGATACAAGGCACGTTTATTGGCGAAAGGATTCACCTCGCCTAGGTGGACAACGAATAGACACTTTTTAGCCGGGGTGATGATTGCGTGTAATGACTCTCAAATCTTGTACGGAAATTTTACTGTTAATATACAAGAAATGAGTTTTACAGCCTGAGTTTGAGTTATAAATTACTTTTGTTAAATAACAAGAAGAAACAACTTGTAGCTAACTGGTAAAGGCTCTACACTGCTGTGACGTAGCCCCTGGGTTCGATTCCCATCAGACACATTATTTTTTCTAATTTTTTAAAAACTTTTTGGAAGCCCAAAAGATTGCACGTGCAATACACAGAGAAATGAAAAGTTCAGAAAATCAAACAGGCACAAAATGGAGTAAACACAAAATAATCCACATGGCATGAATCTCGAGGCCAGAAGCCCTAGATCGACCGGTGGAAAGCTCATTATAGCTGGCGCTGACGGTCGGATGGAGCCCAATGAGCCCTGGGCTCTGCACACTTGTCTCTTCACCTACCCCTAACTCCTCTGCACTGTTTGATTTCCTGCAATCAAACATAGACCTTTTAATTCACAATTTATCACAATTTTAATGCTTTTAATCCACACTTTTAATTTCCAAACTCTAATTCGCCACTATAAACACCAACCCTTACCTTGGCTCAGCATCATTCTAAAAATTATAGCCAAAACTCTCTAAAATGTTTCTAGTGCAAGTGAAGTAAAGAGAAGTTAGCAAGCAAGTTGGTTCCGGCGAAGACCGAAGCCTATTCCGGAGCTCCCACGACGCCACGAAGCCCATCCACTCTTCTGCAACCACTCTTTAAGTTTTCTAAACCGTAAGTCCTTCCCAAATCTCCTCCTTCCTATTGAAATTCCCTTCAAGTTTTATATCGGTAAAAATGGAGTTAATACTGACATCTTCTTTTCTAAAATATATAACTCCATTTTCCTTTACAATTTAATCAATCTAATTTTAGTACATTACTTGTAACTTTAAACCCTAATGTTTAGAATCAAATTTCGTCAAAATTCTCATGTGAAACAACAATAGTAGAACTTTTTCATTAAAATACCTTGAACTTTATAAACACCTTGTAACAACCCCAAATTTCCAATACAAGTTTTTACAAAAAAAATTCAAAATCCATAAAGGGGTATTTATTGCCTGAGCACAAGATAAGTAATTAATTAGCAATTTAATTACAAGAAGGAGCTTGTAGCTTATTAGAAATACCTTGCATTGCTGAACCAAGCCACCAGAGTTCAAATCCCATACCCCACATAATTTTTAATATTATTTTGTTTTAAATTTTTTAGAAGTCCAACAGTCAACACGTGATAACTCCCAAATTTTCCACTACACATGAAAAACTAAATATACCAGAGGCTACATCAGACAACCCCCCACCTCCCTGACCTCCGACTCGGCCCGACTCAGATGGCGGACCGGCCGACTCGGGACGGCGCCGCCGGCAGGACTCGGCCGGACGGCCGAGTCCCCAACATGGGAGTTGTGGCTCTTGGCCTCCCCTACCCCCTGCATACTCCATTTATTTAGATCGGTTCCAGAGAAGCCATAAAGTCCCTTTTACTCCATTTTTAATGCATTTTAACATATTTTAACATTTTTTAAATTAAAACCCTTCATCTACCCTAACCCTAGCCTAACCCTATAAATATCACCCCTACACTCTACCCCTCTCACCCCAAACACTGAGCCAACTCTCAAAAATTTCCAAGAAACCTTGTGTACTTTGAAATCGAACACGAGGTGAAGCTACGGCGCATTTTCGGGCGAACTTCCGACGATCATTCTAGGAGCTCCCGGTGACAAAGAGACACACCGGCGACTCCTCCCGTTCCACCTCCCTCTCCTTGTTTTCCTAAACTCGTAAGTCCCTATTCTATCTTCTCTATTCTATTCTAGAAATACGGAATTATAAAACCCGACGGAATCGGAACAAATCCGATTTCCGATTCAGTTTCTTTATAAAACTTCACTTTTCTTTAATACAATTATGCTTGAACCTTTTCATGTTGACTATTAAACACTAATCAACCATATTGATCAAGTTTCATAATCAAAAATAATTACTATTTCATTTTACCGTATTTTTCATTTAAATACCATATAATTTCAATTCTATATTTAACAACACAAAACTTGCTATACCTTTAAGTAGATCACGAGGTAATGACCTACCTCCTCACACACTCATATGAAACATAGCACAATACCCTTGGGAATATAGAATACGGGAAAACGACATCATTACAAATAAATACCATTTACTTAATAAAACCGTTTCTAAAGGATTTAGTATTTATACAAATCTTTGCAAAGCGCCGCTACAACCCATTTGGGGAACCCGTTCAGGATGGTGCAGATTATCGCACATCCATGGGCTTAGTAGTGCGAGATTCAGACCTCCGCAAGGAGCATTCGGTCTCGAAAGATTTAAAATACGACATCTTAAGAAAATGAAATTTTTAGAATATAAAATATATATTAAAATTATTTTTGTATAAATATATGTATATATATCCTTAAAATATCTATTTTGTAATAATATAAATATTCCACTTTTTTCTCTAAAAATTACAAGATTCATTTTACATTAAAATACCATGAATTCCATACAAATTTAATATTACACTTTAATACCATATATTATGAAAGTTAGGTTATTCTCATTAGAATTGTCACAAGTATAAAATCTACAATTATTACAACTTTAAAGACGATTAATAAATACTTGGGGTGTATTTTGAAAACTATACAAAAGTATTTTTCATAAAACCCCCTCAAGTTCTATAAATTACAATAAGGACCCTAGTAAATATAGGTTTAAGCGGGACCAATCTCTTGAGCCTCAGGGAGCCGGAGAAGTGGGCGCTTGCCTATCTAAGGTAGACAATCAACAAACGGTGTTATCAATACGGTAATCGTCTTTGAAAAAGACACAAATCCTGCCACCCATGTGCAGCGGTTACCGATAACATCAAAACAATCAGGACTTCAATTTACTTTTCTAATTTTCTGACTCAGTTTGAGTCTCATTATAATCTGACTTGAATATGATTCAAGTACAATTTACAATTTACAATCTACAATTTACAATATTACAATTCAACATTATTCCATGAATCCATTATTCAATCTATAAACTTGACTGAACCGAACAATGGATATACATTCTATTTACATGATTATACAGTTACATCCATGATTCTACAGTTACATACATGATTCTCCAGTTACATCCGTTTACTGATATCATGATTTCGGTCAGTCATCCAAACATACAATCTATACAGTTTACAATATAATACAATCAAGATAACACGGGGTTTAAGGGGTAGACTGGTATGGAATATGTTAAAAGTGGCACGAGGTGATCACTTAAGACGTAATTACATCCATGCCGTTGTTCCATGGTATTATCGACGGAGTCTTGTACTACGGGTTACCAAAGTCTCCGGTGTAAGTGGGACTCCTCTCGTATATATTGGCATCTTCTGTATCAAGCTAAAAATACAGCGTTAATACTAAATACAATATTATAACAATATAATACAACTTTAAAAGCTACTCTCTCTCTTTCTGTCTATTCTCTTTCTCCCTTATCTTTAGGACTTACTGAGCGATTTGTTCGCTGATGACATTCTCTTTCTTTCTTCTTTGAATGTCGTCAGGTGTTTCAGACCTTCCAGAGATCGAGCCCAGCTTTGAAGACTTGGATCAGTTCAGTGAAGACCCCGAGCTCTAGTCATTGTACACTTTCCATTCAGTACTTTCATTTCTATTATGCCAGTGTTTAGGCATCGCTTTATTCCATGTATTTACTTTTCCATGTATTGTAAAAAGAATGTGAATAATAAAATTGTTGTTTTATTATAACTTGTCTCTTGTGCATTTACTTTTATATTGCTTAGATACACTTAGCGTATTTACTTCACAGTAAATACGTAGCGGCTTCGTCGCGTCCTCTGCCCGTATACTGGGAAGCGGGGCGTGACAGGTTTTGTTGGCGGCCCATGCAGGTCAGAGTTGTATGGAACACTGCCATGCAATTCTGTTCTGCGTGAACAACCTAAGTAATATAACACAAGAACCAGTAACTAAAACATTCTTTACAATCATGTTCCTTGAATATTATCATTTCATATTCTTTGAATCATATACTTTGAATCTGTCCTAACCCAAAATTCCCTCATCTCTTTTACAATCTTACCAAAACCTTCGCATTCTTTCATTCCTTCACACATTTTTCACATTTTTAAAACCTTACACCACCTTGTTATTTTTTTCACACACTGTCAGCACTTCAGTCACCAAACTTTTCTTGATTTTGTTACACTTTCCTTTTACAAATTTTGAGGACGAAATTTTCATAAGGAGGGTAGAATGTAACAACCCCAAATTTCCAATACAAGTTTTTACAAAAAAAATTCAAAATCCATAAAGGGGTATTTATTGCCTGAGCATAAGATAAGTAATTAATTAGCAATTTAATTACAAGAAAGAGCTTGTAGCTTATTGGTAATACCTTGCATTGCTGAACCAAGCCACCAGAGTTTAAATCCCATACCCCACATTATTTTTAATATTATTTTGTTTTAAATTTTTTAGAAGTTCAACAGTCAACACGTGATAACTCCTAAATTTCCCACCACACATGAAAAACTAAATATACCAGAGGCTACACCAGACGACCCCCCACCTCCCTGACCTCCGACTCGGACGGCGGACCGGCCGACTCGGGACGGCTCCGCCGGCCTGAATCGGCCGGACGGCTGAGTCCCCAACATGGGAGTTGTGGCTCTTGACCTTCCCTACCCCCCTGCACACTCCATTTATTTAGATCGGTTCCAGAGAAGCCATAAAGTCCCTTTTACTCTATTTTTAATGCATTTTAACATATTTTTACATTTTTTAAATTAAAACCCTTCATCTACCCTAACCCTAGCCTAACCCTATAAATACCACCCATACTCTCTACTCTCTCACCCCAAACTCTGAGCCAACTCTCAAAAATTTCCAAGAAACCCTGTGTACTTTGAAATCAAACACAAGGCGAAGCTACGACGCATTTTCCGGCGAACTTCCGACGATCATTCTAGGAGCTCCCGGCGACGAAGCGACGCACCGGCGACTCCTCCCGTTCCACCTCCTTCTCCTTGTTGTCCTAAACCCATAAGTCCCCATTCTATCTTCTCTATTCTATTCTAGTAATACAGAATTACAAAACCCGACGGAATCAGAACAAATCCGATTTCCGATTCGGTTTCTTTATAAAACTTCACTTTTCTTTAATACAATTATGCTTGAACCTTTTCATGTTGACTATTAAACACTAATCAACCATATTGATCAAGTTTCATAATCAAAAATAATTACTATTTCATTTTACCGTATTTTTCATTTAAATACCACATACTTTCAATTCTACATTTAACATCACAAAACTTGCTATATCTTTAAGTAGATCACGAGGTAATGACCTACCTCCTCACACACTCATATGAAACATAGCACAATACCTTTGGGAATATAGAATACGGGAAAACGACATCATTACAAATAAATACCATTTACTTACCGTTTTCTAAACGATTTAGTATTTATACAAATCTTTGCAAAGCACCGGTACAACCCATTTGGGAAACCCGTTCGGGATGGTGCGGATTATCTCCATCCTCAGGCTTAGTAGTGCGAGATTCAGACCTCCGTAAGGAGAGCATTCAGTCTCGAAAGATTTAAAATACGACATCTTAAGAAAATGAGATTTTTAGAATATAAAATATATATTAAAATTATTTTTGTATAAATATATGTATATATATCCTTAAAATATCTATTTTGTAATAATATAAATATTCCACTTTTTTCCTAAAAATCACAAGATTCATTTTACATTAAAATACCATGAATTCCATATAAGTTTAATATTACACTTTAATACCATATATTATGAAAGTTAGGTTATTCTCATTAGAATTGTCACAAGTATAAAATCTACAATTATTACAACTTTAAAGACGATTAATAAATACTTGGGGTGTATTTTGAAAACTATACAAAAGTATTTTTTATAAAACCCCCTCAAGTTCTATAAATTACAATAAGGACCCTAGTAAACATAGGTTTAAGCGGGACCAATCTCTTGAGCCTCAGGGAGCCGGAGAAGTGGGCGCTTGTCTATCTAAGGTAGACAATCAACAAACGGTGTTATCAACACGGTAATCGTCTTTGAAAAAGACACAAATCCTGCCGCCCATGTGCAGCGGTTACCGATAACATCAAAACAATCAGGACTTCAATTTACTTTTCTAATTGTCTGACTCAGTTTGAGTCTCATTATAATCTGACTTGAATATGATTCAAGTGTAATCTACAATCAACAATCTACAATCTATAATCTACAATTTACAATATTATAATTCAACATTAATCCATGAATCCATTATTCAATCTATAAACTTGACCGAACCGAACCATGGATATACATTCTATTTACATGATTATACAGTTACATCCATGATTTTACAGTTACATACATGATTCTACAGTTACATCCATTTACTGATATCATGATTTCGGTCAGTCATCCAAACATACAATCTATACAGTTTACAATACAATACAACAATACAATCAAGATAACACGGGGTTTAAGGGATAGACTGGTACGGAATATGTTAAAGGTGGCACAAGGTGGTCACTTAAGACGTAATTACATCCATTCCGTTGTTCCGTGGTATTATCGACGGAGCCTTGTACTACGGATTACCAAAGTCTCCGGTGTAAGTGGGACTCCTCTCGTATACACTGGAATTTTCTGTACCAAGCTACAAATAACAGCGTTAACACTAAATACAATATTATAACAATATAATACAACTTTGAAAGCCACTCTCTCTCTTTCTGTCTATTCTCTTTCTCCCTTATCTTTAGGACTTACCGAGCGATTTGTTCGCTGACGATATTCTCTTTCTTTCTTCTTTGAATGTCGTCAGGTGTTTCGGACCTTCCAGAGATCGAGCCCAGCGCTAAAGACTTGGATCAGTTCAGTGAAGACCCCGAGCTCTAGTCATTGTACACTTTCCATTCAGTACTTTCATTTCTGTTATGCCACTGTTTAGGCATCGCTTTATTCCATGTATTTACTTTTCCATGTATTGTAAAAACAATGTGAATAAATAAAGTTGCTGTTTTATTATAACTTGTCGCTTGTGCATTTACTTTTATATTGCTTAGATACGCTTAGCGTATTTACTTCACAGTAAATACGTAGCGGCCTCGTCGCGTCCTCTGCCCGTATACTGGGAAGCGGGACGTGACAGGTTTTGTTGGCGGCCCATGCAGGTCAGAGTTGTATGGAACACTGCCATGCAATTCTATTCTGTGTGAACAACCTAAGAAATATAACACAAGAACCAGCAACTAAAATATTCTTTACAATCATGTTCCTTGAATCTTATCATTTCATATTTTTTGAATCATATACTTTGAATCTGTCCTAACCCAAAATTCCCTCACCTCTTTTACAATCTTACCAAAACATTTGCATTCTTTCATTCCTTCACACATTTTTCACATTTTTAAAACCTTACACCACCTTGTTATTTTTTTTCACATACTGTCAGCACTTCAGTCACCAAACTTTCCTTGATTTTGTTACACTTTCCTTTTACAAATTTCGAGGACGAAATTTTCATAAGGAGGGTAGAATGTAACAACCCCAAATTTCCAATACAAGTTCTTACAAAAAAATTTCAAAATCCATAAAGGGGTATTTACTGCCTGAGCATAAGATAAGTAATTAATTAGCAATTTAATTACAAGAAGGAGCTTGTAGCTTATTGGTAATACCTTGCATTGCTGAACCAAGCCACCAGAGTTTAAATCCCATACCCCACATTATTTTTAATATTATTTTGTTTTAAATTTTTTAGAAGTCCAACAGTCAACACGTGATAACTCCCAAATTTTCCACTACACATGAAAACTAAATATACCAGAGACTACACCAGACGACCCCCCACCTCGCTAACCTTCGACTCGGCCCGACTCTGCCGATTCGGACGGCGGACCGGCCGAGTCCCTAACATGGGAGTTGTGGCTCTTGGCCTCCCCTACCCCCATGCACTCTCCATTTATTTATATCGGTTCCAGAGAAGCCATAAAGTCCCTTTTACTCTATTTTTAATGTATTTTAACATATTTTTACATTTTTTAAATTAAAACCCTTCATCTACCCTAACCGTAGCCTAACCCTATAAATACCACCCCTACCCTCTACCCTCTCACCCCAAACTCTGAGCCAACTCTCAAAAATTTTCAAGAAACCTTGTGTACTTTGAAATCGAACACGAGGCGAAGCTACGACGCATTTTCCGGCGAACTTCCGACGATCATTCTAGGAGCTCCCGGCGACGAAGCGACGCACCGGCGACTCCTCCCGTTCTACCTCCCTCTCCTTGTTGTCCTAAACCCGTAAGTCCCCATTCTATCTTCTCTATTCTATTCTAGAAATACGGAATTACAAAACCCGACGGAATCGGAACAAATCCGATTTCCGATTCGGTTTCTTTATAAAACTTCACTTTTCTTTAATACAATTATGCTTGAACCTTTTCATGTTGACTATTAAACACTAATCAACCATATTGATCAAGTTTCATAATCAAAAATAATTACTATTTCATTTTACCGTATTTTTCATTTAAATACCACATAGTTTCAATTCTACATTTAACATCACAAAACTTGCTATACCTTTAAGTAGATCACGAGGTAATGACCTAACTCCTCACACACTCATATGAAACATAGCACAATACCCTTGGGAATATAGAATACGGGAAAACGACATCATTACAAATAAATACCATTTACTTAATAAAACCGTTTTCTAAACTATTTAGTATTTATACAAATCTTTGCAAAGCGCCGCTACAACCCATTTGGGGAACTCGTTCAGGATGGTGCGGATTATCGCACATCCTTGGGCTTAGTAGTGCGAGATTCAGACCTCCGCAAGGAGCATTCGGTCTCGAAAGATTTAAAATACGACGTCTTAAGAAAATGAGATTTTTAGAATATAAAATATATATTAAAATTATTTTTGTATAAATATATATATATATATATATATATATATATATATATATATCCTTAAAATATCTATTTTGTAATAATATAAATATTACACTTTTTTTCTAAAAATCACAAGATTCATTTTACATTAAAATATCATGAATTCCATACAAGTTTAATATTACACTTTAATATCATATATTATGAAAGTTAGGTTATTCTCATTAGAATTGTCACAAATATAAAATCTACAATTATTACAACTTTAAAGACGATTAATAAATACTTGCGGTGTATTTTGAAAACTATACAAAAGTATTTTTCATAAACCCCCTCAAGTTCTATAAATTACAATAAGGACCCTAGTAAACATAGGTTTAAGCGGGACAAATCTCTTGAGCCTCAGGGAGCCGGAGAAGTGGGCGCTTGCCTATCTAAGGTAAACAATCAACAAACGGTGTTATCAACACGGTAATCGTCTTTGAAAATGATACAAATCCTGCCGTCCATGTGCAGCGGTTACCGATAACATCAAAACAATCAGGACTTCAATTTATTTTTCTAATTGTCTGACTCAGTTTGAGTCTCATTATAATCTGCTTGAATATGATTCAAGTACAATCTACAATCTACAGTCTACAATTTACAATATTACAATTCAACATTAATCCATGAATCCATTATTCAATCTATAAACTTGACTGAACCGAACCATGGATATACATTCTATTTACATGATTATACAGTTACATCCATGATTTTACAGTTACATACATGATTCTCCAGTTACATCCGTTTATTGATATCATGATTTCGATCAGTCATCCAAACATACAATCTATACAGTTTACAATACAATACAATAATACAATCAAGATAACACGGGGTTTAAGGGGTAGACTGGTACAGAATATGTTAAAGGTGGCACAAGGTGGTCACTTAAGACGTAATTACATCCATACCATTGTTCCGTGGTATTATCGACGGAGCCTTGTACTACGGGTTACCAAAGTCTCCGGTGTAAGTGGGACTTCTCTCGTATACACTGGCATCTTTTGTACCGAGCTACAAACAACAGCGTTAACACTAAATACAAATAATACAACTTTAAAAGCTACTCTCTCTCTCTCTCTTTTTGTCTATTCTCTTTCTCCCTTATCTTTGGGACTTACCGAGCGATTTGTTCGCTGACGACATTCTCTTTCTTTCTTCTTTGAATGTCGCCAGGTGTTTCAAACCTTCCAGAGATCGAGCCCAGCGCTGAATACTTGGATCATTTCAGTGAAGACCCCGAGCTCTAGTCATTGTACACTTTCCATTCAGTACTTTCATTTCTGTTATGCCACTGTTTAGGCATCGCTTTATTCCATGTATTTACTTTTCCATGTATTGTAAAAAGAATGTGAACAAATAAAGTTGCTGTTTTATTATAACTTGTCTCTTGTGCATTTATTTTTATATTGCTTAGATACGCTTAGCATATTTACTTCACAGTAAATACATAGCGGCCTCGTCGCGTCCTCTGCCCGTATACTGGAAAGCGCGGCGTGACACACCTTTTTTAGTATTTGGTAAAACAATACCTTCAGGAAAACTTCACAGGGTAACGACCTACGCCACACGCACGCTTGGTTTCATAGCACGATACACTTTTGAACGGATATTTGTTACGAAGATAATATTACAATAAAATACCACATATTTCTAAAACCGGATTTATTTTAAAGCGGTATTTCATATCCTTTGCGATTACGTATCTACAACTCTCTTTAGGGGACCCACTAACGGATGATGTGGATTATCGCACATCCTTAGGCTAGTAGAACGAGATGCAGACCTCTTTACGGAGCATTCAGTCTCGAAAGGATTTAAATACGATTTTTAAGAAATACGAATTTTCTAAATAAAATAAAATTATTTTTAAAATTAAAATTATATAAAATTATAAATTCCTATTTTCAAAATATAATAAAGCTATTTTTTTTCAAAATTGAAAAGATTAACAAATAACAATAAAATACAATCAAGATACCAAAAAGTACTGTAAAATATCATGAACTTTCTAAGCTAAGTAATTATCACTAATAATACCCCAATACTTAAAATCCATGCTCATGACATCCCCAAATAATACTAATCACCCTCAAGATTTTATTTTTAATCTATATTAAAATATTTTTCATAAAACCCTCTCGAGATATATAAAACAATATTTAAGGACTTTAGTAAATATAGGTTTAAGCGGGATCAATTCTCTTGAGCCCCAGGGAGCCGGAGAAAGTGAGTGCTTGTCTATTTAAAGTAGAAACTTAACGAAGTTATCAATGGTAATTGTCTTGAAAAAAGACATAAATCCTGCCGTCCATGTGCAGCAGTTACCGATGACTCCCGAACCTAATTCAAGAGCTAAATCAGTTTACAAGAGTCAGACTCAGTCTGAGTCTAATTCAAATCTGAATCCATAACCAAACATGATTACTTGATCATGAACATGAATACTTGAATTCAAACATCAATATCAAACATGTATACTTGACCTGACTTGACCGAACCATGGTTATAACTTGACTTGGCTGCTTGAATACTTGATTACATCTTGAACATGAATAATTGAACAATTTGTATCTATGGTTTCGGCAAGTCTGATAATTATAATCAATACAATACATTACGTGAGGATAAAGTGGTAGATTGGTACGGAACGAATATCGTGGCACGAGAGGTCGCTTAAAAGACACCTACATGAATTCTTATGCCGTTGTCCCGTGGTTATGACAGGGCCTTATACTACATGTTACCATAGTTTACGGGGTAAGATGGACTCCTCTCGTATACATGAATACCTTCCGTATCAAGCTATAAACAACCACGGTATAATAACCATCTTATACCTGTACAAATTACCTGTTCACTTCACATTACTTGTTATATTCTCTTTCTTCTTTTGGAACTTACCGAGCGCTAGTTCCCTGACGACATTCCTATCTATTTCTTTCTTTAGAATGTTCATCAGGAGGACAGGACTCTCAGGAGATCGAGCCTAGCCAGGAGGACTTGGATCAGCTTGCGGCACAGCCTGACTTCTAGTTCCTTGTACTTACTTTCATTTTATATGCCACTGTTTAGGCACTACTTTACTCATTGTATCTTTTCTTTTCAAACAATTGTATGTAAAGTTGAATGTAAATAAAGTTGCTGTTATTTTATTACTCTTGTCATTCTTGTATATTTTTATATATCGCTTAACTACGCTTAACGTATATATTTCTTAGTAAATACGTTGCGGCCTGCCACGTCACTGTTTATGACTACTGGGAAGCGGGGTGTGACAGATTTTGTTGGCGTCCCCATGCAGGTCAATTCCGCATGAAGTCTTAAGCAATATATCACAAGAATTATAAGAATCAGCAACTATACATTCCTTACATTTCTGATTTCTTGAATCTATCCTAATCAACCCTTTTCTATCAAGGTCATGGATTCTCCCAACAACACCGGCACGAACGTCAATTGCAACATCCCACCGCCTACTCTACCACCATCACCTACCATTGCAGCTCCTATCAATGAGCAAAAGGTACTACTCAAGACGATCAAGAGTCTTCTGGAGGGTCAGCAGCAGCAGACTGCTATCCTCATGCACCGCCCCGAAGCCGAGGCACCCAGAGTCAAGCAATTCCGGGCACTGCACCCAAAACATTTCTCGGGAAAAGAGAGCCTACTTGAGGTAGAGGAATAGTCTCAATCTATAGAAGATGATCTGGCAGCAACTCAAGTGCCAGTTATTGCCTGGATGAGAGTTGCTAAGTTGCAACTGACAGACAATACCAGAATCTGGTGGAAGGCTGAAGAAAGCCGTCTAACCCAACCTATCGAGTGGAATATATTTCGCGATCTGTTCGATGCGAAATACTTCCCTGGGACTGCCCGTTTTGATACGGAGCAGCAGTTCATCCATCTACAACAAGGCTCGATATGGGTCAAGTCTGTGGATGAATACGACGCTGAGTTTACCATGCTTAGCAGATAAGATATTGACTCAAATTCAAATTCCCGATCTCACTCATTACACTGCTAACACAAGATCATAGCAAATTCGCCGCACACCTGATTCTGTTAGTTATATGTATGCCCTAGAGGCCATTACTGTACATAGGATGTATATTGTAGTGGATGCTGGGACATATATAGGGAGGACTTTCTTGCTCGACATGATAGTATGCTATCTGGTTACCCTTTACCTTAACGTGTATGCTGATTGTCTCTCTGTTACATGTTGGTAAAGCCCTTAGGATCTGTACTTGACTACCTGGACTATGATGCGGATCATACTAGTGGGGACATGGTAGTCCATGAGTACATCCTTCAAAGTCCCTAGTCGTGGGTGTATCGAGACGGGGCATCGATATACCAGAGTAGACTAGCGTATACCTTCTCGACCCATGCAGATGGGCGATGGATGATCCCATATCCATCGGTGTTTGACATCAGAGGAGATATACGGGTGCTCAGTAGAGACTGGGTACACTGGACGGACTCGCCGAGAACTCCCAGATGGTATTATACCTCACGTCAGATGGCAGTTCTCTGGTGACACTGGTACAGAGTAGTCTGTTGACCCGAGATCGTCATAGAGTCTTGTGTGGTTCCCACTGTGCTTTGATTTCCATCTTACCACGTCCAAGAGGGCGTGCAAAACGGTGGTTTTTGGGTACAGTCCCGAGTCACATGGAGGCAATGAGCGATAGGAGGGGATTCGTCTCTCCCGGTATAAGGAGTTGATGTTGCGCTGTGATTCGATTGGCTATAACAGGAAATCCCTGGCCAGGGTTGCTGAGATTTACTGGTAAGTGTTACCAGTAGTTTCTCGAATAGTTATAGACCTCATATCGACACGACTTATTGAACTATTAGGGTCTGACGTTTACCACCCCTAGGCAAGATATGCGACATATCAGACGATCAGACCGGACTGTACGGTAGTGTTACTGGTCGGATTCACTGGAGTGTGAGCGGGCTTGCTCGTCGATCTTCAGATCGCTCAATACCCGGGTGGCCGTTACGTTTAGCTGACCGCTTGCGGCTTGTGGATGCTTGATATGATCATCATCTGCTGCCGGCGTATTGACGAGTCTTTAGAGTCCTACACAGAGGTTTCCTGGCTCAAGCGAAACGAAATAGGAGCGCATATGAGATATGTGCGGGACCGAGAATAATGCGAGTATGTGATACCGTATTCTATTCTCGCGATAAATGTATCGAATGGTTGTATGCGATATAACCTAGTTATCGATTCAAGCGTTGATTCGATAAGCCGATATATTGTATACTAGTCGGTTGTGTGCGACATAACCGGATCATTGAATCAAGTGTTGATTTAATGATTTAATGCATATTTATATATTTGATATATTACTTTGCATCAACTAGTATTGGTTCACTTTAAAATAGATTTTCTCACTCGAGTGTGCGCATTGCATATGCGATATGATTTTGTGCACTTGCTTGTATCATGTTTGATGATGCATGCCAAACTTGGTTAAGTGTAAAGAATGAACCATGGTAATGAATGGGTTAGGGTTTTGATTTTTATTTGTTCATTTATCTTTCTTATTTATTCTTTTTTTTGGAAAAAGGAAAAGAAAGATAAATGGTGGCTTTTTTTGGATTTAGTTGAAGTTTCTTGAAACTTTGACTAAGTCTTCATTCTTATCATATTCTTAACCCTAACCAATTTAACTAACCTAAGTTAATTCTCTACACTTAACTAGAGTTAAAAGTATGATAAGTATTGTTTTTGTTTTATTTTTAATTCAAGACTTATCATAACATTCTTCTTCTTCCTCCATTTCTTCAAGTGAAGAAAAGCAAGGTCCATCAATGGTGATTGTTGGAAAAGAGTGAGAAATCCAAAACTAAAGTCTACCCACTTCCTATTTCTTCATCCTCTACCTCTTGCCAAGTAGTAGAGTGTGTTTACTTCACAAGTTTCTTGACTTGGTGAAGTCGGAGCTTGATTTAGCGATGCCTCGACGTAGATCATCTTCGGCATGGACATCGACGACCTAGCTTGCCCATTCTCCGACGAAGCCGATCCTAGAGCCCGGATTTGACTTGAACAGCGGAGAGGACTTCGTTGCGGAGCTATGGAGGTGGAGCACCGGATCTACAAAGGTTGTATTTCCGTTTTCTCATTAGTTAAGTGTTAACTAGTTCTATGTTCGCCTAGACATCTAGTTATCGATCCGTAGTTTAGGGTTTGTAGGCACCATATTTTTTGAAATTGCCATGGTTGATGGCTTGGGAGACCTCACTTGAGTGCCTAGGAACCCTACAGTGGTATCAGAGCCTAGCTAGAGCCTTAGGCGAAGTCCAGACGCGATTTGAAGTCCGATCGAACCGAAACCCTACCCAGAAAATTGCTCTCTGTCCAATTTTTAAAATCTGGTCTTTTTCCACATTAAAAATGTTCAGAAAAATCAGCAGGTGAATATATGAGATACTGTGAAATTCGTGCCCATAACTCCTTCATTCTGCCGCGGTTCTGTCGCACGAGCTAGCCTCGTACGGCGGTACCGCGGCGGTACGGTCTATTTATTCAATACTTTTTACACAGTATCTCATAATTATTAATTCTGGATTTTCTGGGAATTTTTAATATTTATTCCAGAGTTGAATGTTCTGGGTTTTTTTGGGAATTCGGTGTTTCGATCGGGATATCAAATTTTGTCTGTGTGGCTTTCCGGATAAATTTTAGAATATGTTAAAAAGTTCGACCGGATATAAATACCCAATTTTTCCCCTGTCGGGAAATTTCCAAGTGTTGGATTTTTCCGTAGTTTAACGATGTTCTAAGTAGTGCAAGTAACGCGATGGTCCCTCTAGAAGACACAAACCTTAACTCGATTATGTGACCGTCTTGAACTACCCTTTGAACCTTCGGGTTTGGGGCAGTACGGCGTACCACATGTGAGGCGTTGGCTTGACCCTTCTACGGCTGGACCGTTGGTACTGAGGCACGAACTGAATGTTGTTAGACTTGTTTCATGTGTTGATCTGTATCGGGAAAACTTGGGTGTTCGATAGTTCGATCGGAAAGTTTAACATTTTCTGTTTATCTGGAATGGGATACAATAATTGGAATTCACAAAAAGTTATGTGATAACTGAATGAATATTATAAACATAGCAGTTTAGTCTCACTTGATCGGTTGCCACGGAATTTTGATGTGATCAAAAGTCCGTCGCAATCACGTAGCGTACGCGGATACTCGCCGGGTAAACTTAATAGACAGCTTCACCCCATAGCCCCGACCAAGTGACTGTAGGAGAACCCCGTCGTCGAAAGCATCCGTTCGGGTGCTCGCGGTAGCGGTGTTCCGCCTTGGTGCACTTCGTCGACAGTATCGGGGGTGCGGCCGTCTACTGAAGTTTGCGACGAGCATTCGATCAGGATGTCGGGAATCTTGTTGAATTGCCCGACTTGATATTGAAAAGTGTTTTCGATAATGAGACTAAAATGCGGGGTTTGTAATTGTTAGGCATGCGATGTCTAAGTAATTCATTTGGTCAGGCATGCGATGTCTGAGGTGGTTGCGGATTCCAACTGTTGTAGTTTTACACTTTCTTTTCTGTGACCGTAAGTGTAATATGTGATATCACCGGTTTCGTTGCTATATGTCAACGACAATTGGGATGCGCATATTTACTTACGTTGATGACATGTGATGTTATGTGTTGCTGGATATGTTATATTGGATCGTCGTGTTTGAATAGCCGGGGTTTTTTTATGTGAGATGAGTGTTTTTCATTTTCATTCATGTAAAAACTTGTATGTAATATTCTTTTATTGGGGCGCTTCCAGGTTGCGGGAGTTGTCACCTGTTGTATATTATTTACTTTTCCGCACTAGGATAGACCCAAGGAGGAGGGCACAAGTAACCGGGTTCTGGAGTCCAGTGGGAGACCAACTCGAGGAGTCGAGTCCGGGTCTCCTAACTCTAGAATTGGTAGGGTTGCTTGCCGCTCTCGTAGGGGTCTAGGGGTGTGGGTTTGGCTATTCATCACGACCGTGGAATCCGTGTTTTATACTGGCTCGTATTGAAAACACGGACGTCCTAGTATATCCAATATTTCATATGATTCTTCTGCTGCGATATCTGTGATGAGATCATGTGATGTTTCTGTGATGGATATAGTATATAGTATATATGATATATTATATAGACGTTACTTATGTTTTACACCCGCGCTAGCCCTGCCCTGCTCTGTCGTTAGTTACCTAACCTAACGGTGCACGAGGGGACATCAAGGCGAATGCGGATGGCATAAGTGTACGTCGTATTTATCTGTGATGTTTAGGATCATTAAATGATGGGACTTCATTAATGTGATTAATGAAATAAAAGAAACCTAAGATGTTGTAGAATCGAATTTCAAAATAAAAACAGGTAGCTACAGTTTTTGCTTTGCACAGCGGTATATGCGATATATCCTGCACCTTATTCGATGAGGAAAGGACCGAGATCCCTTCACCGGGAGTGACTCCTTTGGCAATAACTGGCAGATGCTACACACTCGGTTTGTCTTTTGATTGCTTTTAAGAGTTTTTGCTTTGCACAGCGATATATGTGATATATCCCGCACCTCATTCGACGAGGAAAGGACCGACGATCCCTTCACCGGGAGTGACTCCTTTAGCAAAACTAGAAAAGCCTCAAAAACACTCCATTTTAAAACCATTCGATCCTACAACGATATCAAGTTCATTACGCAATAGGTTTTCAGAAAAACCTGTCGTAGCCCTCCGTCATTTCAGATAAGTGCTGTTTAGTATTCGTGCTGCGTTTGTTGGCCTCCGTCAAGGCGCAGTGTGCGGTAGCTAACCAGTATTTATCTGCTTATGCATATGATGCAGATTGAGTTAGGGTAGTCGTGCGGCCTTGTTGACCTCCGTCAAGGGTCGTGCGGGTGGGTTTAATTCGATCAAGAAATGACGGGTTGAACTTGACTAGTAGCCTATGGTTTGTTGACCTCCGTCAAGGTCATAGGGTGCTAGGGGCAAAATATTATCGGGAATTTCAAGTGTTGAAATTTGCAATGAGATTGCATACCTTCTATGAGATAGTTGGATCCCGATACCCGCTGCGAGTAAGAGTTACTCCTGGGAGAGTTTTATACATTACAATTAGCCGATCAAGTAGGTGTCTAGAAAGGTGTCAACGGGGTTACGCCTCTGGGAAAACGAGGTTTACATTAATTAGGTTCGTGCGAAAGCACGGGGGACCTCCCTCAAAGTACCGACACTGGCCTGGCTGAAAGATTGGCGAACCTGTAGTGTGTAATTAATCCCGGCTAGTCTTTCCTTTTAGGGTTTGAAGGAAGATTTGATAAAAAGCAGTGGGAGCCATCCTGATTAGATAAAATAATAACCAATCTATTCTTGACAGAGCGCACGCTGAGTGTTTTCTTCTCTCTCTCTCCAGGTAGCGACCATATCACGCCTTAATCAAGATAATAATACGGATTATTGACCGAACCAGCTTGTTATACTGAGCTGGGGAACGTTGGTCCCGCTCCAACTTATAATTGTTATAAGACAGAGCAGGAAATTGGGGATTACCAGAATTCCCGTGCCGCCCAAACGAAGAGAGTGCATGCTGATGCATCATCTTCGGGTGTGTTCATTATACAGAACTGTTTCTCAGTATCCTTTACGTCCTGGGTATATGATACCGGATCAGGATCCCAGATATGTAATATGTTACATAGGGCTACAGAAAGGTAGAGAACTGAGAACGGGTGATAAGTTTCATGAGGCAGAAAATGGGGCAAGAGTTGCAGCCAAGTCTGTCGGTCACTGTCACCCTGTATTACCAATACATTGATTCTGAACGAATGTTGTTAGATAACGAACCTGATATACAAAATCATATCTATCTCTTTATTAGTAAAGAAATGATAAAATTTTGTATAGTTGGATAATGTTTTGAACATTTCCTATATCAAAAGTTGATCGGTTCAGGCACGTTATCTAAAAGCATTAATGTTCTAAATCAAATTACAGTTCCTAGTATACAGAACACACACAAGAGGAAGAGTTCAGAACTGAACGAATTCTTCTTGAGGCATTGTAGACTAGGTCAGATCAATGCGACCCGACTGGCTAGAGTTACATATAGATGTATATTTAAATCAGTTTGAATTTACATCTTGTGAAACTCGCCAGTCATGTCACAAAGATAAGATGACCACAGCTCTGTTTAATGGAAACAGAGAAAGAGTTGGTAAACTCTTGGGACTGATACATGTTGATGTATGTAAGGTCCCCTGTCTACACATGCCAGGACTGGTTCTTTATACTTCATTATATTCTCTGATAATCTTTCAAGATTCAGACCTATGTTCCTGTTGAAACATGAGTCCGAACCTTTTTAGATATTCACAGAATATAAGTAAGAAGTAGAGAACCAGAATACGGGTATAAGTATTATGTCCTTTGATGAGATCAAGGAGGAGAATACTTGTGTACGGAAATCCTGGATTATTCTAAAGGAGAATGAGATTCTCTCTCAGTATTACTCCTCTGCATACACCATAGCACGATGGTATATCGGGGCGGAGCAATCGCACCCTATATGATATGGTGTGCTCTATGATGAGTATTACTGAGTTACCTATTTCCTTTTAGGGGTTATGCACTTGAGAAGCTGCATACCTATTGAATAGGGTTCGAATCAAATCAGTTGCCTACCGCTTCATATGTGATATGGAAAGGGAAGAGCCCATGTCTTAAGCTAGTTAAGATTTGGGGTTGTCCGGCCTATGTCTGAAAGCAAAATTCGGACAAGCTCGAGGCAAGGTCTGTAATGTAGAACTGGAAAAGTTCCAGCTATACGAACTACAGCAGATGATTTGATAGAACCAAGGGATTCAGTAGATACCAACGAACCTCAGCCTCTCCGCCGATCTAGTAGGGTTCCTCACCCACCTGAGAGATACTTCGGTTTCTCTATGACAGTGGGAGCGAGGATTACATCATGAGATGATGACCCAACTAGTTTCGAGCTGGCCATCAGGAGTGTGAATCTGTAAGAATGGCTGGATGTTTAGCGATCTAAGATGGAATCCTTATACACCAACAAAGTATGGACTTTGGTTGCTATATCTGAAGGGTTAAATCCCCATCAGGAGCAAGTATATCTTGAGAAGATTACTTGGTGTAGATGGAAAAGTTGAGACTTTCAAAGCTAGACTTGTTAAAGGTTTGCATCATTGACCAGGTGTGGATCATGATGGAACCTTTTCTAAGTAGCTATGCTTAAGTCCATCCAGATCCTACTTGCCACGGCTACATACCATGACTACGATATCTGGCGGTTGGGTGCCATGACTGCTTTTCTAAATGATGATTTAGAAGAGTGCGTCTGTAAGTACACAGCCAGAGGGCTTCGTAAACAGTGGGAGCAGCGGAAACGTGTGCAAGATGTTTTATCTGATAAAGCAGGCATCGCGGAGTTGGAACGTCTGTTTTGATGAAGTAGTCAAACAGTTTGACATCATCAAAATGGTAGATGAACCTTGTATAAACAAAAAGGTAGTAGGAAGTATGGTGATGATCCTCGTAGAGTACGTGGATGACATACTCTTGATAGGGAAGGAGTTTCCTATGCTACGCTCGATCAATCTCCGCTTATCACAATGACTCTCCACATAGGATCAAAGTGATACCTACTAAATCCTGGATTTTGGATCTATGAGATAGATCTAATTGGATGTTAGGATTCTCACTAGTTGTAGTGAGATGGTATCAATCGATCCTGGGGAGAATCACTGGAAGGGTTCCAGGGTGATAAAGACGACTGAATGTCAGTCGCAGGCATTGTCTTTACCCTCAGTAAAGGTACGGTATGTTGGAAGAGTTCCAAGTTGGATACCGTGGCATACTAGACGATAAAGGCAGGATATATCGCTACTTAAGATGCTACCAAAGAGGCTGTTTGGGTGTATATAGGTTCATGAGATGAACTATGTTCCTCCCATTGTGTGACAATGGAGTTGTGGCTCATGCCAAGGAACGCCCGTCCCATCAGTGATCCAGACATATTCTAAGGCAGTATCACTTGATCATGGAGATGGTTGATCTCCAGGGTGATCGAGGTTAGGAGAGTAGACTCAGAGGACAACACAGCGGATCCACTCACAAAGGCCTGTTCCCAGAGAGAGACTTTTATGGGATGGTTGAGTATGAGATACTTCAAACCACTGCTACAGATGGCCCTAGTGCAAGTGGGAGATTGTTAGTTATATGTATGCCCTAGAGGCCATTACTGTACATAGGATGTATATTGTAGTGGATGCTGGGACATATATAGGGAGGACTTTCTTGCTCGACATGATAGTATGCTATCTGGTTACCCTTTACCTTAACGTGTATGCTGATTGTCTCTCTGTTACATGTTGGTAAAGCCCTTAGGATCTGTACTTGACTACCTGGACTATGATGCGGATCATACTAGTGGGGACATGGTAGTCCATGAGTACATCCTTCAAAGTCCCTAGTCGTGGGTGTATCGAGACGGGGCATCGATATACCAGAGTAGACTAGCGTATACCTTCTCGACCCATGCAGATGGGCGATGGATGATCCCATATCCATCGGTGTTTGACATCAGAGGAGATATACGGGTGCTCAGTAGAGACTGGGTACACTGGACGGACTCGCCGAGAACTCCCAGATGGTATTATACCTCACGTCAGATGGCAGTTCTCTGGTGACACTGGTACAGAGTAGTCTGTTGACCCGAGATCGTCATAGAGTCTTGTGTGGTTCCCACTGTGCTTTGATTTCCATCTTACCACGTCCAAGAGGGCGTGCAAAACGGTGGTTTTTGGGTACAGTCCCGAGTCACATGGAGGCAATGAGCGATAGGAGGGGATTCGTCTCTCCCGGTATAGGGAGTTGATGTTGCGCTGTGATTCGATTGGCTATAACAGGAAATCCCTGGCCAGGGTTGCTGAGATTTACTGGTAAGTGTTACCAGTAGTTTCTCGAATAGTTATAGACCTCATATCGACACGACTTATTGAACTATTGGGGTCTGACGTTTACCACCCCTAGGCAAGATATGCGACATATCAGACGATCAGACCGGACTGTACGGTAGTGTTACTGGTCGGATTCACTGGAGTGTGAGCGGGCTTGCTCGTCGATCTTCAGATCGCTCAATACCCGGATGGCCGTTACGTTTAGCAGACCGCTTGCGGCTTGTGGATGCTTGATATGATCATCATCTGCTGCCGGCGTATTGACGAGTCTTTAGAGTCCTACACAGAGGTTTCCTGGCTCAAGCGAAACGAAATAGGAGCGCATATGAGATATGTGCGGGACCGAGAATAATGCGAGTATGTGATACCGTATTCTATTCTCGCGATAAATGTATCGAATGGTTGTATGCGATATAACCTAGTTATCGATTCAAGCGTTGATTCGATAAGCCGATATATTGTATACTAGTCGGTTGTGTGCGACATAACCGGATCATTGAATCAAGTGTTGATTTAATGATTTAATGCATATTTATATATTTGATATATTACTTTGCATCAACTAGTATTGGTTCACTTTAAAATAGATTTTCTCACTCGAGTGTGCGCATTGCATATGCGATATGATTTTGTGCACTTGCTTGTATCATGTTTGATGATGCATGCCAAACTTGGTTAAGTGTAAAGAATGAACCATGGTAATGAATGGGTTAGGGTTTTGATTTTTATTTATTCATTTATCTTTCTTATTTATTCTTTTTTTTGGAAAAAGGAAAAGAAAGATAAATGGTGGCTTTTTTTGGATTTAGTTGAAGTTTCTTGAAACTTTGACTAAGTCTTCATTCTTATCATATTCTTAACCCTAACCAATTTAACTAACCTAAGTTAATTCTCTACACTTAACTAGAGTTAAAAGTATGATAAGTATTGTTTTTGTTTTATTTTTAATTCAAGACTTATCATAACATTCTTCTTCTTCCTCCATTTCTTCAAGTGAAGAAAAGCAAGGTCCATCAATGGTGATTGTTGGAAAAGAGTGAGAAATCCAAAACTAAAGTCTACCCACTTCCTATTTCTTCATCCTCTACCTCTTGCCAAGTAGTAGAGTGTGTTTACTTCACAAGTTTCTTAACTTGGTGAAGTCGGAGCTTGATTTAGCGATGCCTCGACGTAGATCATCTTCGGCATGGACATCGATGACCTAGCTTGCCCATTCTCCGACGAAGCCGATCCTAGAGCCCGGATTTGACTTGAACAGCGGAGAGGACTTCGTTGCGGAGCTATGGAGGTGGAGCACCGGATCTACAAAGGTTGTATTTCCGTTTTCTCATTAGTTAAGTGTTAACTAGTTCTATGTTCGCCTAGACATCTAGTTATCGATCCGTAGTTTAGGGTTTGTAGGCACCATATTTTTTGAAATTGCCATGGTTGATGGCTTGGGAGACCTCACTTGAGTGCCTAGGAACCCTACAGTGGTATCAGAGCCTAGCTAGAGCCTTAGGCGAAGTCCAGACGCGATTTGAAGTCCGATCGAACCGAAACCCTACCCAGAAAATTGCTTTCTGTCCAATTTTTAAAATCTGGTCTTTTTCCACATTAAAAATGTTCAGAAAAATCAGCAGGTGAATATATGAGATACTGTGAAATTCGTGCCCATAACTCCTTCATTCTGCCGCGGTTCCGTCGCACGAGCTAGCCTCGTACGGCGGTACCGCGGCGGTACGGTCTATTTATTCAATACTTTTTACACAGTATCTCATAATTATTAATTCTGGATTTTCTGGGAATTTTTAATATTTATTCCAGAGTTGAATGTTCTGGGTTGTTTTGGGAATTCGGTGTTTCGATCGGGATATCAAATTTTGTCTGTGTGGCTTTCCGGATAAATTTTAGAATATGTTAAAAAGTTCGACCGGATATAAATACCCAATTTTTCCCCTGTCGGGAAATTTCCAAGTGTTGGATTTTTCCGTAGTTTAACGATGTTCTAAGTAGTGCAAGTAACGCGATGGTCCCTCTAGAAGACACAAACCTTAACTCGATTATGTGACCGTCTTGAACTACCCTTTGAACCTTCGGGTTTGGGGCAGTACGGCGTACCACATGTGAGGCGTTGGCTTGACCCTTCTACGGCTGGACCGTTGGTACTGAGGCACGAACTGAATGTTGTTAGACTTGTTTCATGTGTTGATCTGTATCGGGAAAACTTGGGTGTTCGATAGTTCGATCGGAAAGTTTAACATTTTCTGTTTATCTGGAATGGGATACAATAATTGGAATTCACAAAAAGTTATGTGATAACTGAATGAATATTATAAACATAGCAGTTTAGTCTCACTTGATCGGTTGCCACGGAATTTTGATGTGATCAAAAGTCCGTCGCAATCACGTAGCGTACGCGGATACTCGCCGGGTAAACTTAATAGACAGCTTCACCCCATAGCCCCGACCAAGTGACTGTAGGAGAACCCCGTCGCCGAAAGCATCCGTTCGGGTGCTCGCGGTAGCGGTGTTCCGCCTTGGTGCACTTCGTCGACGGTATCGGGGGTGCGGCCGTCTACTGAAGTTTGCGACGAGCATTCGATCAGGATGTCGGGAATCTTGTTGAATTGCCCGACTTGATATTGAAAAGTGTTTTCGATAATGAGACTAAAATGCGGGGTTTGTAATTGTTAGGCATGCGATGTCTAAGTAATTCATTTGGTCAGGCATGCGATGTCTGAGGTGGTTGCGGATTCCAACTGTTGTAGTTTTACACTTTCTTTTCTGTGACCGTAAGTGTAATATGTGATATCACCGGTTTCGTTGCTATATGTCAACGACAATTGGGATGCGCATATTTACTTACGTTGATGACATGTGATGTTATGTGTTGCTGGATATGTTATATTGGATCGTCGTGTTTGAATAGCCGGGGTTTTTTTATGTGAGATGAGTGTTTTTCATTTTCATTCATGTAAAAACTTGTATGTAATATTCTTTTATTGGGGCGCTTCCAGGTTGCGGGAGTTGTCACCTGTTGTATATTATTTACTTTTCCGCACTAGGATAGACCCAAGGAGGAGGGCACAAGTAACCGGGTTCTGGAGTCCAGTGGGAGACCAACTCGAGGAGTCGAGTCCGGGTCTCCTAACTCTAGAATTGGTAGGGTTGCTTGCCGCTCTCGTAGGGGTCTAGGGGTGTGGGTTTGGCTATTCATCACGACCGTGGAATCCGTGTTTTATACTGGCTCGTATTGAAAACACGGACGTCCTAGTATATCCAATATTTCATATGATTCTTCTGCTGCGATATCTGTGATGAGATCATGTGATGTTTCTGTGATGGATATAGTATATAGTATATATGATATATTATATAGACGTTACTTATGTTTTACACCCGCGCTAGCCCTGCCCTGCTCTGTCGTTAGTTACCTAACCTAACGGTGCACGAGGGGACATCGAGGCGAATGCGGATGGCATAAGTGTACGTCGTATTTATCTGTGATGTTTAGGTACATTAAATGATGGGACTTCATTAATGTGATTAATGAAATAAAAGAAACCTAAGATGTTGTAGAATCGAATTTCAAAATAAAAACAGGTAGCTACAGTTTTTGCTTTGCACAGCGGTATATGCGATATATCCTGCACCTTATTCGATGAGGAAAGGACCGAGATCCCTTCACCGGGAGTGACTCCTTTGGCAATAACTGGCAGATGCTACACACTCGGTTTGTCTTTTGATTGCTTTTAAGAGTTTTTGCTTTGCACAGCGATATATGTGATATATCCCGCACCTCATTCGACGAGGAAAGGACCGACGATCCCTTCACCGGGAGTGACTCCTTTAGCAAAACTAGAAAAGCCTCAAAAACACTCCATTTTAAAACCATTCGATCCTACAACGATATCAAGTTCATTACGCAATAGGTTTTCAGAAAAACCTGTCGTAGCCCTCCGTCATTTCAGATAAGTGCTGTTTAGTATTCGTGCTGCGTTTGTTGGCCTCCGTCAAGGCGCAGTGTGCGGTAGCTAACCAGTATTTATCTGCTTATGCATATGATGCAGATTGAGTTAGGGTAGTCGTGCGGCCTTGTTGACCTCCGTCAAGGGTCGTGCGGGTGGGTTTAATTCGATCAAGAAATGACGGGTTGAACTTGACTAGTAGCCTATGGTTTGTTGACCTCCGTCAAGGTCATAGGGTGCTAGGGGCAAAATATTATCGGGAATTTCAAGTGTTGAAATTTGCAATGAGATTGCATACCTTCTATGAGATAGTTGGATCCCGATACCCGCTGCGAGTAAGAGTTACTCCTGGGAGAGTTTTATACATTACAATTAGCCGATCAAGTAGGTGTCTAGAAAGGTGTCAACGGGGTTACGCCTCTGGGAAAACGAGGTTTACATTAATTAGGTTCGTCCGAAAGCACGGGGGACCTCCCTCAAAGTACCGACACTGGCCTGGCTGAAAGATTGGCGAACTTATAGTGTGTAATTAATCCCGGCTAGTCTTTCCTTTTAGGGTTTGAAGGAAGATTTGATAAAAAGCAGTGGGAGCCATCCTGATTAGATAAAATAATAACCAATCTATTCTTGACAGAGCGCACGCTGAGTGTTTTCTTCTCTCTCTCTCCAGGTAGCGACCATATCACGCCTTAATCAAGATAATAATACGGATTATTGACCGAACCAGCTTGTTATACTGAGCTGGGGAACGTTGGTCCCGCTCCAACTTATAATTGTTATAAGACAGAGCAGGAAATTGGGGATTACCAGAATTCCCGTGCTGCCCAAACGAAGAGAGTGCATGCTGATGCATCATCTTCGGGTGTGTTCATTATACAGAACTGTTTCTCAGTATCCTTTACGTCCTGGGTATATGATACCGGATCAGGATCCCAGATATGTAATATGTTACATAGGGCTACAGAAAGGTAGAGAACTGAGAACGGGTGATAAGTTTCATGAGGCAGAAATGGGGCAAGAGTTGCAGCCAAGTCTGTCGGTCACTGTCACCCTGTATTACCAATACATTGATCTGAACGAATGTTGTTAGATAACGAACCTGATATACAAAATCATATCTATCTCTTTATTAGTAAGAAATGATAAAATTTTGTATAGTTGGATAATGTTTTGAACATTTCCTATATCAAAAGTTGATCGGTTCAGGCACGTTATCTAAAAGCATTAATGTTCTAAATCAAATTACAGTTCCTAGTATACAGAACACACACAAGAGGAAGAGTTCAGAACTGAACGAATTCTTCTTGAGGCATTGTAGACTAGGTCAGATCAATGCGACCCGACTGGCTAGAGTTACATATAGATGTATATTTAAATCAGTTTGAATTACATCTTGTGAAACTCGCCAGTCATGTCACAAAGATAAGATGACCACAGCTCTGTTTATATGGAAACAGAGAAAGAGTTGGTAAACTCTGGGACTGATACATGTTGATGTATGTAAGGTCCCCTGTCTACCACATGCCAGGACTGGTTCTTTATACTTCATTATATTCTCTGATAATCTTTCAAGATTCAGACCTATGTTCCTGTTGAAAACATGAGTCCGAACCTTTTTAGATATTCACAGATATAAGTAAGAAGTAGAGAACCAGAATACGGGTATAAGTATTATGTCCTTTGATGAGATCAAGGAGGAGAATACTTGTGTACGGAAATCCTGGATTATTCTAAAGGAGAATGAGATTCTCTCTCAGTATTACTCCTCTGCATACTCCATAGCACGATGGTATATCGGGGCGGAGCAATCGCACCCTATATGATATGGTGTGCTCTATGATGAGTATTACTGAGTTACCTATTTCCTTTTAGGGGTTATGCACTTGAGAAGCTGCATACCTATTGAATAGGGTTCGAATCAAATCAGTTGCCTACCGCTTCATATGTGATATGGAAAGGGAAGAGCCAATGTCTTAAGCTAGTTAAGATTTGGGGTTGTCCGGCCTATGTCTGAAAGCAAAATTCGGACAAGCTCGAGGCAAGGTCTGTAATGTAGAAATGGAAAAGTTCCAGCTATACGAACTACAGCAGATGATTTGATAGAACCAAGGGATTCAGTAGATACCAACGAACCTCAGCCTCTCCGCCGATCTAGTAGGGTTCCTCACCCACCTGAGAGATACTTCGGTTTCTCTATGACAGTGGGAGCGAGGATTACATCATGAGATGATGACCCAACTAGTTTCGAGCTGGCCATCAGGAGTGTGAATCTGTAAGAATGGCTGGATGTTTAGCGATCTAAGATGGAATCCTTATACACCAACAAAGTATGGACTTTGGTTGCTATATCTGAAGGGTTAAATCCCATCAGGAGCAAGTATATCTTGAGAAGATTACTTGGTGTAGATGGAAAAGTTGAGACTTTCAAAGCTAGACTTGTTAAAGGTTTGCATCATTGACCAGGTGTGGATCATGATGGAACCTTTTCTAAGTAGCTATGCTTAAGTCCATCCAGATCCTACTTGCCACGGCTACATACCATGACTACGATATCTGGCGGTTGGGTGCCATGACTGCTTTTCTAAATGATGATTTAGAAGAGTACGTCTGTAAGTACACAGCCAGAGGGCTTCGTAAACAGTGGGAGCCAGCGGAAAACGTGTGCAAGATGTTTTATCTGATAAAGCAGGCATCGCGGAGTTGGAACGTCTGTTTTGATGAAGTAGTCAAACAGTTTGACATCATCAAAATGGGTAGATGAACCTTGTATAAACAAAAAGGTAGTAGGAAGTATGGTGATGATCCTCGTAGAGTACATGGATGACATACTCTTGATAGGGGAAGGAGTTTCCTATGCTACGCTCGATCAATCTCCGCTTATCACAATGACTCTCCACATAGGATCAAAGTGATACCTACTAAATCCTGGATTTTGGATCTATGAGATAGATCTAATTGGATGTTAGGATTCTCACTAGTTGTAGTGAGATGGTATCAATCGTTCCTGGGGAGAATCACTGGAAGGGTTCCAGGGTGATAAAGACGACTGAATGTCAGTCGCAGCATTGTCTTTACCCTCAGTAAAGGTACGGTATGTTGGAAGAGTTCCAAGTTGGATACCGTGCATACTAGACGATAAAGGCAGGATATATCGCTACTTAAGATGCTACCAAAGAGGCTGTTTGGGTGTATATAGGTTCATGAGATGAACTATGTTCCTCCCATTGTGTGACAATGGAGTTGTGGCTCATGCCAAGGAACGCCCGTCCCATCAGTGATCCAGACATATTCTAAGGCAGTATCACTTGATCATGGAGATGGTTGATCTCCAGGGTGATCGAGGTTAGGAGAGTAGACTCAGAGGACAACACAGCGGATCCACTCACAAAGGCCTGTTCCCAGAGAGAGACTTTTATGGGATGGTTGAGTATGAGATACTTCAAACCACTGCTACAGATGGCCCTAGTGCAAGTGGGAGATTGTTAGTTATATGTATGCCCTAGAGGCCATTACTGTACATAGGATGTATATTGTAGTGGATGCTGGGACATATATAGGGAGGACTTTCTTGCTCGACATGATAGTATGCTATCTGGTTACCCTTTACCTTAACGTGTATGCTGATTGTCTCTCTGTTACATGTTGGTAAAGCCCTTAGGATCTGTACTTGACTACCTGGACTATGATGCGGATCATACTAGTGGGGACATGGTAGTCCATGAGTACATCCTTCAAAGTCCCTAGTCGTGGGTGTATCGAGACGGGGCATCGATATACCAGAGTAGACTAGCGTATACCTTCTCGACCCATGCAGATGGGCGATGGATGATCCCATATCCATCGGTGTTTGACATCAGAGGAGATATACGGGTGCTCAGTAGAGACTGGGTACACTGGACGGACTCGCCGAGAACTCCCAGATGGTATTATACCTCACGTCAGATGGCAGTTCTCTGGTGACACTGGTACAGAGTAGTCTGTTGACCCGAGATCGTCATAGAGTCTTGTGTGGTTCCCACTGTGCTTTGATTTCCATCTTACCACGTCCAAGAGGGCGTGCAAAACGGTGGTTTTTGGGTACAGTCCCGAGTCACATGGAGGCAATGAGCGATAGGAGGGGATTCGTCTCTCCCGGTATAAGGAGTTGATGTTGCGCTGTGATTCGATTGGCTATAACAGGAAATCCCTGGCCAGGGTTGCTGAGATTTACTGGTAAGTGTTACCAGTAGTTTCTCGAATAGTTATAGACCTCATATCGACACGACTTATTGAACTATTAGGGTCTGACGTTTACCACCCTAGGCAAGATATGCGACATATCAGACGATCAGACCGGACTGTACGGTAGTGTTACTGGTCGGATTCACTGGAGTGTGAGCGGGCTTGCTCGTCGATCTTCAGATCGCTCAATACCCGGGTGGCCGTTACGTTTAGCAGGCTGCTTGCGGCTTGTGGATGCTTGATATGATCATCATCTGCTGCCGGCGTATTGACGAGTCTTTAGAGTCCTACACAGAGGTTTCCTGGCTCAAGCGAAACGAAATAGGAGCGCATATGAGATATGTGCGGGACCGAGAATAATGCGAGTATGTGATACCGTATTCTATTCTCGCGATAAATGTATCGAATGGTTGTATGCGATATAACCTAGTTATCGATTCAAGCGTTGATTCGATAAGCCGATATATTGTATACTAGTCGGTTGTGTGCGACATAACCGGATCATTGAATCAAGTGTTGATTTAATGATTTAATGCATATTTATATATTTGATATATTACTTTGCATCAACTAGTATTGGTTCACTTTAAAATAGATTTTCTCACTCGAGTGTGCGCATTGCATATGCGATATGATTTTGTGCACTTGCTTGTATCATGTTTGATGATGCATGCCAAACTTGGTTAAGTGTAAAGAATGAACCATGGTAATGAATGGGTTAGGGTTTTGATTTTTATTTATTCATTTATCTTTCTTATTTATTCTTTTTTTTGGAAAAAGGAAAAGAAAGATAAATGGTGGCTTTTTTTGGATTTAGTTGAAGTTTCTTGAAACTTTGACTAAGTCTTCATTCTTATCATATTCTTAACCCTAACCAATTTAACTAACCTAAGTTAATTCTCTACACTTAACTAGAGTTAAAAGTATGATAAGTATTGTTTTTGTTTTATTTTTAATTCAAGACTTATCATAACATTCTTCTTCTTCCTCCATTTCTTCAAGTGAAGAAAAGCAAGGTCCATCAATGGTGATTGTTGGAAAAGAGTGAGAAATCCAAAACTAAAGTCTACCCACTTCCTATTTCTTCATCCTCTACCTCTTGCCAAGTAGTAGAGTGTGTTTACTTCACAAGTTTCTTGACTTGGTGAAGTCGGAGCTTGATTTAGCGATGCCTCGACGTAGATCATCTTTGGCATGGACATCGACGACCTAGCTTGCCCATTCTCCGACGAAGCCGATCCTAGAGCCCGGATTTGACTTGAACAGCGGAGAGAACTTCGTTGCGGAGCTATGGAGGTGGAGCACCGGATCTACAAAGGTTGTATTTCCGTTTTCTCATTAGTTAAGTGTTAACTAGTTCTATGTTCGCCTAGACATCTAGTTATCGATCCGTAGTTTAGGGTTTGTAGGCACCATATTTTTTGAAATTGCCATGGTCGATAGCTTGGGAGACCTCACTTGAGTGCCTAGGAACCCTACAGATTCCTACTGCTGAGATCCAGGCACGATAATTTCAACAAGGATTGGACCCGTAAATCCAAACTGCACTCGCTACAGAGGATTTCCCAACCCATGAAATTGCTTTGAAGGCTTCTTGACGCTATGAGGTAGTTATGAAGAAGAAGGGAAGACCGCAGACCGCCGGTGTGAAACGCCCTGCCATATAGATGTCAGGAGGAGACTCTTTTAGGCCGACATTTGCACCCAGGAGACCGAGAGGATCATTTAATCGGCCTGGTCCAGACTTTTGCTTCTACTGCATGAGGACAGGATACCTGGCGAAGGACTGCAGGCGTATAAATGGCCTGTGTTTGATTTGTGGCACATCCACTCACGCCATAGAAGCATGTCCATACCGTTTCAACACGGCTCCAGCACCTAGATCCGAAAATCAATCCCGCAGCGGCCAGCTATTCAGACACCTGCACCCCGACTAGCTCTCCCTGCACCAGCTTCACGTGAACCTCCTGCACAGCCTTAACATCAGTTCCATCAGGCACAGAGAAACATGCCTCAAGGGTAGATAAATATGCCCCAAGGACAGAGGAATGTGCCCTCAGCAAGGAGGAATATACCACGACGTCAAGCTTTCACAATGATGGCCAAGGAGGCCGAAGCCAAAGGCCAAGTCATCACTGGTAATTTCCAATCCTTTCAAACCTTTTCAATCCTTGTATATCTCTATACTTGTCCTATATCTAAACCTAAACTCACAAAACTTAGGTACTATACTAGTAACCTCTTTACTTGCTCTAGCTCTCTTCAACACTGGAGCATCATATTGCTTTATGTCTCAACAGTTCGTCCGAACTCATGCGATTCCAGTTAAACTGCTTGTATCCAGCTGGAGTGTCAGTTCAGGGAACGACGTTCTAAAAGCAACTTTAGGATACGATCTGTGTCCAGTAGTCGTCTGCAGTAGAGAATTTTATGTGGACTTCAAGGTGCTGGACATACCGAACTTCGACGTAGTCTTGGGAATGGACTGGCTGGGAACTTTCTTCGCTACCATCGACTGTCGCCAAAGGAGGGTAGTGTTCGAAATACCAGATCATCCAGTGTTCTATTTCAACAGTGGAGACCGTACCTTGGAACCAACCGTCTACAAAGCAAACCAAAGAAGGCAGTGGTTGCAACATTACAAGCGGAAGAATCGAAACCACAAGTAGTTCGACAGTTCGAGGATGTATTCCCGGAAGATATATCAGGTTTGCCTCCCGATCGAGCTCTTGAATTCAGCATCGATTTACAACCTATTGCGCAACCGGTAATCAAAGCTCCATACCGGCTAAGTCTAAAAGGATTGAAGGAGATCCGCATTCTGTTGGACTAACTCCTGAAGAAAGGTTGGATTCGTCCCAGTACTTCAAGCTGGGGATCTCCGGTTTACTGGTGAAGAAGAAAGAAGGTTCATACAGGATGTGTGTAGATTATCGGGCTCTGAATGAAGTGACGATTAAGAACAAGTATCCACTACCGCACATCGATGACCTTTTCGATCAGCTAAATGGGTCTTATGTATTTTCAAAGCTAGATCTTCGTTCGGGTTATCATCAGGTGAAGGTCAAAGAGTCTGACATTCCAAAGACGGCGTTTATGACTCGTTATGGTCATTATGAATATCTCGTAATGCCATTTAGAGTGACCAATGCACCTGCCATCTTCATGAATCTGATGAACCAAGTTTTCCGAGAGTACTTAGACAGGTTCGTTGTTATCTTCATCGACGACATCCTGGTGTATTCAAAGAATCAGAAAGAACACGCCGAGCATTTACGGATTGTCCTGAAGACATTGTGACAACATCATCTCTACGCCAAGTACAACAAGTGTGAATTTTGGCTAGATCAAGTCGGATTTCTCAGACATATCATTTCAAGTGAAGGAATCTCAGTAGATCTAGCTAAGGTGTCAGCTGTCAGCGAATGGCCGACACCAAAGACGGTGAAAGATATACAAAGTTTCTTGGGATCAGCAGGATACTACCGACGATTCATTGAAGGATTCTCAAAGATTGCAGCACCCCTGACCAAGCACACACGCAAAGATGAAGCATTCGTGTGGACAGAAGCATGTGAAAACACATTTGTAGAACTCAAGTCAAGATTAACTTCTGCTCCTATTTTTGTAATACCGGATCAATCTGGAGGATTTGTTGTGTATTGTGATGCGTCCGGTAAAGGATAAGGATGTGTTCTACACCAGTATGGAAAAGTTGTGGCTTTTGCATCAAGACAACTGAAGGTTCATGAGCGCAACTATCCAACACATGATTTGGAGTTGGCAGCCGTTATCTTCGCACTTAAGATTTGGCGCCACTATCTTCTGAGAGAAAGAGTGGATATATACACTGGCCACAAGAGTCTGAAGTATATATTTACTCACAAGGAATTAAACATGTGGTAGAGAAGATAGTTAGAACTCATGTCGGACTTCGACATCAACCTACAGTATCATCCTGGAAAGGTGAATGTAGTTCTTGATGCACTTAGCCTCTAGCCATTAGCAATGAATCTCACCGCTCAGTGGAAGGTACAGCAGGAATTGCACAGATTGGCAATCAAAGTAGTTATGCCAGGTAACTCTTCGTATTTGATGAACTTACAAGTCCAGTCCACTCTTGTCAATCAGATCAAGGAAGCTAAGCAAATTATGCCAAGCTACAAAAGATCCGAGAACAAGTAGAAAGTGAACTTCGAACTGACTTCATCATCCACGAAGATGGATCCTTACGATATGGAAGTTTATTATGTATACCAAACAGCCCTGTTTGAGAAGAGTTGATGAAAGAAGCTCACAGCTCCCCTTATTCTGTACATCTCGGTAGTACGAAAATGTACAAGGATCTACGGCAATACTACTGGTGGCATGGAATGAAGCGAGAAGTAGCTAGAAGCGTAACCAAGTGTTTGGTGTATCAGCAAGTGAAGGCTGAACATCACAGAACTGCTGGTCTATTTCAGCCGTTACCGATCCCAGAATGGAAATAGCAGCACATTACCATGGACTTCGTGACCACCCTTCCTTGCAGCACGAAGGGTAACGACACAGTATAGGATATTTTGGATCGACTCATCAAGTCGGCTCACTTTATTCCATTTCGAGTTGGCCAATCTACCGAGACATTAGAAAAGAAGTACATGGAAGTAAGCATAAATCCAAAGTACGATTTAAACCTTCAAGATGTACTATATTTGATACCCATGAACTCATGCAGGAGATCGTGAGATTACATAGAGTACCTGTTTGCATCGTCTCCGATCGTGATACAAGATTCCGATCACAGTTCTGGCAGAGTCTGCAAGCTAGCTTGGGAACGAGTCTGAATTTCAGCACAGTTTATCATCCACAAACGGACGGATAGTCCGAGCGAACAATTCAGATTCTAGAGGACATGCTAGAAGCTTGTATGTTAGACTTCGGAGGTTCGTGGGAAGATCACCTACACCTTGTGGAGTTTTCATACAACAACAGCTATCAGGCGAGCATTGGAATGACACCACTCGCAGCACTCTACGGACGGAAGTGTCGTTCACCGCTAAGTTGGGACGACGTCGGAGATCATGAACTCCTTAGACATGAGATGATCGTGGCAATTGTGGACGTAGTTCGCACGATCAGGGAAAGAATGCGCATAGCCAAAGACAGATAGAAGCATTGGGCAGATGCAAAGTGGCGATATCTGGAGTTCCAACTTGGAAACCATGTTTTTATAAAGAGATCTCCAAACAGAGGAGTGATCCGCTTTGGCAAGAGGGGTAAGCTAAGTCCAAGATACATAGGACCGTTCGACATACTCAAACGAGTTGGAGAAGTGGTATACCGTTTAGCACTTCCACCCTCATTATAAGGAGTGCACAATATGTTCCACATATCCCAGCTACGACGATATATGAGCGACCCTAGCCATATACTTGATCACTCAGAGCTCACAATTCAAACTGATTTAACTTCCGAGCAATAACCCATTGAGATCCTGGACTGAAAAGTGAAGACACTGCGGAACAAGGAAGTAAATTTGGTCCGAGTGATGTGGAAAAAGGATTCGCCGGGAGAATTAACATGGGAACGAGAAGAAGTCATGCGTGCAAGATATCCTTACTTCTTTGAAAATTAGTCTATATGTAATTGTAAATTTCGAGGAAGAATTTTTTATAAGGATGGTAGAATATAACGACTCTAAAATCTTGTACGGAAATTTTACTGTTAATATACAAGAAATGAGTTTTACAACCGGAAGTCTAACAGGACTTTCCGGGGCGCAAAAAAAGGGTCGCCGATTTTTTGGCGCTTACCGGAAGTCGATTTTGAGTTATAAGTTACTTTTGTTAAATAACAACAAGAAACAACTTGTAGCTCACAGGTAAAGCCTCTACACTGCTGTGACGTAGCCTCTGGGTTCAATTCCCATCAGATACATTATTTTTTCTGAATTTTTTTTAACTTTTTGGAAGCCCAAAAGATTGCACGTGCAATACACAGGGAAATGAAAAGTTCAGAAAAATCAAACAGGCACAAAATGGAGTAAACACAAAATAATCCATGTGGCATGAATTTCGAGGCCAGAAGCCCTAGATCAACTGGTGGAAAGCTTATTATAACCGGCGCCGACGGTCGGATGGAGCCCAATGAGGCCCAGGCTCTACACACTTGTCTCTTCACCTACCCCTAACCCCTCTGCACTGTTTAATTTCCCTACAATCAAACAGAGACCTTTCAATTCACAATTTATCACAATTTTAATGCTTTTAATCCACATTTTTAATTCTTAAACCCTAATTCTCCACTATAAATACCACCCCTACCTTGGCTCGGCATCATTCTAAAAATTATAGCCAAAACTCTCTAAAAAGTTCTGAGTGCAAGTGAAGTAAAGAGGAGTTAGCAAGCAAGTTGGTTCCGCGAAGACTGAAGCATATTTCGAAGCTCCCACGACACCACGAAGCTCATCCATTCTTCTTCAACCACTCTTTAAGCTTTCTAAACCATAAGTCCTTCCCAAATCTCCTCCTTCCTATTGAAATTCCCTTCAAGTTTTATATCGGTAAAAGTGGAGTTAATACCGACATCTTCTTTTCTAAAATATATAACACCATTTTCCTTTACAATTTAGTCAATCTAATTTTAGTACATTACTTGTAACTTTAAACCCTAATGTTTAGAATCAAATTTCGTCAAAATTCTCATGTGAAACAACAATAGTAGAACTTTTTCATTAAAATACCTTGAACTTTATAAACACCTTTTTTAGTTTTTGTTAGAACAATACCTTTAGGAAAACTTCACGAGTTAACGACCTGCCCCACACGCACACTTGGTTTCATAGCACGATACACTTTTGAATGGATATTTGTTACGAAGATAATATTACAATAAAATACCACATATTTCTAAAACCAAATTTATTTTAAAGCGGTATTTCATATTCTTTGCGATTACGCATTTACAACCCTCTTTAGGGGACCTGCTAACGGATGGTGTGGATTATCACACATCCTTGGGCTAGTGGAACGAGATGCAGACCTCCTCACGGAGCATTCGGTCTCGAAAGGATTTAAATACGATTTTTAAGAAATATGAATTTTCTAAATAAAATTATTTTTAAAATTAAAATTATATAAAATTATAAATCCCTATTTTCAAAATATAATAAAGCTATATTTTTCAAAATTAAAAAGATTAACAAATGACAATAAAATGCCATCAAGATATCAAAAAGGCAAGTTTTACAGTAAAATACCATGAACTTTCCAAGCTAAGTAATTATCACTAAAAATACCCCAATACTTAAAATCCATGCTCATGAAAACCCCAAATAATACTAATCACCCTCGAGGTATTATTTTTAATCTATATTAAAATATTTTTCATAAAACCCCCTCGAGATATATAAAACAATATTTAAGCATTTTAGTAAATATAGGTTTAAGCGGGATCAATTTTCTTGAGCTCCAGGGAGCCGGAGAAAGTGAGTGCTTGCCTATTTAAGATAAAAAAACTTAACGGAGTTATCAATGATAATTGTCTTGGAAAAAGACACAAATCCTGCCGTCCATGTGCAGCAGTTACCGACGACTCCCGAACCTAATTCAAGAGCTAAATCAGTTTACAAGAGTCAGACTCAGTCTGAGTCTAATTCAAATCTAAATCCACAACTAAATATGATTACTTGATCATGAACATGAATACTTGAATTCAAACATCAATATCAAACATGTATGCTTGACCTGATTTGACCGAACCATGGTTATAACTTGACTTGACTACTTGAATACTTGATTACATCCTAAACATGAATACTTGAACAATTTGTATCCATGGTTTCGGCAAGTCTGATAATTATAATCGATATAATACATTTCACGAGGATAAAGGGGTAAATTGGTACGGAACGCATATCATGGCACGAGAGGTCACTTAAAAGACACCTACATGAATTCTAGTGCCGTTGTCCCGTGGGTTATGACGGGGCCTTGTACTACATGTTATCATAGTCCACGGGGTAAGATGGACTCCTCTCGTATACATGAATACCTTATGTATCAAGCTACAAATAAGCACGTTATAATAACCATCATATACATGTACAACTTACATGTTCACGTCACATTACTTGTTATATTCTCTTTTTTCTTTTGGGACTTACCGAGCGCTAGTTCACTGACGACAATTCTTTATATTTCTTTCTTTGGAATGTTCGTCAGGAGGACAGGACTCTCAGGAGATCAAGCCTAGCCAGGAGGACTTGGATCAGCTTGCGGCACAGCCTGACTTCTAGTTCCTTGTACTTACTTTCATTTTGTATGCTACTGTTTAGGCACTGCTTTAATCATTGTATCTTTTCTTTTCAAACAATTGTATGTAAAGTTGAATATAAATAATGTTGCTGTTATTTTATTACTCTTGTCATTCTTGTACATTTTTATATATTGCTTAACAACGCTTAACGTATTTATTTCTTAGTAAATACGTTGCGGACTGTCACATCATTGTTTCTATCTACTGGGAAGCAGGGCGTGACATTGCGTCTATTTCGCCTCCCTTAACAAATCGTTGCACACAAAGACCTTGAGCTAGTCCTGAGAACTTAGATCGTATTGTCGATAGAGATTTGGATAAGGAGATCTGAAAGATCTGCCTACGGGTTTCAAAGCCAAGATGACTCAAGTTGACTCAAGGAGTTTATTTATGGCTTGAAACACTTATCCAAGAAGTTTTTGGTTCAATGTCATCAATCTATATTGGATATGGACTGACGATGATTGAATGCGAAAACTGTAAGTTCAGAGATCTTGTTATGAACGATGTAGTGATGACCAAAACTGACTTGGAGACAATGAAGGCCACTTGGAGTGGTTGTTATTTCTATAGAGGACACATGAGATATTGAGTTTGTGCTTAGGAATTGGATCTAAGAGGAGTCATTTTAAAAGCATCCTATGTTTTTCTTAGGGGACTCATATGAGATATGTCTTAAAATAGTTCAGCCCACACAATCACTCAAACTTATTACTCCAGTCACTAATGGACATAGTTTTAGTCCCGATCTTTGCTATAAGACTTTTGATGAAGATGGAAAGATTTTGTGGGTTCTATTTTGCATAATCAGTAGTCTAATGTATGCATAGTGTGTACTTGACCAAACATATAACCTTTGCCAATTGGACTTAGTAGTAAGGTCTGCTTGTTGGGATGAAGTGACGAGGATTTTCAGGTATTTATGTGGGACGGCCTACAATATATAATGCTATGAGGAATCAGATTTGCAGTTATGTGGACATACAAATTTCGACTAGGCCGGCAATGTGTATGCATACATCCACATTTGCACGTGCTTTCTTGCATAATAGCAGGGCCATCACTTGAAGTAGTAAGAAGCAGGAGGTGTAACTTTTTCACCATGGGGGTGGAATATGCGGCTACCTCAGTAGCACCAAAAGGGCTGCTAGGCTGAGATGATTCCTCGGGAGTGTTGGCTATAGTGCCCTTAAGTCAATTATTGAATTGCAGGCACACGATTGTGATGATTGAGGGAGGACCTATACCGGTAGAACAGTCTTGCTCGAGATGATAATATACTATCTGGTTTGTCTTTATTATCATGTACAGCATTAGATGGCATTACAGATCACTATTACATGTTGATAGAGCCCATAGGATTCTTTCTTTACTACCAGCATTATGATGGCGAATTTAGATTACAAGAGGAAGAAGTTGCTCTCAATCTCTGCCTCGTAGGAAGTATTTGCTCCGTCGATATTCACGTCGCTCTATCACGTTGAATCGTGGACCTATCATGGATCTCTTGTTCTTTGACGGTGATTTGTTTCGTATAAAAGGTGATGATTTTCTAACTTTAGCCCTCGGTCCTTTATATAGCTCTCAAATCAGAAACCCTAGATCTCATAGGTTAAGATATGTAATCATGATCACCCACCAAAAATCTCAGATCCAACGGCCACAAAGGGGCCGTGGATCCACCGCATATATGGCACTTTGGCCGCGGTTGGGCGGCGGTTTGGGGGAGTTAGGGTTCCAAACTTCTGGGGCTTTCTCTTGTTGACACGTGGAGATTTTTTCCATGTCTGGATTCTTCATATATTTACTGAGTCTCTGCCAGCATTGATTCTACGATTTTATTGGCAGATTTTTGATCCTGACATCTTGAAAATCTCGATTTCTTGACCTGATCTAAATCTGCACAATATCTCCATAAATAATGTTAGTAATATTTGTTATATTAGAGATATAATCTTAATCATTTTATATGTTAATAAATCATTAAGAAATTTGATTAAGAATATTTGATATGATATGCATATTTTAATTACTAAAATACTATATAAATATTATATGCATATATTTTCTTTCATAATATTAATTATAATATATAAACATATGGTAAAGAGTATTTTGCAGATAAACCCAAATATGTTCTATATTTATAATAAACACGTTTAAATATTTAAGAAAATTAAGGAAAATGTTATATCAAATGTGCAATATTTTCGACTGAACAAATACCCCCAAACTTAACTTTGATCGTCCCGAGCAAACAATTTATTCAAGAGAGGGAGAAAAAAGGAAAAGAAAAACCTAAGTAGCACACTTTTGTAGGCAACACGATTGTACTGAGCATGTGCAATAAGTCTTTAAACCTTTAGGTGTCCCTAGTAGGAGGAGTGTTGTCTTTTGAGGGTTTTCAGCGGATTACACCCATAAAATCCCATAATAAAAGAAAGACGATGAAAGTTACATACAAAGATAAGAACTATAAAAGAAAGAACTTGAAAATAAGAGTTTCCAACTACACCAGCTTTTCAGTTGCTATAAGCCCTATCTTAATGATCGTGAAAAGATATTAGAAATCGCATCATCCCTCAATAAAACATTGCCTTTTGTCTTCCTCCCTACCTTTCTTCCAAACATCGATCATATACCCCTACGTGTGTGAAAGACATCCTTACACTTAGAGAATTCAATTCAAGCTATCATACTCTTGTCCATCATGCTTAGTACTTTTTAGTCGGTGAACATTATCAGATGGAATTGCTCACACATCTTTTATCCGACCGTTAATACTTCTTGAGGTACTAACCGACCGATTACTAAATGTGCTCGCTCATTAAGGCGTAATTATCCTCGTCTTGCAACACCTAAGGCTTAGCAGTGGCTCCCAAACCAGTTGGTCTAAGGCACCAGGTGATAAAACACCCTCGCTATATTTTTTTATGCTGCCTTAAGCAATTACAAAACCAGTGTTCATTTTTCTTCACCATTTTTCTTTCTTTATATTTTTATTTTTCTTCATACCAAGACTTTTAGACAAGAGCATTTCAAGGTATCCTCTACTATTCCAAGTTTCAAGATGTGTGCAAGTGCGAATAGTAGGGTATCAACGTTCAAATGTTTGGCCTCAAGAATATGGACTATTTTTCAGACTTATTTTTATCCCCAGATTAGTAATTTCCCTTGGGACAACAGCTCATAACTACTTATTACTAGTTTCGTTTAAGAAAACATATAACTTTCTTGCTTTTCTTAAACTTTTCATATCTTTCATATGTAATTTTTCACTTTCTAATATTTTATTATCAAAAAAAAAATTGTGCTTATTTACGATAATGCAAAATAATGCGTGAATAAGCACAAACCTCCCCCAAACCTGTTTGCAGCAGTTTCCTCACTGATATCATCTGTTAAGCTTAAAAAAAAGTAGACTTGGGAGGAAAAGTTAGTAACGGGGACATGAATTAACGACAGTGAAATCTTCTCCCAAACTTATTTTTGGCTCACAATTTTGTAAAAATTTATTTTCTTTCAAGAGCTAAAATATTTTTCTCCCTCCTCCCCAAACTTTAGTGCAATAGTATTAAGCATTTAAAATTATAAAAGGAGGGTAAAGTTATTGGTCAATATAAAATTTTACAAAGACCAAAAGTCAACACCAACCATTCAAAATTTTTATCAATGTAGCACCAAGGTGGGTAGAAGAACATGCCACCTATCGACGTGAAGAAGTGGGGAGGAGATAAAAGGTGTAATAGAATGGGTTTACGTCTCGGTTTGTAGAAACGAAACAATGATGATGGATTACTCGCATTCATGTTCCGGATAAGAAGAAGAGGTGGCGGTTCAACTTTTTTGGGTTGGGGTTGATTTATCACAACGCCCATGTCTTCTAAGAATGCGAGTTCTTCAGTGAAGATTTCTTCAAAACTTTCATCGATATCCCGAATAATAATCTCATCGGAAAGAACGGGATGATACTCGGACTCCATAAAAGGTTCATATTTAGCGTTAGATGTTGACCCGGATAGCTCGATAGAAGGGTCCGTATGTATATAATAAATAACAGGATCAAACAATGCACTAGTAGAGTCGAGATAAGTATTGTGAAGCTTTTCAAGTTCGCTGCTGTCAGAATTTATCGCTTCGACAGAAAATACTTACGCATAGGGTTCGGAGGGTTCACTTCCCAACTTGTAGATGTTAAACTCAATTGATATCTTCCCGAAGGATAGGGTCATAGAACCATTTCGACAATTGATTATTGCGTTGGAAGTCGCTGGGAAAGGTCGACCTAAAATCACCGGAATTTGGTTTCATGGGTTTGCTACAGGCTGTGTATCAATAACTATGAAGTCCACAGGGAATATAAATTCCCCGACTTTGACTAACACGTTCTCTAACTCACCCTTAGGTTGGATGATAGATCGATCGGCCATCCGAAGAGTGCAGTGCGCCGGTTTTAACTCTCCGATTCCTAATTGCCAATAGACAAAATATGGAAGCAATTTAACACTAACACCTAAACCGAGTAGAGCACGATTGATATTTTTACCCCCAATAGAAATAGATATGGTAGAACTTCCGGAGTCTTTTCGTTTCTTGGGTAATTGTTGTGTAAAAGCAGTGCTTACATTACTCGCAAGGAAAACTTTTTTAGGCATTTGAATTTTTCTCTTCCTAGTGCATAAATCCTTAAGTAGTTTCTCATAAGACGGAACTTGTTGAATAGCATCTAGGAGAGGAATATTTATGTTAACTTGCTTAAAAATTTCCACAATTTTCTCCATTTGTGGACATGGTTAGTTGCCCCTTAACTTATATAGATAAGGAGCTTTATCAATAAGGGTTTGGTCCAACATTTGTGGAGACGTTTGTGGAGATGGAATAGGTCCCAAAATTGGAGTTGGGATCATTTGAGGTTGACTCGAGGAAGTGGGCTGAGGGTTCGAGCCTAGTGGAAAACGGAGAATAGGTTCGGAAGAACTTGTTGTTAGTTATATGTATGCCTTAGAGGCCATTATTATACATGTGATGTATATTATAGTGGATGCTTGGACATATATAGGGAGGACTTTCTTGCTCGACATGATAGTATGCTATCTGGTTGCTCTTTATCTTAACATGTACACTTATTGTCTCTCTATTACATGTTGATAAAGCCCTTAGGATAGGTACTTGACTACCAGGATTATGATGCAGATCATACTAATGGGGCAGAGATGGTCGGTAAGTACATCCTTCAATTGTTCCCAGTCATGGGAGTATCGAGACGGGGCATCGATATTCCAAAGTAGACTAGCGTATAAGCTTCTTAATCCATATGATGGGCGATGGATGATCCCACATCCATTGGTGTTTGACATCACAGAAGGTATACAGGTGCTCAGTGGAGACTGGGGACACTGGACGGACTCGTCGAGAACTCCTAGATGGTATTATACCTATCGTCAGATAGCAGTTCTCTGGTGACACTGGTACAAGTTAGTCTGTCGACCCGAGATCGTCATAGAGTCTTGTGTGATTCCTACCGTGCTTTGATTTCCACCTTACCACGTTCAAGAGATTGTGCAAAACGGTGGTTTTTAGGTACAGTATCGAGTCACATGGAGGCAATGAGTGATAGGAGGGGATTTCGTCTCTCCCGGTATTGGGGGTTGATGTTGCGCTATGCTTGATTGGCCATAACAGGAAATCCCTGGCCAGGGTTGCTGAGATCTACTGATAAGTGTTATCAGTAGTTTCTCGAAACGTTATGGGCCTCAAATCGTCATGACTTATCAGGCTATTGGGGTCTGACGTTATACCACCCCCAGGATGTGATATGCGACATATCAGACGAAGAGACCGGACTGTACGGTAGTGTTACTTATTGGATTTGCAGGAGTATGAGCAGACTTGCTTGTTGATCTTCTGATCGCTCAATACGTGGGTGGCCGTTACGTTTAGCAGACCGCTTGCGGCTTGTGGGTGACTGATATGATCACCACCTACTGCTGGCGTATTGACGAGTCTTTAAAGTCCTACACAGAGGTTTCCTGGCTCAAGCGAAATGAAGTAGGAGCACATATGTGATATGTGCGGGACCGAGATTAATACGAGTATGTGATACCGTATTATATTCTCGCGATATGTGATATCGGACGGTTATATGTGATATAACCGGGTTATCGGATCAAGTATTGATTCGATAAATTGATACATATAATATTAGTTGGTTGTATGTGATATAGCCGGATTATTAAATTAAGTGTTGATTTAATAATTTAATTTATAATTATATATTGGATATATTATCTTGCATTAACTAATATTAGCTCACTTAAGATTTCTTTTTCTCACTTGTGTACACTTAGTATATATGTGATATATATTAATGTACATTATTTTGTGTCATGCTTGATGTCACATGCCACATGAGTGTATGAGACTCACACCATGCATATACTAATGTGAGGTTTTGTTTATTTAAAGTCAATCAAATTAGTTGAAAATTGTCACATGGTTGAAGCTTGTAGAAGCTTGTGGAACTATTGACCAAGTCCACTCATTTTGTTTTACTTGAAGATATTTATTAACCCAACCATTATTGTTTACCCATGGTTTAGTCTCTACATGTGTTAGTATATGATACTAACTCACCCATGGTTGCTATTCTCACTCATTATTCAATTCACACTTCATCTTCTTCCTCATCTCCAAAAGCTTTTTAGCTTCATGAGAGGTGAAGAAAAATAGTGAGAAAATAATTTCTAAAGTGAGCAAAATTCCTACTTCATCAACCTCTTCTCTACTAGCCATTTAGATTGGGTTGTTTCTTCACTAGTTCATCACTTAATGAAAAGATAGCTTGAGTTAGTGTCTCCTCGACGTAGATCATCTTCGGCCTCGAAGACTTCAAGCAAGCTTGTTCATTTCACCTTGTGGAGCCTCACTAGAGTCCGGGAGATCACTACTTGGAGCGAAGGGGCTACTACACGGAGCTATTGAAGTGAAGGACCGATCTACAAAGGTTGTATTCCTTATTCACTTAGATGTAAATATGTTTGCATTCTAGATTCGTCTAATTCTCTAGTTTAGATTCTAGGTTAGGGTTCTTTAGCGCGCCAATTTTTTAAAAAACGGCATGGTCAATGCCTCCTGAAACCCAGCGGCGACCTAGGGAACCCTGCAGTGGTATCAGAGCCATTCTAGAGAATTAGACGATGTTTGTAGGATTACGAAACTGAAACAACTCCGAAACACTCGAAACATAAACCCAGTTTCTGTCGAATTTTTCAGAGTGTCAAATTTTTTTTTAAGCAATTGCAGAATGTTATATGAGATGTAACATGAACACCACAGGAAAACGAACCACCTTCGACGGAAAATGGCCGGCCACATGTAGTAAAAATCCGGCCTGGCCGGTTCTGTATGGGAATTTTGGGTTCGTTTGGGTGGGGCGTTCCAGGCTCTGGGTTTTGGTGTTTCAGATGTTGCTTGTTTTTACACATGTGATGCTATCTTTAAGTAAAGGCAATTCGGAGTGTTTTGTAATCGTAATTCTAACATCGTTTCGGGTTATTTAGACGACGTTAAAAAGTTTGAATGGATATCAATAACCCAGTTTTTCCCTCGCCGGAAATTTTTCAAGAGTTGGATTTTTCCATGTTTGAAATCTTCAGAAAATCATGCAGATGTTTTCTATGGACCCTCTATAAGAACAAAACCCTAACTCGATTCTGTGACCTTCGGAACCGCCATCGAACCCTATGGTTTGTGGTAGTTCCGCGGCTCCACTGGTGAGATAAGGGTTGACCCTTCTACGGTTGGTCCATAAGTGCTGTGGTATGTTCTGGGTACTTTTTAAACTCTGCTCAAGTGTTGAGCTTTTTGGGAAATTTTGGGTGTTTGTTGATTCGATCGAAAAGTTTAACATCGTCTAGCTATCTGTGATTGTGATACAATATTTGGAATCCACAATAATTAGTTATGCGATAACTAGTTTGAATTTTATAAATCTAGCAATTTAGTCTCATTTGATCGGTTGCCACGGAATTTTGATGTGGATCAAAAGTCCATCACAATCACGTAGCGTACGCGGATACTCATCGGGTAACCATACTAGATAGCCACGCCCTATAGCCCTGACCAAGTGACTGTAGGAGAACCCCATCGTCAAAAGCATCCGTTCGGGTGCTCGCGGCCACGGTGTTCCGCCTAAGTGCACTTCGTCGACGGCATCGGGGGTGCGGCCGTCTACTAAAGTTTCCGACGAGCATACGATCAGGTTGTCGGGAATCTTGTTGAATTACCCGACTGGTTATTGGAAAGCGTTTTCAATATCGAGACTAAAATGCGGGGTTTATAATTTTTAGGCATGTGATTTCTAAGGAATTCATTTGGTTAGGAATGAAATCCAATGTATGTGATACATTGGGTTTATGATGTCTAAGGTGGTTGCGAATTTCAATTGCTCTAGTTTTCACTTTCTTTCCTACGACCGTAAGTGTAATATATGGTGTATCGCCAGTTCCGTTGCTATATGTCAACGAAAATTGGGATACGCATATTTACTTACGTTGATGACATATGATGTTATGTGTTACTGTGATATGTTATTTTGGATCGTCGTGTTTTGAATAGCCGGGTTTTTTTTATGTGAGATGAGAGTTTTTCATTTTCATTCATGTAAAAACTTGTATGTGATATTCTTTTATTGGGGCACTTCCGGGTTGAGGATGATGTCACCATTGATGTATATTATTTACTTTTCTGCATTAGGATAGACCCAAGGAGGAGAGCATAAGTAGCCGGGTTCTAGAGTCCAGAAGGAGACCATCTCGAGGAGTCGAGTCCGGGTCTCCTAACTCTAGAATTGGTAGGGTTTTTTAACGCTCTCGTAGGGGTCTAGGGATGTGGGTTTGGCTATTCATCGCGACCGTGGAATCCGTATTTTATACTAGCTTAATTTAAAACACGGAATTCCTACTATATCCAATATTTCATATGTGTTCTTCTGCTGCTGATATTCTGTGATGTGATCACTTGATATGTTGAGACGAATGCTTATATTATATATATGATGATATATAGTATATATTGCTGCTTTCGTTTCTTCTGTGATGCTTAGGAAGCATAATTGACGGGACTTCATTAACGAGATTAATGAAATAAAAGAAACCTAAAGATGTTACAGAATCTTATTTTAAAAACTGGTAGCTCTAGTTCTTACTTTGCATAGCAGTATTCCTTGTAGAATATCCAGCACCTCATTCGATGAGGAAAGAGCCGAGACCCCTTCATCGGGAGTGACCTCTTTAGCGAAACCGGCATATGCTACAACCCACTCGGTTTGTCTTTTGATTGCTTTTTTATTTCATGTTTTGCATAGTGGTATTTGTGAAATATCCAGCACCTCATTCGATGAGGAAAGAGCCGAGATCTCTTCACCGGGAGTGACCTCTTTAGCGAAACTAGTAAAAGCCTAAAAAACACTCATTTTCAAAATCACTCGATTCCACAACGATATCAAGTTCATTACGCAAAAGGTTTTCTTAAAACCCTGTCGTAGCCCTCCGTCATTTTAGGAAGTAGAGTACTTAGTATTCATGCTACGTTTGTTGACCATAGTTAAGGCATTGTGGGCGGTAGCTAAGTGATGTCTTCCTACACAGCATATGATGCGATTAATTAGGACAGTCATGTGACTTTGTTGACCATAGTTAAGGGTCATGTGGGTGGGTCTAATTAATCATGAAATGACAGGTAGAACTTGACTAGTGCTTATGATTTGTTAACCATAGTTAAGGTCATAAGTCACTAGGGGTAAAATATTATTGGTAATTTCAAGTGTTGAAATTTGCAATGAGATTGCATACCTTCTATGAGATAGTTGGATCCAGATACCTACTGCGAGTAAGAGTTACTCCTGGGAGAGTTTTGCACATTATAATTAGCCGATCAAGTAGGTGTCTAGAAAGGTGTTGACGGGGTTACGCCCTTGAGAAAACGAGGTTTATTTTAATTAGATCCGTGCGAAAGCGCGGGGAAGCTCCCTCAAAGTACCGACACTGTCCTGGCCGAAAGATTAGCGAACTTGTAGGGTGTAATTAATTCCGGCTAGTCTTACCTTTTAGGGTTTGAAGAAAGATTTGATAAAAACAGTGGGAGCCATCCTGATTAGATAAAATAATAACCAATCTGATCTTGCAAGAGAATACGCTGAGTGTTTTCTTCTCCCTCTCTCCTGGTAGCGACCGTAACATGCATTAATCAAGATAACAATATGAATGTTTTGACCGAACCTGCTTATTATACTGTGCTGGGGAACGTTGGTTCCGCTCAATCTTATAATTGTTATAAGTCCGAGCAGGAAATAGGGGAATATCCGGATTTCCACGCGACCCAATTGAGGAATAAGCATGTTGATGCATATTCTTCAGGTGTGTTTATTACCGAGAACTGTTTCTCAGTATTCTCTATGTCCTAGGTATGAGATACCGGATCAGTATCCCACATATGTAATCTGTTACATGGGCTACGAAAGGTAGAGAACTGAGATAGGGTGATATGTCTATAAGTGTTAGAGAATGGTGCAATTGTTGCAGCCAAGTCAGTTGGCAAATATCACCTTGTATTACTAAATGGTAAATACATTGATTCTGAACAAATGTTATTACATGCCGAACCTGATATACAACATTATATCGGTTTCTTTATTAAATTAAAGAAGGATATAATTTTGTATTACAGGATAATGTTGTGAACATTTTCCTTAATCAAGAGTTGATTGGATCATGCACGTTATGTAATAGCATATACGTTCTAAATCATACCACAGTTCAAAGTATATAGAACACACACAAGAGGAGTAGTTCAGAAATGAATGAATCCTTCTTATGGCATTATAGACTAGGTCATATCAATGCGACACGACTAGCTAAGTTGCATAAGGATGAATATTAGAATCAGTTCGAATTTTCATCTCATGATACTTACCAGTCTTGTCTCAAAGGTAAAATGACCAATACTCCGTTTACCGGAAACAGAGAAAGAGTTATTGAACTCTTGGGACGGATACATGATGATGTATACGGTCCTATATCTACAAATGCCAGGGTTGGTTCTTTATACTTCATTACATTCATTGACGATCTCTCAAGATTCGGACATGTGTTCCTGTTGAAACACAAGTCTGAAACTTTTGAGAAATTCAAGGAATATAAGCTTGAAGTTAAGAACCAGACGGGTAGAAGTATTAAAGTCCTACGATGTGATCAAGGAGGCAAATACTTAGGCATGGAGTTCCTGGATTTTATAAAAAGAGAATATGATTCTCTCTCAGCTTACTCCTTCGTATACACCATAACACAAAGGTGTATCGGGACAGAGGTATCGCACCCTATGAGATATGGCGCGCTCTATGATGAGTACTGCTGAGTTGCATGTTTCCTTTTGGGGGTTATGCACTTGAGAAGCTGCATACCTATTGAATGGGGTTCCATCCAAATTAGTGCCTACCACTCCATATGAGATATGGAATGGGAAGAGACCATATCTTAAACGAGTTAAGATATAGGGTTGTCCGGCCTATGTTGAAAAGAAAAATCCGGACAAGCTCGAGGAAAGGTCAGTTCTGTAAGTTTGTTGGATATCCCAAACATTTGCGAGGGTATATCTTCTACCACACTGAGGAGCAAAAGGTGTTTTGTTTCTCAGCATGCCACCTTTTTAGAAAAGGAATTTCTTGTGAAGAAATTAGTGGTCATGAGGTAGAACTGGAAGAGTTCCAGCTGGAATAACTAACAGCTGATGATTTGGTGAAACCAAAGGATTCAATAGTCTCCAACGAACCGCAGCCTCTCCGCGAATCTGGCAGGGTTCATCATCCACCTGAGAGATACTACGGTTTCCTCAGTGACGGTGGGAGCGGGGATTGCATCATGGTAGATGATGACCCAACCAAGTTTAGGCAGGCCATCACGAGTGGGGACTATGTGAAATGGCTGGATGCTATGCTATCAAAGATAGAATCCATATACACCAACAAAGTATGATTTTGGATGTTGCACCTGAAGGGGTAAAACCCCTTGGGAGAAAATGAATCTTGAGAAGATTCTTGGTGTAAATGGAAAAGTTAAGACTTTCATAGCTAGACTTGTAGTAAAAGGTTCTCGTCATGCAACCAAGTATGGATTATGATGAAACCTTTTCTCCAGTGGCTATACTTAAGTCCATCAGGATTAAAGCACGCATCGCGGAGTTGGAACATCTGTTTTGATATGGCAGTCAAAGAGCTTGACTTCATCAAAAAAGTTGATGAACCTTGTATATACAAGAAGGTTGTAGAGAGTAAGGTTGTCTTCCACGTATTGTACGTAGATGACATACTCTTGATAGGAAATGGATTCCTATGCTACACTCGGTCAAGCTCCTCTTATCACGAGGATTCTCCATGGAAGATCTGGATGATACCTACTACATCTTTTGGATCATGATATGGTGATAGATCTAAGTAGATGTTGGGAGTGTCCTAAATCCAGGTACATTAACACCATACTAAAGGGGTTTAGTATGGAGGATTCTATGCATGGTGGTTCTCCCACTTACTCAGGAATCACTCTCTCCAAAAAGATGTCCTTCGAGACTGATTTGGAGAGAGCTCGCGTGCAAGGGATACCCTATGCTTCGGCAACAGGCTCTATCATGTGTGCGATATTATGTATCAGACCAGATGTAGCTAACTCACTAGGTGTAGTGATTAGGAATCAATCGGATCTTGGGAGAATCACTGGATAGCCGTGTAGGACATTCTTAACTACTTGAGAAGCACTAAAGAAATGTTCTTGGTGTTTGGTAACGGTAAACTCCAGTGGGAGTCCTTTACCAATTCCAGCTCCCAGAGTGATAAGGTCGACTGAAAGTCAATCACGGGCTTTGTCTTTACCCTCAGTGGAGGGACGGTGTGTTGGAAGAGTTCCAAACTAGATACCGTGGCAATCTAGACGATAAAGGCCAAATACATCGCTACCAACAATGCTACCAAAGTGGATGTCTGGATAATTCTTGTTCATGAGATGAACATGTTTCCTACCATTGAGCGTCCAATAACTGTTATTGTGAAAATAATGGAGTTGTGGCTTTGGCCTAGGAACACCGGTCCTATTAGCAATCCAGACATATTCTGAGGACAGTATCACCTAATCATGGAGATGGTTGATCTCCAAGGGATCGAGGTAAGGAGAGTTGACGCGAAGGATAACACGGTGGATCCACTCACAGAGGCCTTTCCCTAGAGATACTTTTATTAGGCGTTGGGTGTGAGATACTACAATAACTGGCCTTAGTACAGGTGGGAGATTGCTAGTTATATGTATGCCCTAGAGGCCATTATTATACATGTGATGTATATTATAGTGGATGCTTGGATATATATAGGGAGAACTTTCTTACTCGACATGATAGTATGCTATCTGGTTGCTCTTTATCATAACATGTACACTTATTGTCTCTCTATTACATGTTGATAAAGCCCTTAGGATGGGTATTTAACTACCAGGATTATGATGCAAATCATACTAGTTGGGCAGAGGTAGTCGGCAAGTACATCCTTCAAATGTTCTTAGTCGTGGGAGTATCGAGACAGGGCATCGATACCCCAGAGTAGACTATCGTATACGCTTCTCGACCCATATGATGGGCGATGGATGACCCCACATCCATTGGTGTTTGACATCAGAGAAGGTATACAGGTGCTCAGTGGAGACTGGGTACACTGAACGCACTCGCCGAGAACTCCTAGATGGTATTATACCTATCGTCGGATAGCAGTTCTCTGGTGACACTGGTACATGTTAGTCTGTAGACCCGAGATCGTCATAGAGTCTTGTGTGATTCCCACTGTGCTTTGATTTCCACCATACCACGGTCAAGAGATCGTGCAAAAAGGTGGTTTTTGGGTACAGTCCCAAGTCACATAGAGGCAATGAGCGATAGGAGGGGTTTCATCTCTCCCGGTATTGGGAGTTGATGTTGCGCTATGCTCGATTAGCCATAACAGAAAATCCCTGGCCAGGGTTGCTGAGATTTACTGGTAAGTGTTATCAGTAATTTCTCGAACCGTTATGGGCCTCACATCGGCATGACTTATCAGGCTATTGAGGTCTGACGTTATACCACCCTCAGGCTGTGATATGCGACATATCAGACGAAGAGACCGGACTGTACGGTAGTGTTACATATTGGATTTGCAGGAGTATGAGCAGACTTGCTTGTTGATCTTCTGATCGCTCAATACTTGGGTGGTCGTTACGTTTAGCAGAACGCTTGCGGCTTGTAGGTGACTGATATGATCACCACCTACTGCCGGCGTATTGACGAGTCTTTAGAGTCCAACACAGAGGTTTTCTGACTCAAGCGAAATGAAGTAGGAGCACATATGTGATATGTGCGGGACCGAGATTAATACGAGTATGTGACACCGTATTATATTCTCGCGATATGTGATATCGGACGGTTATATGTGATTTAGCCGGGTTATCGGATCAAGTGTTGATTCGATAAATTGATACATATGATATTAGTCAGTTGTATGTGATATAGCCGGATTATTAAATCAAGTGTTGATTTAATAATTTAATGTATAATTATATATTTGATATATTATCTTGCATTAACTAATATTAGCTCACTTAAGATTTCTTTTTCTCACTTGTGTACACTTAGTATATATGTGATATATATTAATGTACATTATTTTGTGTCATGCTTGATGCCACATGCTACATGGGTGAGACTCACACCATGTATATAATAATGTGAGGTTTTGTTTATTTAAAGTAAATTCAAATTAGTTGAAAATTATCACATGGTTGAAGCTTGTAGAAGTTTGTGGAACCATTGATCAAGTCCACTCATTTTGTTTTACTTGAATATATTTATTAACCCAACCATTATTGTTTACTCATGGTTTAGTCTCTACATGAGTTAGTATATGATACTAACTCACCCATGGTTGCTATTCTCACTCAGTATTCCATTCACACTTCATCTTCTTCCTCATTTCCAAAAGCTTTCTAGCTTCTTGAGTGGTGAAGAAAAATAGTGAGAAAATAATTTCTAAAGTGAGAAAAATTCCTACTTCATCAACCTCTTCCCTACTACCCATTTAGATTGAGTTGTTTCTTCACTAGTTCATCACTTACTGAAGAGATAGCTTGAGTTAGTGTCTCCTAGACGTAGATCATCTTCGGTCTCGAAGACTTCAAGTAAGTTTGTTCATTTCACCTTGTGGAGCCTCACTAGAATCCGGGAGATCACTACTTGGAGCGAAGGGACTACTACACGAAGCTATTGAAGTGAAGGACCGGTCTAAAAAGGTTGCATTCCTTATTCACTTAGATGTAAAGATGTTTGCATTCTAGATTCGTCTAATTCTCTAGTTTATATTCTAGGTTAAGGTTCTTTAGCGTGCCAATTTTTAAAAAAATGGCATGGTCGATGCCTCCCGAAACCCAGCGGCGACCTAGGGAACCCTGCAGTTGTTGGATTAGACGAAGGAGGAGTAGAAGTAGAAGCCGGGGTATCATTAATATCAACATCAACGTCATCAACATGTTCACCCACTTGGTTGTTCAGCACTCTTCCCGATCTCAACGTGGTTACGACACACACATTATGACTTTATGAGTGGCCAGGATTCGGTAGAGCTTGAGATGGAAGTTTCCCATTCTCTCTCTCACTCATCGCGGCATTTAACTGTGCTAGTTGTGCTTTTATCGATTTTATGCTTTCACCGTTGGAAGCAATGTTTTACACTAATGATTGGATAGAAGACGTTAAATTAGCCGTAGTTTGCGAGGAATGTTTAATAAACGTGTCCAAGCTTCGTTCGAGTGCGGAGAATTGTTCAGTACCGGCCGTTTGGAAAGAATTATTATAGGGTGCAAAATTGTTGGCCGGATTTTGAAAGGATTGTGGTTGAAAGGGGTGCTGATTCTGTGGTGGTTGCTGTTGCTGTGGAGGAACCCTTTGATAGCTATTTTGGCTTGGGAACGTTTTTTGAGTTTGAGTTTGGTTTTGGTTCCAAGCAAAATTAGGGTGATTCCTCCATCCCTGATTATATGTGGAAGAATAAGGATCGTTTCTAGGCCGTTGCTGAAAAAAAGGATTAATTTGTTCTTGACCTTGAAACGGTGGACTTAAAGGACATTCTTCCGTTAAGTGTGATGGGTCAGAACAACAACCACACACGGTTTTGGAGAGCGTAACCTGGTTTAGGGAGGCAGATGAGAATTTGTTTTCGATAGTATCGAGTTTCTTTTGCATCGCGGCCATTTCGGCTTTCACTGCGATGGAAATATCAAGCTAATGGATACCTGCCCTATATGAAGTTGGTCTAACGCTTTCCCATTGTAAAGTTTGTTCAGCGAGATCTTCCAGGAATTGCCAAACTTCACCATCGTCTTTAGACATGAAATGGTATTGAAAAATGATTTCAAGCATCCGTTTTGTCGCTGGATTAACACCCTCATATATAATTCGGCAAAGGTCCCATCTATTAATTCCATGATGAGGGCATTGGACTAGCAGATCTTTAAATCGTTCAAAGCATTTCCAAAATGCTTCATTGGAAAGCTGGATAAATTGGTTAGTCTCGCTTCGAACACTGGCGGTCTTATGATTAGGATAACATTTCTTAAGGAATGCTATAACGAATTCATCCCAATTGGCAATAGAGTGTGCGACAGTGTTATAAAGCCATTTTTCTGCTAGATCGCACAAGGTAAAAGAGAGAAGACGTAATCTCATAGTATCCACTGAAAGTTGTGAAGTGCCCATCATTGCGCATACGTTTTCGAATTTGGTGATAAAAACGTATGCGTCTTCGAACTCAAGCCCATGAAATTTGGACAATAGGTTGATGAAGTGGGGTTTAATTTTGAAATTATCCCCATTGGCTGGTGGAATAGATAGACAAGTAGGAAAGGGATCGCGTATCGAGTAGCATCTTTCTTGGAGAGAGATGCACGGTGGATTCTGCGCACCTACGGGCGGTAGCAGGGGTGTGTTGGTAAAATCTGATGGAGAACCATCCATCTTGGTCGATGTGGTGGGTGGAGGAGAAAAAGAAGAGGAAGAAGCACCGACTTTGGAGTCGATAGCAGAAACACAGACAAGACAGGCACTAGAATCCCGTGTCCAGCCGAGCATGCACTAAGCGGGTTTAGCGCACGTGGCAGCATGTGAGAACTAAAAAGGTTTGTTTTGAAAAGTATCGGACATGAGACAAATCACACAAAAATGCACAATCAACCCAAGAACTTAAGGTCACCTAGGTCAAGTCACTAGATCGCTCCTAGACTTCCAAAGGATAAGTCGCAGGATCAATCCTCTACCATCTCTTTATCGCTCCTGTGGCCAGGTAAGTGCTAGATAAGTGGGAGGTATCCGCTATACGAATCACCGAAAATAGCAGGCCTAATTAAGTAACCACCTGCCTTAGTCACACTTGCCTTGACACCACAAAAGAAATGCAGATAAGCGATAAATTACCCACGACCTTCCTCTGTCCTAAATGAGCACGACGGTCCTTAGAAACTTGGTCTAGATATTTTTTAATTAATGTAGGGTTATGCAAATACTCGTTTTGTGATTTGTGGGGCTTAGTAAGGGTGATGAAATCCCCACCTAATCTGAATTTTGGTTTTGCCTAGTAAAGTCGGTATTAAAATATGCACAAACAAACCAATTACAAAATACGCAAAAGATTTTTGAGCGGCGATATTTTGCAAACAATCCTGCAGAAAAATATATTATTGGATTTCAGAGGAGAGAGAAGAATCAAAGAAAGATACCAGAGAATTTTAGCGACGTAACACCCCTAATCTGCCGCAGTTCCGCCGCAGAATACCCACTATTGCCGCGGTTCCGCCGCTTGTTTGAGGGATCTTTTGTTAATTTTTTCTATAGTGCCTCCTTTGCTCCTCTGGTCCTCTCTGAAAGTCTCTGAATCTCAATTTCCTCATTCCAGTGACTCCAGATTCCCTCCCAAAAAGTTGCACAATAATCGTTAAATACACAATTTGTTGTTTTGTTTTTCTTTTATGGATCGGATAAGAATTCAACCCGAATAGCAGAAAAAAAATTACGCACGTATTCCCGGCAATGGCGCCATTTGGTTGATGTGAGAAAGTGTTTGTAGTAACCGCAATCAATAACGGTGTCGTGTGTAGCTAGCCGAGATGAGTACGGGTCGTTCGCAAAGATGCGTGGAACTTCTAATCTTGCTTTAGACGAGTTGATTAGAAATAGGGGAGAGTGATTCTAGATCTATGTTGAACACGGATGTAGAATATATAAGAAGTGGGCTTGTAGGGTTCGTTAGAATTTAGTAGTAATTGATGATTAATTAAAGATGAATCCTTTTATCTTTTAATAGATTTAAAACTAGATCGATAGTGATGAATGTGGATTAGAGTTCTTTTGGAAGAAACTAGGGTTTCCCCACTCTTAACCCTTATCCTTGCATTGATCTATATTCATGTCTAGCCTTTACCAAAACAATTGTTAAACTAATCTCAAATCGCGGTTGAGATTATCAATAAATTGGTAGCACGCCCGATAAGGATATTAAAAATTATTTTGCTAAAGTTTATAAACTTTATAAGATGTAAAAGAAGTTAAGAGATTTTTTCATCCATTGATCTACCCTAATCCTACGAACCCTAGCAAGCTAGGAATTAACCACACATGGTTGAGATAGAAGAGAAGATAGAGAAGGAGATCATAATGTAAATGCAGAAAATAAATGCGAAATAATTAAACTAATGATCTACCTTTATTAATCAACGTTACAAGTACAAATCTTTCGAATTTAGATTACAAGAGGAAGAAGTTTCTCTCGATCTCTGCCTCGTAGGAAGTATTTGCTCCATCGATATTCACGCCATTCTATCACGTCGAATCGTGGACCTATCGTTGATCTCTTGTTCTTTGACGGTGATTTGTTTCGTATAAAAGGTGACGATTTTCTAATTTTAGCCCTCGGTTCTTTATATAGCCTTCAAATCAGAAACCCTAGATCTCATAGGTTAAGATATGCAATCACGATCACCCGCCAAAAATCTCATATCCAACGGCCACAAAGGGGCCGCGGATCCGCCGCATATATTGCACTTTGGCCGTGGTTGGGCGGCGGTTTGGGGGAGTTAGGGTTCCAAACTTCTGGGGCCTTCTCATATTGACGTGGAGATTTTTTCCTTGCCTGGATTCTTCATATATTTATTGAGTCTCTGCCATTATTGATTTTACGATTTTATTGGCAGATTTTTGATCCTGACATCTTGAAAATCTCGATTTCTTGACCTGATCTAAATCTGCACAATATCTCCATAAATAATGTTAGTAATATTTGTTATATTAGAGATATAATATTAATCATTTTATATGGTAATAAATCATTATGAAATTTGATTAAGAATATTTGATATGATATGCATATTTTAATTACTAAAATACTATATAAATATTATATGCATATATTTTCTTTCATAATGTTAATTATAATATATAAACATATGGTAAAGAGTAATTTGTAGATAAACCCAAATATGTTCTATATTTATAATAAACACCTTTAAATATTTAAGAAAATTAAATAAAATGTTATATCAAATATGCAATATTTTCGACTGAAATATGACGATCATATACGTGGGAGCTGGGTGGTCTATAAGACATCCTTAAATGTCCCTAGTCATGGGAGTATAGAGACTGAGCATCGATACTCCGGAATAGACTAGTGTATACTTATCGAGACCCCGACGATGGGCAGTGGCCGGTCTCACAATCCATTGGTGTCAGTTAGTCACCTAAGATAGTATACAGGTGCTCATTGGGTTATGAGTACACTGGATGGACTCGCCGGGAACATGCTAATTGGTATTATACCTAATGTCAGATAGCAGTTCCCAGGTGATATGAGTACAGGTTAGTCTGTCGACCTGAGATCGTCATTTGTCTCGTGTGAGTTCCCACTGTGCTTTGATTACTACCCTACCACGGCTCAAAGGAGTCGTGCAAACAGGTTTTAGTTGGGTACAGTCCCGACCCACATGAAGGTAGTGAGCGGATCGTCGGGGATTCGTCTCTCCCGGTATTGGGGGTTGATGTCGCGCAGTGCATGAGTGGCCATCACCAGAAATCCTTGGCCAAGGTAGTCGAGAATTACTGATTTGGATCAGTAGTTTCTCAGTGGGTGATGGGCTTCATACCGACACGAAATATCGTATTATTAGGGGTCTGACTTTATCCACCCCCCTAAACCCGATATGCGATACTCTTAGATGAACAGACCGGACTGTATGGAGATTGTCACGGACAGACTCAGTAGGGGTTTGGATGAGTTTGCTCGTCGGTCTTCCTTTCGCTCAATACCTGGGTAGCCGTTACGTACAGCTAGTGTAAGTCCGCGTTGCCCACCCCGGTGCTTACGGGGAGGCGGAAAACATAATAAAAATTTGATTTTTATCAACTATAGGCAACATGGACTATGCTTTAAGGATCTTTGCTAAACATAAACTTGCTAACCCTAACTACAAAGTAGCTAAGTGATGGAAAGGTTATACCTTGAGCTCAAAGTCCTTCTTTCCTTGCTCCTTGGAATGGTTGAAAGATTTCACCTTGCTTGTCTTCTCCCGTCAAAGAACGATCCACCCGAAAGCCACTACCTTTAGCTTCAACTCCAAGCTAGGAGTAACTAGAGTGCAAGAAATGCTAAGACTTGAACCCTAGAAGAGAGTAGAGAGGATCAAGTGAAGGTTTTTCTCAAGCTTTTTGTTTCTCAACACATGAGAGGGAGAGAGCTTGAGGGAGAGGATGAGCAAGAGAGAGAAATGATATGAGAGAATGAATTATTAGTGAGCCATTCTCACTAATATGTGTGGATAATTTTAATTGGATAATTAGCTTGAAAATTGTCATGATAAATCATGACATGACCATTATCATTTCAATTTTGCAAAGATCAAAGAGCATCTTCCAAATGAAATGATTATGGTCAAGTTGTCAACAAGGTCAACAAGTCAATGAAGTCAAATTGTCAACAACAACCATGCACAATTATTAAGCTAATTATCAATTAACTATAATCCACACAAAATCAATAGGGTTAATAAAATGACAAAAGCCATTAACCCTAAACAAGGTCCTCTCCCCCAATCTCAAGCAACTGTGCATACGCACCCGCATTCGTGATCCGAGGAACACGAATACTCTGAGAAAAACCAATCTCAAATCATATACTAGGATCCGGCTTAAACCAAAGCCCGCTAGTATAAACTGTCCGGACAGCAAACGTGCACAAGTGCGCGGATGCGAACGAACCCTGTCGCAAAACCATGCAACCTCTACTCATTTTGCCTAAAGGCGAATAGCTCTTTGTGTGGGACTCTAAAGACTCGACACTACGCTGGCAGTGGGTTTAACCACAGACCGCAAGCGGCACTAGCTGTACGTAACGGTCCCCAGGTAGATGTCGATAAGAAGACTGACGAGGTGAACCCCATCTACACTCCTACTGAGCCTGTATGTGACAGTCTCCGTACAGTCCGGTCTGTTCGTCTGATACATCGCATGGCGGGCCTAGGGGGGCGGTGAACGTCAGTCCCCTAATAGCGGTACAAGTCGTGTCGGAGCGTAGCCCAGAACACCCTGAGATAACACTGGAAACCTACCAGTATATCTCGCTTGCCCTGGCCAGGGACTACTCGTGTAATGGCTCTCCTGGACACAGCGCGATGTCAACCCCCAATACCGGGAGAGACGAATCCTGTCTAACCGTCACTGCCTCTAAGTGCTTCGGGACTGCACCCAAAAACTACCTGTTTGCACGACTCCTTCAAGCCGTGGTAGGATAGTAATCAAAGTGCAGTGGGAACACACTCGAGGCGAAGTGACAGTGTCAAGTCAGCGGACTAAGCTGTACTCATGTCACCTGGGAACTGATAACTGACGATAGGTATATTACCAACCAACAGTTCCCGACGAGTCCTGTCCAGTGTACTCGTAACCTAACGAGCACCCGCATACTATCCCAAGTACGACGTACTAACGGCTGTGGGACAGACCGTCTCCCACACTGGGATGAGAAGCGCATACGCTAGTCTACTCCGGAGTATCGATGCCCTGTCTCGATAGTCCAACGACCAGGGACCTGAATAAGGATGTGCTTATAGATTACCCAGCTCCCACGAGTGCGAGCGCCATCACAACGCTGGTAATCAAGCAAAGATCCTAAGGGCTCTACTAATATGTATACCAGCAATATGCTAAAAGAAACACATGCACATATTAAAGCAGAGACAAACCAAGTAGCATACTACCATTTTGAGCAAGATTGTATATACAACTGTGAATATCCGAAGCTTCCATTAAGTAATATACAAACTAGTATGATACAGTAATGGCCTCCAGGGCATATACACTAACAATCTCCCACTTGCACTAAGGCCATGTACTGGCGTATCGAAGACCTATCATCTCGATCAGCCGCTCGAACTGAGTCTGGGGCAAGGCCTTGGTGAATGGATCTGCTGTGTTATCCTCTGATGCAACTCTCCGGACCTCGATCTCCTGGCGATCCACGATCTCCCTGATCAGGTGATACCGCCTTAAGATGTGTCTGGATTTCTGATGGGACCTGGGTTCCTTCGCTAAAGCTATAGCCCCATTGTTGTCGCAATACAGAGGTATTGGGTCAACAATGGATGGAACCACCTGAAGTTCTTTCAAGAACTTCCTCATCCAGACAGCTTCTTTTGCGGCATCAGATGCAGCGATGTATTCCGCTTCCATCGTCGAGTCTGCAACGGTTTCCTGTTTGGAGCTTTTCCAACACACCGCCCCTCCATTGAGGGTAAAGACAAAACCCGACATGGACTTGGAATCATCCTTGTCACTCTGGAAGCTGGAGTCAGCAAAGGCCTCAATCTGCAGGTCTTTTCCGCCATACACCAAGAACATCTCCTTAGTCCTTCTCAGGTACTTGAGAATGTTCTTTACTGCTATCCAATGTTTCTCCCCAGGGTTTGACTGATACCTGCTTACCACACTCAGTGCATAAGCCACATCCGGTCTGGTACACAACATCGCATACATTATAGAGCCTACCGCAGAAGCGTAGGGTATAATAGACATGCGATCCCTCTCCAAATCAGTCTTGGGAGACATCTCTTTGGAGAGGGTGATCCCGTGACAAGCCGGTAGATTACCGCGCTTGGAATCTTCCATACTGAATCTCTTCAGTATGGTGTCGATGTACCTGGACTGCGAGAGTCCTAATATCCTCTTGGATCTGTCATGGTAGATCCGGATACCCAGAATGTATGAGGCATCACCCAGGTCTTTCATGGAGAACCTGTGTGACAAGAACCCCTTGACAGATTGTAGCATAGGAATGTCATTTCCTATTAAGAGAATGTCATCCACGTATAAAACGAGGAATACAACAGTTCTCGCTACAAATCTACAATAGATGCATGGTTCATCTGAATTTTTGATAAAGCCAAATTCTTTGACCGTCTCATCAAAACAGATGTTCCAACTCCGCGATGCCTGCTTGAGTCCATAAATGGACTTGAGCAACTTGCACACCTTTCCGCTGCTCCCACCCTGAATGAAACCCTCTGGCTGGTCCATATAGACACACTCCTCTAAATGACCATTTAGAAAAGCTGTCTTTACGTCCATCTGCCAAATCTCATAATCGTGGAAAGCAACGATGGCAAGAAGGATCCGAATGGATTTCAGCATAGCTACTGGAGAAAAGGTTTCGTCATAGTCCAAACCAGGTCGCTGACGAAAACCCTTTGCTACCAGTCTAGCTTTATAGGTCTCAACCTGTCCATCTACACCAATCTTCCTTTTGAAGATCCACTTGCATCCTACGGGTTTTACCCCGTCTGGAGCAATGTCCAACGTCCATACTTTGTTGGTGTACATGGACTCCATCTCGGTCCGCATTGCATCCAGCCATTTTACCGAGTCGACGCTCTGAATGGCTTGCTGGAAGCTAGTAGGCTCATCACAATCTATGATGCAGTCCTCTCTATCCCCGTCAATGAGAAAACCGTAGTACCTCTCGGGCGGATGAGACTGCCTACTACTCCTGCGGAGCGGCGCAGGAATGTCCTGTTCTTTTGAACCTTCTGGTTCGACTAAACTTTCAGTAATAGTTTGTGGTTCTGGAATTTCTTCCAGTTCTATTGCGCTCCCACTTATTTCTTTTTCTAAAAACTGATGTTCCAGAAAATGGGCATTGCGAGAAACAAGGACTTTTTGTTCCTCTGCGTAATAGAAAAGATACCCCCTGGAGTTCTTTGGGTATCCCACAAACTTGCACAGTACTGAGCGTGCCTCGAGCTTGTCTGTATGCTGCTTTTTGACATAAGCTGGACATCCCCAAATCTTCAAGTATTGAAGATAGGGTTTCTTCCCACTCCACAACTCATATGGTGTGGTAGGCACAGTCTTAGTGGGAACACGGTTCAAAAGATATGCAGCTGTTTCTAGCGCATATCCCCAGAATGATCGCGGTAACTCAGCGTTACTCATCATGGACCGTACCATATCCAATAGGGTTCGGTTCCGTCTCTCCGATATACCGTTATGTTGCGGGGTGTATGGAGGAGTAAGCTGAGAGAGAATTCCATTCTCTTTTAAGTAATTCAGGAATTCGGCACTTAAGTATTCTCCTCCTCGATCCGATCTTAGGATCTTGATACTTTTGCCTGTTTGTTTTCTACTTCATTCTTATATTCCTGGAACTTATCAAAAGCTTCGGATTTATGCTTCATTAAGAAGACATGTCCGAATCTTGAGAAATCATCCGTAAAAGTTATGAAGTAAGAAAAACCGCTTCGCGCATGTGTAGACATTGGACCGCACACGTCGCTGTGTACGAGTCCCAAGAGCTCGCTCGCTCTTTCTCCGTGTCCAGAAAACGGAGCCTTTGTCATCTTTCCTTTGAGACAGGATTGACAAGTTGCATACGATTGATATTCGAACGGATCTAAATATCCTTCAGTATGTAACTTAGTCAATCTTCTCTCATTGATGTGACCCAGTCTACAATGCCATAAGAAAGTTTTATTAATTTCTGGAGACTTTCTTTTGTGTGTATTCTGGATATTGAAAACCTGTGGTTGGTTTAAAACGTATATACCGTTGTTCAATGTACCTGACCCAATCAATACTTGATTAAGGTGAATGTTCACTACATTACTTACAAATGCAAATTCATAACCTTCTTTAGATAATAAAGATACAGAAATGATATTACAGGTTGCATTTGGTACATAATAACAACTACGCAAAACCAAAAAGTGTCCATCTGATAATCCCAGGTGATAGTCCCCCACGGCCTCAGCATCCATGCTAGCACCGTTCGCAACTCTGAGGGTCATGTCACCTGCCTTCAAAACTCTACGCTTTCTCAACGCCTGCAAAGAATTACAGATATGAGATCCTGATCCGGTATCCAATACCCAGGATGTAGAGTTTATTGATAGACAGTTTTCAATAACATACACACCTGAAGCTGAAGCTGCAACTCGCTTCAAATCCTGTGTTCTGGCTTTCCAAGCCTTGCAATCTTGTTTCCAGTGGCCACTTTTGTGACAATAGAAGCATTCTTCCTTCCCCACCAGCTTCCCCGCTACCTTTGTTGCTTTACCCTTTTCCTTCGTATCCACTTTACCGACACCGCCTCTTGGTTTGGCGGGGGCTTTCTTCTTCTTGCCCTTGGCTTTCGCCCTGGACCTAGAAGAGGAAGATCCTCCTACAAACAAAGTGGATGTCTCCCTACCCTTCTGTAGGGTGCCCTCAGCAGTCCTCAACATGTTCAGAAGTTCGGCAAGTTCAACCTCCTTTCCTTGCATGTTGAAGTTAAGAATGAACTGGGCGTAAGTGGAAGGAAGAGACTGGAGAATTAAATCGGTATAGAGTTCATTCTCCAACGTGGTCCCAAGGTCCGCGAGCTCCTCTATGTAGCCGATCATCTTAAGCACGTGGTCCGCTACCGATGATCCGACGGCCAACCTTGCCGAAAAGAGCTTCTTCGACACTTCGTATCTTGCGATACGAGACTGCTCTCCATACAGTTCTTTTGTATGGAGAAATATGGACTCTAGGTCCATATTCTCGTGCCTCCTCTGATGTTCGTTGTCCATCGAGGCTAGTACGAGGCATCTGGCCCTCGCGCAATCTATCTCCCATGTCTTACGGATTTCTACATCCGCGACGCTGGAGGTGGGACCTGGGACAGGGGGAGCTTTGGTGGTAAGTATATACCCCAGCTTGTCATAAGTGATAGCCATCTTGACATTCCTGAGCCAATCTTTGTAGTTTGGCCCTGTCAATATGTTTTTATCTAATAGTAACTTAAGTCCGGTCATCTTGAATGGTCGCTGCAATTAGGAGAGAGAAAAGAAACACTTTAGCATGATGCTTTTGCAAGTTTAGAGTGGTTTTTAGTTTGTCTAAACTGGATGGCTCCCACTGTCTCTCGAATCCCTTCTCAAACCGTAAAGAAAAGGATTAGCCGGGATCATTCTCACCGTACAATACTTGCTTAACCATTCAACCAGGCCAGTGTCGGTACTTCGAGGGAGGTTTTCCAACGCTTTCGCGAAGTTCCTTAATTAAGTAACCTCTTTTCCCTGTGGGCGTAGCCCCGCTAACACCTTTCTAGGCACCTACTAGGTTTATAGCATTGATCGTTAAGTGAGAGTTTTCCCGAGGAGTAGCATATACTCACAGTAGGATCGGGATCCAAATATCATCGCGTGATAAAACCGAAGGAATCCTACCAGAATCATCACACTCCAAATGGTATGCAACGCTAGCAAGTTTCAGTACTTATGAAACTCCCGATGTAGATTTTTGCCCCATGCTCTTATGACCTTGGCGTGAGGTCAAAATGTCATAAGTCACATGTCAAGTTCTTCCCATCATTATCCTGGTTAATTTGAACCCACCCGTACCTACCCTTGACGTAGGCCAAAACGGCAGTACGACTGTCTCAAATCAACGCATTCTATCTATGCAACGGATAAATATCCGGTAGCTACCAATCACTATGCCTTGGCGTGAGGTCAAAATACATAGCTTGAATACTACCGAATATTTAACCGAAATGATGGAGGGCTACGGATGGTTTTGGCGAAACCGTGAACGTAGTGAACTTGATATAATCGATGGAACGAGATAGCTTTTAAAAGGAGTGGTTCAAGCTCCGCGTTTAAAAGTTTTAGTTTTGAAAAGAACCGAGTGGTTTTCAAAGTGTTCCAATCGACTTTTACTTGGTTTATTTCTTGCATTAGTTCTTTTAATGCGTCCCATCATTTAATCCTACCATTGCAGAAAACAACCAAAATATGACGTACGCTTATGCCATTCGCATTCGCCACGGGGCCCCGTCATCACCCGTTAGGTTACTTAACTAACGACAGAGCGGGGGCTGGGCTAGCGCGGCTGTAAAACATAAGCAACGCCTAAATAGTTATTATATATAAATATATAGCAATGATAGACATTACAGATCACAGATGAATACATTGGATATACTAGGAATCCGCAATGCGTTCGAGCCTGCAACGCAAAGCGGATTACACGGTCGCGGTGAATAGCCAATACCCCACCCAAGACCCCTACGGGTGCGGCAAACTACCCGCCAAGCACCCGAAGCGAAGCAACCTCCCTCACCACCGTGAGTAGGCCACTCGGCACTTCGAGATACCCGGTAGTTTGTGCACCCCCTCCATGGGTCTATCCTAGGAGCAAAAACAGTAAAAAGAATTATACAATGACGGCTACAACCCCGACCCGGTTGTGCGGCCATACAAATAAAATTATTACATCAATTTACATGTTACAAATGAATGAAAGAAAAATAACGCTCATCTCACATCCAACCCGGCTATTCACCTGCGACGATCCAATCCATTCATATCCACAAACCAACAATCACAGATCACAGAGATGTATAACCCCGACTAATCGACTTATAGCGATTAGCCGACGTTCAATACATACAAGCATCACAGATATAACCGATATAGTTAAAGTGTAGTGAAGTTCCGAAAAAAAATACGGAATTATAGGACCCCAAAAGGAAATTTCTTTTCTGGAAAATCTGGGTACATATAATATATTTCAAAAATCCCAAAACCAACACAGACAAACACTGCACGAAAAACGATGCACAGAAGACGACAAACCGCGGCGCTTCCGCGGCACATGCCTACCTCGTGCGGCGGAAGCGCGGCGGTTTGAACGAATCACTGCATCGTTTTTCTTGGGTGTTCATACAAAACCCTGAGCCGAATTTAGGAGTATAAAGTTTTTCATTTTGACCAGAAAAAATTTTAACAGAAACTTGGATTTTGAAAAAGTTTGGTTTTTTGGGTTTTTCGGTTTCGAAACTTCGTTACACTTAACTACTTAGCTAGTTTAGGTTTAGTTAGGCTCTGATACCACTGTAAGTCCGCGTTGCCCACCCCGGTGCTTACGGGGAGGCGGAAAACATAATAAAAATTTGATTTTTATCAACTATAGGCAACATGGACTATGCTTTAAGGATCTTTGCTAAACATAAACTTGCTAACCCTAACTACAAAGTAGCTAAGTGATGGAAAGGTTATACCTTGAGCTCAAAGTCCTTCTCTCCTTGCTCCTTGGAATGGTTGAAAGATTTCACCTTGCTTGTCTTCTCCCGTCAAAGAACGATCCACCCGAAAGCCACTACCTTTAGCTTCAACTCCAAGCTAGGAGTAACTAGAGTGCAAGAAATGCTAAGACTTGAACCCTAGAAGAGAGTAGAGAGGATCAAGTGAAGGTTTTTCTCAAGCTTTTTGTTTCTCAACACATGAGAGGGAGAGAGCTTGAGGGAGAGGATGAGCAAGAGAGAGAAATGATATGAGAGAATGAATTATTAGTGAGCCATTCTCACTAATATGTGTGGATAATTTTAATTGGATAATTAGCTTGAAAATTGTCATGATAAATCATGACATGACCATTATCATTTCAATTTTGCAAAGATCAAAGAGCATCTTCCAAATGAAATGATTATGGTCAAGTTGTCAACAAGGTCAACAAGTCAATGAAGTCAAATTGTCAACAACAACCATGCACAATTATTAAGCTAATTATCAATTAACTATAATCCACACAAAATCAATAGGGTTAATAAAATGACAAAAGCCATTAACCCTAAACAAGGTCCTCTCCCCCAATCTCAAGCAACTGTGCATACGCACCCGCATTCGTGATCCGAGGAACACGAATACTCTGAGAAAAACCAATCTCAAATCATATACTAGGATCCGGCTTAAACCAAAGCCCGCTAGTATAAACTGTCCGGACAGCAAACGTGCACAAGTGCGCGGATGCGAACGAACCCTGTCGCAAAACCATGCGACCTCTACTCATTTTGCCTAAAGGCGAATAGCTCTCTGTGTGGGACTCTAAAGACTCGACACTACGCTGGCAGTGGGTTTAACCACAGACCGCAAGCGGCACTAGCTGTACGTAACGGTCCCCAGGTAGATGTCGATAAGAAGACTGACGAGGTGAACCCCATCTGCACTCCTACTGAGCCTGTATGTGACAGTCTCCGTACAGTCCGGTCTGTTCGTCTGATACATCGCATGGCGGGCCTAGGGGGGCGGTGAACGTCAGTCCCCTAATAGCGGTACAAGTCGTGTCGGAGCGTAGCCCAGAACACCCTGAGATAACACTGGAAACCTACCAGTATATCTCGCTTGCCCTGGCCAGGGACTACTCGTGTAATGGCTCTCCTGGACACAGCGCGATGTCAACCCCCAATACCGGGAGAGACGAATCCTGTCTAACCGTCACTGCCTCCAAGTGCTTCGGGACTGCACCCAAAAACTACCTGTTTGCACGACTCCTTCAAGCCGTGGTAGGGTAGTAATCAAAGTGCAGTGGGAACACACTCGAGGCGAAGTGACAGTGTCAAGTCAGCGGACTAAGCTGTACTCATGTCACCTGGGAACTGATAACTGACGATAGGTATATTACCAACCAACAGTTCCCGACGAGTCCTGTCCAGTGTACTCGTAACCTAACGAGCACCCGCATACTATCCCAAGTACGACGTACTAACGGCTGTGGGACAGACCGTCTCCCACACTGGGATGAGAAGCGCATACGCTAGTCTACTCCGGAGTATCGATGCCCTGTCTCGATAGTCCAACGACCAGGGACCTGAATAAGGATGTGCTTATAGATTACCCAGCTCCCACGAGTGCGAGCGCCATCACAACGCTGGTAATCAAGCAAAGATCCTAAGGGCTCTACTAATATGTATACCAGCAATATGCTAAAAGAAACACATGCACATATTAAAGCAGAGACAAACCAAGTAGCATACTACCATTTTGAGCAAGATTGTATATACAACTGTGAATATCCGAAGTTTCCATTAAGTAATATACAAACTAGTATGATACAGTAATGGCCTCTAGGGCATATACACTAATAGCTAGTGCCGCTGACGTGCTTATGTGGTTAAACTCATTGCTAGCGTATTGACGAGTCTTTAGAGTCCCACACAGAGGGTTTTCACGGTTCAGGCGATATGATGTAGATGACGTATGTTGGTAATACAGGTGTCCGATTAAATATGTGTACATGATACACAGACTTTAATCGGACGGTTGATAATACTAGCGTCTTAGGATTAAACCGGATTATTAAATCAGGTTTTGATTTAATAATTTATATATATATATATATATATATTTTATATATGTATTCTAGTATTATTATTCACTATTCTTTTTCTCTCTTGGCTATTCATATTTTTGTACGAATACGCGTATATGTATTTCGATACATATACCAGGTTGTATTCCGTATTTATACGTAATAGCATCTAGAAGTTGGACAACTCATTTAGATGATTTTCATTTTAAAAAATCATTTGTTTTTCTAAATGAGGTGGAGGGTGAGTTGGCATAAGCATGGTAAGGCATGTAGAGAGGTATGGCTATGATTTATTTATTGTAAAATGGGGAGATATTTTTCCATGGTTGAAATTATTGTAGCCATTCATTCTTCATGCTAGCCTCTTGATCAATGATTGATATTGATTCACACACTCATACTTTCTCTTGGAGAGACTTAGCCATTTCCTTGGTTGCTCAGGCCACTAGTTTCCTCACCTCCTTCTTCTTCTTCTTGAGTTGCTCATTTGAGCATTTTGCATTAGAGAAAAATGCAGTGAGATATTCCTACATCTTCACTCTCCATTGCTAGCAATCTTAGAGCGTCGGTTGCCTCGCTTGGCAAGGCTGGAGCCTGCGACGTTTCGGGTGGATCATCATCGATGGAGGAAGACCGGCAACCAAATTCGATCCACAACCCCTAGGAGCTTATCAAGATGGTTGAAGACCGAAGGACTTGGTTCTTTTGGTATAATCCTCTCTAACCTAGTAGTTTAGCTTTTTGGTTTTGCTAGTATAGGTTTATGGTTTCGATCTTGGAACGGGTTTTGTTTGCGCCAAAATTTTTAAACGCCAGTTTTTGTTCCGCATCGGCCACGGTAGATGGCCAAGGCCCCGGCAGAACCCAGCATGGTATCAAAGCGACCCATAAACCAATACTAGCTAGTTTGCACAACGTTAGAATATCGATCGACCAATTTTTCTGAATCAAATTTCCATTTTCATGTGCTTTCTGCCAATTTTCAAAAGTGTTCAAAAAATCTTTTTGAGGGTCTTAAAATTACGTGCAGGTATTTGTAGTGGACCACAAGAAATTTAGGCAAATGATCCATCAAAAGAGTCGCGGAAGCGCCCCAATAGATGCCTATTTGCGGCAGTTCCGCGACCGTATTATGGCCAAATTGCACCAAAATTCTTGTGGTACTCTTTGACATGGAAATTTGATTTTTGGTACATATGGTTTTGGCCTAGATTTTTTTGAGTGCTGGATTTGCATTTGGGGCCAATTTGGAAAGTTTAGTCGATCGAAATATTAATTGTGTTTATCAGTACATGTGAGATATCTGCGACCATGAATATTAATGAGCGGTACAACCCGACTAGTTGCTATATGTTCAACTAGATGGGTTTGCGAACTTAATATTCACGTTGATGTTCTGTATTATGTTGATTCTTTGGTTGGATTGTCATGGTGGATAGCTAGTGGTACAATGATAGATAGTACAGTTCTGGATCATTTGTATATTCCGTATTGCGGGGCGAGCGTCCGACATGTGGACTGCCGTCTCTGCCAGTTTGTATATTCTTTTATTGGGGCACGACTGGGTTGAGGTCGATGTCACCATTGTATATATTTTTCTTTTCTGTACTAAGATTACCCCACGGTGGAGTGCACGAATAGCCGGGTCCTAGAGGGCAACGGGTCTGCATCTCATAGCGTTGAGACGGAGGGGACCTCACTATAGAATTGGCGGGCTATTCTCCGCACTCGTAGGGGGTATAGGTTGACCCACGGAGGAGGGCCCAAGTTTCCGGATTCCGTGAAGTGCTGGGTGGCCCATTCATGTTGTTGACTGGGGTTGCCTCGCTTCTAGGATTGGCGGGTAACTTGCCGCACTCGTAGGGGTCCAGGTTTTCATTGCACATGTTATCCACACGACAGGGAATGTTGGGTCTCATTTGCGGCTCAAATGAAACCCGAGGCTCCAAGATTATCTACCATTCTGTGTTGCTTGCTGAGATTCTGTGATGTTGCTTATATCATTCCTGGGACGAATGCTATATATATTTATATATATATACTAGTAGATGTTGTATATGTTTCGCACCCGAGCTAGTCCAGCCCCCGCTCTGTCGTTAGTTAAGTAACCTAACGGGTGATGACGGGGCCCAGTGACGAATGCGGATGACAAATACGTACATTTTATTTTCATTCCTTTTTTGTGGTGTGATATGGATTAATTGATGTGACTGCATTAATTATGATTAATGCAAAGAAAACAAACCTATATGATGTTGTTGGAACCAAATTTTCAAAAACTGTTATTACAAGATATTTCTTTTTGCTTTGCACAGTGGTATTCGGTTATGAATATCCAGCACTTCATTCGACGAGGCAAGAGCCGAGATCCCTTCATCACGAGTGACCTCTTGAGCGAAAGTTTGCGCTATTGTAATAACTTCACTATAGTCGATTCTTTTGCTTTGCATCATGGTATTCAGTTTGGAATATCCTGCACCTCATTCAACGAGGAAAGAGCCGAGATCCCTTCATGGGGAGTGACCTCTTTAGCAAAAGTTTGCGCCACTATATATTTGTAAAACCACTCGGTTCTTTCAACGATATCAAGTTCATTACGTTAATGGTTTTTCGCCAAAAACCAGTCGTAGCCCTCCATCATTTAGAATAAGTAGCACATAGTATTCATGCGGTGTTTGTTGGCCAAAGTCAAGGTATCGTGAACGGTAGCTGTGTGTTGCTTATCCGTAGCATTGGTAAATGCATTGGTTTAGGACAGTCATACCACTTTGTTGGCCAAAATCAAGGGTGTGTGCGGGTGGATCTAAATCAATCTGGATAATGACGGGTAGAACTTGACTTGCATGTTATTATTTGTTGGCCAAAGTCAAGGTCATAAGCGCTTGGGGCAAAAACCACATCGAGAGTTTCAAACATACAGGAAACTTGCCAGGTATGCACATACCTTGTGGAGTGTGGTGACTTGAGTAGCTTCCATCAAGTTATCATGCGATGATAGTTGGATCCCGATTCCCACTGATGAGTAGGTGCTATTTCTCGGGTGATTTTAGATGATCCCGACTAATTCTCCTTTTGGGTTTGGAGGAGAATTCGAGGAAACAGTGAGAGACATCCTGATTAAATAAAGTGATTAACCATTCTGATCTAGGTTAGAGTGCACGCCGAGTGTTTCTTTTCTCTCTCTCTTTAGCAGCTACCATGACCCGACCTAAACTAAAACTCATGAACCAAGTTAACTGAACCTTCTTAAAACACTTTGGCTTTTGGATTGTCATTTAGTCGCATATATCATTGCCACTCCTATATCACATTTGCATTTCTCCAGAACATTCCGTATCACTACGAAGATCCATATTTATTGGTTAAGCCATCGTATAGTTACATACGAACTCAAAGAAACTTGTTTCAGGTCGAGGATGGTTTCCGGTTTTAGAGAAACAGAATAAGACTATTCAGTTGTCTTTTCCCTTTAGCTTCTCTCAGCTTGCGAGGGCTCTTGGTATTTAGGAGAGTACACCTATTGCGCTTATTGGATAGTCTTCTTCCAAACCTCAGGCCGGTACCGAAAGGTAGGAAAGGAAGAAAACAAATTAGCCTAAATGTGGTGTACAGAAGGTAATAAGTAAAGACATATAAAGGGATTATAAAGAGAACAAAGGAAATTGCGACTCCTATCATTCACGTTTTTAGCAGCGTATATCATCGTCACTCCTACTTCACCTTTTCATTTCTCTGGAACATTCCGTATCACTACGAAAATCCATATTGCTTGGATATGATCATCGTGTAGTTACATACGAAATCGAAGGAACTTGTTCCAGTTCGAGAATGGTTTCCGATTCAGGAGAAATCGAATAGGGTTATTCGGGTTGTCTTTTCTCTTTACATTCTCTTAGGTTGCGAGAGCTCCTAGGATTAGGAGAGTACACCTATTACGCTTATTGGGTAGTCTTCTTCCAAATCTTAGGTATGTGCTAAAGGGTAGGGAAGGAAGAAAACCAATTAGCCTAAGTGTGGTGTACAGAAGGTAATAAGTAAAGACATATAAAAGGATTGGAGTGTGGGCAAGGAAATATACGGTTACAGTCATGAATCTGGACAGTGGAAGAGGTATTACTAGGAATACCCAGCTACCCCTTCGAAATATTTTCATGTTCCAGTTTGACTGTGCAATATTAATTGAAAATTGTTTCCCAATTGGATTCTGACTCCAGACTATGTATTTACCAGATTCGATTCTCACATCTGTATGGAGTTACAGATGCTGAGTGGGAGTAAGATATTAGGAATTGGATGATTATATCCTCTATATATCGGGATTCTTTGTAATTGGTGATATTTGAGCAAATCACCCGGGTTTTGCCTGATGGCAAATATTTGGTTTTGAATATCTGTCGTTATACACCAATTTCAAACTGATATATCTATACGTTTATTTTATAAAGTGAGATATAACTTTTTAAAATTATGTCTATGACAGTTACCTATATCAGTTGATGGTTAGGTAAGGTGCATTCAACAACGGTGTAATTTTTCTTAACCATAGTACAGTTTTCAACCTACGACGCACAGGGTTTGAGTTATTAAACTCAGTGGACTTATACAGAGTACTGTATGTTGTTTGGTGTCCGTTAGGACAAAGGGGTTGGTACTCGTACTATATTCTGTTTACTCATGACTTCTCTAGTTTTATAAAAGTATTTCGTTGAAATACAAGGTCCAAACTTTGAGAAGTTATAACTATAAGAATAAAGTAGAGAACCATGTGTTGCAAGTATCAGGATTCTTCAAGGTGATCGAAAATGTAGATACTTGTGTTAGGTATTCCGTTATAAATAATAGTTTTTGAGAACTTGCTTCTCTTTCAGGTTACTTATACGTTGGTGCATTCCTTGACGAGTAATGCTGCTTGGCCTCCTTCCATTTAGTTGATATGCACTAGAAACAGCTGCATGTATTTTGAATCTGGTTCAAATTAAATTAGTGCATTTGTTTCTATATTTATATAGAATGGATTCATATGTTAACGATGTTAAGGTATATGGAGTTGTCCGGCTGATGCTTAAAACCAGAATCTGGACAAACTCAAGACACGTTTCAGTAAGGCCAGTTTGTGGGTAATCCCGGGCTTTGACGAGGGTTAACATTCTACCATCTGGAAGATCAATAGTTATATTGTTCTTGACTCGCCACAGTTTTAGTAAAATGGATTCTTTTTCAGAAAACATTAGTGGGAGTATGGTAGAACTAGAATTGATTCCAGAACCACAAACGATTACTGAAAATTTAGTAGAACCTAAAAATTCAATTGGATTCGACAATCCATTATCCACTTCGCAGATTCAGTGGGTAACCTCAGGCACACGAGAGGTACTTCGGTCTCCTCAAAGACGGTGACAGGGAGGTTCTTGATTACCCAAACTTGACACTACTGTTGTTCTAGACTATGAGATCTGGCAGGAGAATGAATATAACATCGTTCTAAATTAGCTTTAGAAATGCACGTGTATATGACTCTGCCAGAAGGTTGTTGTAGTCAGTGGGAGCAGTGGAAACGTAGTGGGCAAGTAGCTTATGTCTATTTATAGACTAGAGCAGGTATAGCGGAGATAGGTCATCTATTTTTGATGTGACAGTCATAAAGTTTGACTTCATCAGAATAACAGGTGGACCTGATAAGAAGGTAGTAGGGAGTGATGTCCTGGTATTTGGATGACATACTATTGATAGGAAGTGATATTCCTATACTAGATCGGAAATACTGTGGTTGTCACAAGGTGTTTCTCCACATAGGATCTGGATAAAATATCAGGATTTCTAGTCACTGGATTTATGGTTTTAGATCTAGATTTGAGAAGTGTCCCAATTTGGGTACTTGACACTATTCCAAAGTGTTTTAGAATGGACGACTCCTGACGTGGTGGTGTACCCGCAGGTGATGGAGTCACCCTCTCTAAAGAGATATCTTCTAGATTGATAAGGAGAGGGATTTTGCATGATTGGCATATCACTTGCTTAGGCAATTGAGTCAATCATGAAATGTCAAGTACCACACCAGATATTGATTTTACACTGGCTGCAATAAACATATATTAATCCAATCCTGAAGAAACGTTGGGAAGAAGTTATGAACATAAGTGGATGTTCTTAGTATATGGTAACGGCATCCTTCTTCAGGAGGCGGTTATCATTTTAGGCTTCCAAGGTGACCTGGATGACAGAGTGACTGTCAGAGTTATAGTTTTCCCTCTTTTGAGGGGCAGTATGTTGGACAGGTGGTCCAAGCGGATACTGAGGAAGGCATGGCGCAGGATACTGATTAAATTCAGTGGATGATACAGTCTAAGAAGTTTGTTGGATTTGGAGTTCATTTGTGAACTGGGTCCCATCAGATATCCAGACAAATTCTAAGACAGGTATTACTCATTTCGGGAGATAGTCTTTCTCCGTGAAGTTGAGATATAGAGAGATAAAGATAGAAACACTGGAGCGGATCCACTCACTGAGGCTATTTCTCGAACACAATAGTTTTGCAAACGGGCTTTGTGAGACTGATTAGTAGAGAAGTTGGGTGTTCGGTATCACACGGGTTGTGAGTATGCGACATCGCAATAATTAGCCTTAAGTGCAAGTGGGAGATTGTTAGCTATAGTGCCCTCAAGTCATTTTTTTAATCGCATGCACGCTATTGTGATGATTGAGGGAAGACCTATACCGGTAGAATAGTCTTACTCGAGATGATAGTATGCTATCTGGTTTGTCTTTATCATCATGTACACCATTAGGTGGTATTACAGATTACTATTACATGTTGATAGAGCCCATAAGATTCTTGTTTGATTACCAGTATTATGATGGTGATCATATACATGGGAGCTGGGTGGTCTATAAGCACATCCTTAAATGTCCCTAGTCATGGGATTATCGAGACTGGACATCGATACTCCGGAGTAGACTAGTATATACTTATCGAGACCCCGACGAGGGGCGGTGGCCGGTCTCACAAGCCATTGGTGTCAGTTAGTCACCTAAGATAGTATACAGGTGCTCATTGGGTTATGAGTACACTAGACGGACTCGCCGGGAATATGCTAGTTGGTATTATACCTAATGTCAGATAGCAGTTCCCGGGTGACATGAGTACAGATTAGTCTGTCGAAATAAGATCGTCATTTGTCTCGTGTGAGTTCCTACTGTACTTTGATTACTACCCTACCACGGCTCAAAGGAGTCATGCAAACAGGTTTTAGTTGGGTACAATCCCGAGCCGCATGGAGGTAGTGAGCGGATCGTCGGGGATTCGTCTCTCCCGGTATTGGAGGTTGATGTCGCGCAGTGCACGGGTAGCTATCATCAGAAATCCTTGGCCAAGGTAGTCGAGAATTACTGATTTGGATCAGTAGTTTCTCAGTAGGTGATGGGCTTCATACCGACACGAAATATCGTGTTATTAGGGGTCTGACTTTATCCACCCTCCTAGATACGATATGCAATACTCTTAGACGAACAGACCGGACTGTATGGAGATTGCCACGGACAGGCTCAGTAGGGGTTTGGATGAGTTTGCTCGTCGTCCTTCCTTTCGCTCAATACCTGGGTAGCCATTACGAACAGCTAGTGCCGCTGACGTGCTTATGGTTAAACCCACTGCCAGCGTATTGACGAGTCTTTAGAGTCTCACACAGAAGGTTTTCACGGTTCAGGCGATATGGTGTAGATGACGCATGTTGGTACATACAGGTGTCCGATTAAATATGTGTACAGGCGGCACAGACTTTAATCGGACGGTTGATAATACTAGCGGCTTAGAATTAAGCCGGATTATTAAATCAGGTTTTGATTTAATAATTTATATATATATATATATATTTTATATATGTATTCTAGTATTATTGTTCACTATTCTTTTTCTCTCTTGGCTATTCATATTTTTGTACGAATATGCTTATATGTATTTCGATACGTATACCAGGTTGTATTCCGTATTTATACGGAATAACATCTAGAAGTTGGACACCTCATTTAGATGATTTTCCTTTTAGAAAATCATTTTTTTCTAAATGAGGTAGAGGGTGAGTTGGCATGAGCATGGTAAGGAATGTAGAGAGGTATGACTATGATTTGTTTATTGTAAAATAAGGAGATATTTTTCCATAGTTGAAATTATTGTAGCCATTCATTCTTCATGCTAGCCTCTTGATCAATGATTGATACTGTTTCACACACTCATACTCTCTCTTGGAGAGACTTAGCCATTTCCTTGGTTGCTCATGCCACTAGTTTCCTCACCTCCTCCTTCTTCTTCTTGAGTTGCTCATTTGAGCATTTTGCATGATAGAAAAATATAGTGAGACATTCCTACACCTCCACTCTCCATTGCTAGCAACCTTGGAGCGTCGGTTGCCTCGCTTGGCGAGGCTGGAGCCTGCATCATTTCCCTCGGGTGGATCATCATCGATGGAGGAAGACCGGCAACCAAATTCGATCCACAACCCCTAAGAGCTTATCAAGATGGTTGAAAACCGAAGGACTTAGTTCTTTTGTATAACCCTCTCTAACCTAGTAGTTTAGCTTTTTGGTTTTGCCAGTATAGGTTTATGGTTTTGAACTTGGAACGGGTTTTTTTGCGCCAAAATTTTTAAATGCTAGTTTTTGTTCCGCATCGGCCACGGTAGATGGCCAGGGCGCCGGCAAAACCCAGCAGGGAGTTTGCGCGTGATTTAGCACACAAGGGAAATATGGTTTCTCTTTATCGTGACATCAGGTCAACGATCGCATACTCAAGCAATCCCACATGTATATGGGAAGTTGAAGAACTTATAGATTTAACAACGCTTCATTAAGAAGTGGCATGAGAAGGCAGTCTAAGCTATAGGGTTTTTCCTTCAGGTCAGAAGATGGGGGATTCGATGATGAAGGAAAAAGTTGAGTAACACTATGTGCGTTTGGGTTTCGTCCTCGATGACGTATTGCATTTTAGATAGCTTGATAGATCTTACTCTTATGTTTGACATTATGATTATGGGTGGCGACTTTATAGATGCATATTTTAAGATTGATGGTGCATAGCTTTCTTTCTTTATTATCTGGGATGGATATTTCTATATTTGTTTGACCATTTCAGGCATGGAGTACAATTGTACAAGGTACACGAAGTGTGTAGGGCACACATTTAATAAGGATATGTTAGCAAGTAGAAACTTTCCCTCACACGAGAGACCCCCTTTATGCTAAGGAAATATACGAAGGTGAGACTAAGTGCTAGACGCCAACAGCTTAGAGCAGTGACCGTGGTGTTGCATACTGGATATGGCGATAGTGAGAGCACTTAATAGAGGCATCCTGACCGGATCAGGATGAGATTGTCATGTGTTGTAGGCCAAGCGACCGAAGTGGTTATCCCATGGCCACTTTTACCTGTTTACATATAGCTGGATTAAGGATCTGACTCGTCATACGGGGTGCGAGCTTGTCGTGAGATCCCAGGCATATCACAGGGTGATATAGCCAGGCAAGTCAATCACAGGGTGTAACATTTCAGAAAATATAAAATATTATTTTTGGAATTTAAATAATAAATTTCACGGATATTATAGGTATATAGATTTGAGTTTTTGTGGAATGTTATGATTATATACCTATATTTTTGAAAATAATTAGAATTTAAAATAAATTATTAATTATGAAAGTATTTATTTGATTTTGGCATTTTACAAATTAATCTATATTCATTTACATACAAGTTAAATGTTAACTTGATTAGTACTTTGATAATTACTACACTAAACCATGTTTTAAATTGTTAACCCTACTTGTGTACATAACATGTTGTTTGCATTTTTCCTCTTCTTTATTTGTCATGGTTTTATGTTTTATTTATATAACAAAAATGAAAATGGAAGACAAAGAAACATGAGGGAATGGTGCATTTAATAAGAGAGAGTGAGAAAGAGAGAGATAGAGAAGGAGCCATGGTCATAACTATGGCTAGTTTTCTTCACCTCATTCTTCATCTTCTTCATCTCTTCTTCAACTCCTCAACCCTCACCACCACCTCAAAACCACCCTAAACCTTTACAAAAAATGCTCCTCATCTCCTTATAAGCATCATGACATAATCAAGTAGGGGTTTTGAGCACTTTAGCCAACTAGGAATTTTCTTGACTGGCTATATAAGGTAAAACTTTTGCCTTTCTTCAAGTTTTTAAGTTTCCTAAGCTCAAGTATTAGTTTAGAGTTAAGAAGTTTAGGTTTGGTGAACTTGGAAAATTCTAGGGTGATCTTTGGGGGATTAAATGAGTAGTAGTGATACAGTAGAGGATTTAGAGGGTGACTACTGGCCTAATAGTGATAGTAGCCTTGATTAAAATGAGCTTAAAAGGATTCAAAGACGAACTTAGAAATTTCCGAAGTTAGTTTTGTGGAGATATTGGTGATTAATTTGAATCTAGTATTACTCAGAGACTCTGAAAATTTAATAGTAGATACAATAAGATGTGCAGACTACTAGGAAGCCATCTTGGAAACCCGAGCCTAATCCACTATATTCTGGCCGTCGTTTTATTCGATTTGGCCGCAAATTTCGACTCAATTTTGGAATTAGGGTCTGAAATTTTGTCTGTAGCTCACTTTTTAGATAACTAGACCTACCCTATATGGAAAAAAGTTTAATTTCACTTTAGGTAGAATCTGGAATTGTTTTACTAAGTTTCTGTCAACATTTTCCGATATTTTGAAACTTGATTTTTGGATTTTCTTATGGTGACTTGGTCGTTCGACGTTCGTACGTCGACGCCACAACGTATTTTGTTGTTTTAGCACACGTTGACCATAAGTTCTAACATATGTTCCTTTCGCTTGTCGTATCAGTTTTGGATATGGATTTCTATGAAATTCGATTCGGGTTTTTATTGGATTTTGGTCATGGACTTGATTTATAGGTACAAACGCATGGACTCTCGGGACGGCGAATGATGGAAAGGCATCCGTCGGGATCGACTAGAGCGAGGCTTTGTAGATGAGTAGATGTATATATACAGGGGAAGTCAGGTGGATGTCGTATAGCACCCCCACAACCGTAGTATTAGGGTATATATGAATATATAAACTTAGGATACGAATACTTAGTTAATAGTGTTTCTAGAATATTATAGGTGATAGTAGTATATTAGTAGAATGACATATCTCTAGTACTAGTTCTTAGCCTATGATCTAGATCTACCCACGAAAGTATATAACTACATATATTTATAATATGATACTATATGATGAGGATATGATCCGATATGATATGATATGATGATATGAGACGATATATATACATGATGTGATACGAGATGATATGCCATATGATCATATATGACGAGATGAGATGATATGATGTACATGACGATAAATCCGTACTACTTGATTGATGATATAGTACGACGGATTATACCGTACGTGATGTGATGTACGTGACGATAGATCCATACTATTTGATTTAATGATATTGAATGACGATAGATCCATACTATTTGATTTAATGATATTGTATGATGGATTATACCGTACGTGATATGATGAGGATAGATTGCTGACTTATGTATAAATCGACTCGAGAAATATTGTTTTTAAATCACTTAAGTAGACATCAAGATGTATTTTGAGCCATACCTATTTTCAAAACTAATGAACCGTTATGCAATTTTAAATGATAACTTTAAGGGATGCTATGGATTTTTTAAATGGTATCTTTTTCAAAAACATCGTAGCTCCTATTTTCAAAAACAACGATTCATACTATTTTAAACTATAACTGAATGGCTCATACGTAATGATGTATTTTATACTGTTTGCGTTTATATTTTCTTTATTCTGTTTATGCTCGCGCTACGATTTCTTATTCCTGCATACGTTCATATTATTTTTATTTACGACATATTTATACGTTTTGTGTACTTATCTTTTTACGACTTCGTCTGCTAGGACACACGCACCATTACCGATGATGCACATATTGCACGTACACATACTCGCCGGCTCACACACACATCATCGGTAATTGCCATGCCGCGTACACTATATAAATCGGTATGTCACTGTATCGACTTATAACCTGTAGAATTTTAGTTATTGTTTAGTACCTAGTACCATACATACTAGTTCAGATATTGCACTTCCTTACCTAGTTACATGACACGCTTATATGAACACACCTTCTATATTTTACAGTATTGTTCTGTGCATGTATATATTGTTTCATCATTGTTACATGCTTATGAGATTCTGTTTTCATGAGATTTCTGGATTTGAGAAACCGCGGATACATTTTAAAAACTTATGATTGTTTTAAAAACGCGGTTTCTCAAGATATGATATTTCTATGTCCACCATGAGTTTTCTCGGTGCTGAGCTATGATGATTACCCAATTCGAGGAGTGAAGAATCACCGTCTGCGGGTATATGGTGGACCCGGTATAGTATCCCGGGGCAAGAAGATCGTATAGAAAAGCGTTGAGCCTAGCAGGGAAACACTACCCACCGATGACAGTACTGGACTCGGCGGATATCCGGAGGATATCGACCAGGGCAATTTGAGACAGATGGATATGAAGGCCGATCCGATAAGACGGCGCCTGAGATATGAGGATTTACGTATCGATGCAGGACACGGGTTTTATGATGATTTCGAGTGTCGATGCTGGGCACTCAGGTTTTTATGATGATTTGATGTGTCGTTGATGGACACACGTTGGATGATACATATATATATAACGCAGATGATATGGTACCATATTATGACAAATGCATGATATTATTATTATTGTTATACTTATGTATACACGATCACCCTCGTTACCACACAGTATTATATTATTATTGTATGACCTAAGAGATCGTCATACATTCGATTTCTACCTGCTGATGTATTCTACTCACGAGTTGGCAACTCACCCCCGTTGTGCCACAGTTTTCTTACAGGATCGACCGCTCGGATCAGTAGCGGCTTGCTGGCACACAGCTTCTTTCGGGTGATTGCTTGGGTAGGTGGGTTACAGTTCAGAGTGTAACCATCCTTGCATTTTAAACAGCATATAATTCACTTGCATTTCAAACGAAGTTTATATATACTTTAAAAAGAAAGAACTTGATTTCATTATACCTTTATTTCAAACTTCACCTCCATTATTTTTCTAAAGGGTTTAGATTTCTGGGCTTTCGGCTTACTTGGGCTATGGTGGGGTTCTATAGGCTTCGCGTGATCCAAGTGCCGCCATTTTCCGGTCGTGACAAAGTTAGTATTAGAGCGTTAAGTTTAACCTTGGTTTGAGTCTAGGTTTGACTATGTGAAGTCTAGGGCGTATATATTTTGGAACCTAGGCTTGACCTTACGGAGCTTAGACTTAAGTGAGGGGGTCTTAGACCCAAACTTTCATTACGTAGGTTGACCTTGGTTGATAGAGTAGGTAACTCAAGTAGAGTGATGTACCGTGTGTATGTTCCGCGGTATACTTACGATACGCTGCTCCACTTAAGTAACCTTAGGATGTGCATTAATTTGAGACCTGTATTTCTATTCGTTCTTATGATCTATCTTCATCGATATTTAATTGTGGTATCTGTTATCTTGGCTATACGAGCTGAAAGGGCTGCGGCTAGAGATGCGGTCAGAGAGGGCTCGTCAGAGATGAGGACTGACCAGGGCGTTATCCCGGTGACGTAGGAACGTATTGATTTATTGTTATACTAGGATTTCTCATTTGAAACGAGCTTTCGGGATCTGCACTGGATGATCGGGCCATCGCTTGAGGCCAGTCAGATTGAGATGACTGTTGACGTACAACCTACTCCATAGATCGTGGTGTTGTCTACCGTGCAGACAGATGAACTAGGTGTTGCTGAGATTGACGAGATATCGCCTTCATAGTCCAGGAAGCTGAAGCCAAATGAGCTATAGACATGAATGTGACAGAGAATCCCTAGTCATTCTTGTGTAAAGTGACTAAGATAATTTGTCTATTTGGATGTTCCAACGCAAGATCAGTTAAGTTGAATAATTCTAGTTTGAAAGGTCTTGCTTAGATATGGCCTGAATCGATCGGGAGAGGACGAGCAGTGCATATTTCTCTGATGACTTTGGGCAAGTTCTCGAGAACGTATTTTGCCAGATTTCTTCCACTAAGTATTGGAGATGCCCGAGTTTGTAGCTTGAGCTTATGTGAGAGACTCCGGATATGACCGTAGCTGAATATTGAATTGCAGTCTACGCGGCTATCAAGATACGACCCCGAATTGGACGATAATGAAAGAAAGTAGAGTAAGAGGTTCATGCGAGATCTTAACGACTTGTTATTCCTCTCCGTTGATGCCGGAGGTTTGATACATACGCAAAGGCATTGGATACGGCCACATTTTCATAGGAAAGTCAGGATGAGATTGCAACTATTCCAGAACAGGAACAGATTAAATTAAGAGTGCCAACTTCCGGGCAGTTCGGCAGGGATGATATTGGAAGATACCATATCAGGTTCTTTCCGGAATACTTCAACGATAAAGATTTAGACTCAGAATCGGTTATATAGCATGCACTCAGAAGGCCAGAGGTCGCCATCATTGACGTGCTACATTACGAGTGGCCATGTTAATTGGCCAGGAGATGTTCAGAGAGACGTCCGAGTGGGACGGTGTCCGTCGTTACACCTTACCAGGCTGTCGAGCTAGGAGATCATGATATTGGTAATCCACAATGAAAACAAGGACCCAACACCTTTCGACATTGAAGGAGGTGTGCCTTAATGTCATTCATTGTGATTTGTATTTTTGTGATCCGAGTATCATGCTTCTATTATTTTGGACCTTTGGGTTTTGATGATCTAGTTTTGTGCTTGATATTTTCGTGCACTATAGCTACACTTGATGGATATTTTCTTTGTGCACAACAGTTGCACTTGATTCGGATTTTTATACACTAGTTATACTTGATTTTTGTTTTTGTGCATATCCATGGCACTCGATTTTGTTTTGTGCACGCAGTCGCATATATTTATGATTTCGTACAATTCGGTATACTCGATTTTGATTCCGTTCATGTTGTATACCGCGGATTTTGATTCATACACTCGATGTTGTTCCTATGCGCTTTCGATGCATTGATACGATTTTTGTGCATCCTATTACACTGGATTTATGTTTTCGTGCACCGTGTGCACTTGATATTCTTTTTCGTGCACCCTATTGCACTGGATGCTTTTGTGTGGACCTGACGCACTTGGTTTAGACTTTCACGCACACTTAGCGCACTTGATGTGATTTTGTGCATATTTGAGGCACTTGATTGAGATTCCGTGCCCTCCAAATGCACTTGATATTATTGTCGTGCACACCCATTGCACTTGACGGATGCTTTAGTGCACGCCCGTTGCACTCAGTTTTCGTTTCCATGCACATTCATGGCACTTGGATTTGAATTCGAATTTCATGCGCATCAGACGAACGTGGATTGGTTTTCATGTACACCTATTGAGATTGATTTCTTCCGAGCATCACGTTTTTATGATATATACTATATTATATAATAGCAGAGCAGGACGGGTCTAAGGACCATACCTGAGAGTTTTTGCATGCATTGATATTTACTGAAAAGCTTTTTAAAAGGAGCTATAGTCTCATTATTTTCCTACGTATCCATGAGCGACACAAAATTTTACAAAGAAAACCCTTCTAAATCATTTTCAAAAGGGCGAGATGTATATCTTAAATGAAACGTATATCGATATATATCTATTCCTTCACAAATAAATGTTCACTACTTGCGCCGTGATATATGCATCACACGACAATTTAAAAAGGATTTTGCATACATTTTTATTCAGTTATTTAACTGATTTGGTAAGGATGCGTACTATATATATATTGTACTTGATTTAAACCGTAGATTTCGAAACTTGCATATTTATCATAACTTTTATGATTTGCATGACGTTTGACGGGGTTTTGATTATTGAGTTTTGCACCGGTTTTCAGGCCCACACGTTGCGCTGTGTTATTTCTTCATATTCGTGATTTTGGAGCCCCGTTGATTTGATTGATTTACTAAAATGTTTTAATATTTGGGGGGTATAAATTTAAATTCGAGGACCGAATTTATTTAAGAGGGGAAGATTGGAACATTTCAGAAAATATAAAATATTATTTTTGGAATTTAAATAATAAATTTAACGGATATTATATGTATATAGATTTGAGTTTTCGTAGAATGTTATGATTATATACCTATATTTTGGAAAATAATTGAAATTTAAAATAAATTATTAATTATGAAAGCATTTATTTGGATAATGTTAAACTTGATTAGTACTTTGCTAATTACTACACTAAACCATATTTTAAATTGTTAACCATACTTGTGTACATGACATGTTATTTGCATTTTCCCCCTTCTTTATTTGTCATGGTTATATGTTTTATTTACATTAAAAAATGAAAATGGGAGACAGGGAAATATGAGGGCATGGTGCATTTAATGAGAGAGAGTGAGAAAGAGAGAGAGAGAGAGAGAGAGGAGCCGTGGTTATAACTATGGCTAGTTTTCTTCATATCATTCTTCATCTTCTTTCTTTTCTTCATCTCTTCTTCAACTCCTCCATCCTCACTACCACCTCAAAACCACCCTAAATCTTCATAAAAAATGTTCCTCGCCTCCATACAAACCTCATGACATGATCAAGTAAGGGTTTTGAGCACTTTTGGCCTACTAAGAATTTTCTTGACTTGCTATTTAAGGAAAAACTTCCACATTTCTTCAAGTTTTTAAGTTTCCTAACATCAAGTATTAGTTTAGAGTTAAAAAGTTTAGGTTTGGTGAACTTGGAAAATTCTAGGATGATCTTTGGGGGATTAAATGAGTAGTAGTGATATAATAGAGGGGTTAGAGGGTGACTACTGGCCTAATAGTGATGGTAGCCTTGATTAAAATGAGCTTAGAAGGATTCAAAGACGAACTTAAAAATTTCTGATGTCGCTTTTGTGGAGATATTGGTAATCAATTTGAATCCAGTATTACTAAGAGACTCTAAAAATTTAATAGCAGATACAGTAAAATGTGCAGACCACTAGGAAGCCATCCAAGAAACCCGAGCCCAATCCACCATATTTTGGCCGCCGTTTTATTCGATTCAGCCACAAATTTCAGCCCAATTTTGGAGTTAGGATCTGAAATTTTGTCTGTAGCTCACTTTTTAGATAACTAAACCTACCCTATATGCAAAAAAGTTTAATTTCACCTTAGGTAGAATCTGGAATTGTTTTACTAAGTTTTTGTCAATGTTTTCCAATATTTAGAAACTTGGTTTTTGGATTTTCTTGTGGTGACTTGGTTGTTCGACGTTTATACATCAGCATATTTTATTGTTTTAGCACGCGTTGACCATAGGTTCTAACCTATGTGCTTCTCGCTTGTCGTGTCGGTTTTGGATATGGATTTTTATGAAATTCAATTCGGATTTTTATTGGATTTTGGTTATAGACTTGATTTGTCGGTACAAGTGCGTGGACTCTTGAGACGACGAAGGAGGGTAAGGCATCCGTCGGGATCGACTAGAGTGAGGCGTTGCAGATGAGTAGATGTATATCTACGGGGAAAGTCGGGTGGATGGTGTATAGCACCCCCGCAACCATAGTATTAGGGTATATATGAATATATATACTTAGGATACGAATACTTAGCTAATAGTATTTCTAGAATATTATAGGTGATAGTAGTATATTAATAGAATGATATATCTCTAGTTCTAGTTCTTAGCCTATGATCTAGATCTACCCACGAAAGTATATAACTACATATATTTATAATATGATGAGGATATGATCCGATATGATGAAACGAGTCAATATGATATGATATGATGATATGAGGCGATATATATGCATGATGCGATACGAGATGATATGCCATGTGATGATATATAACGAGATGAGATGAGATGATATACGTGACGATAGATCCGTACTACTTGATTGATGATATCGTACGATGGGTTATACCGTACGTAATATGATGTACGTGACGATAGATCCGTACTATTTGATATGATGATACCATACGATAGATTATACCGTATATGATATGATAAGGATGGATCGCCAACTTATGTATATATCGACTCGAGAAATATTGTTTTTAAATTACTTAAGTAGACATTAGGATATATTTTGAGCCATGTCTATTTTCAAAACTAATGAACTGTTATGCACTTTTAAATGATAACTTCAAGGGATGCTGCAGATTTTTTAAATGGTATCTTTTTCAAATATATCGTAGCCCATATTTTCAAAATCAACGATTCGTACTATTTTATACTATAATTGTATAGCACATACGTAGTTACGTATTTTATACTGTTCGCTTTTATGTTTTCTTTATTCTGTTTACGCTCGCGCTACGATTTCTTATTCCTGCATACGCTCATATTATTTTCATTTACGACATATATACTACGTTTTGTGTACTTATCTTTTTACAACTTCGTCTGCTAAGACACACGCACAATTACCGATGATGTGCATGTTGCACGTACACATACTCATCGGCTCACACATATATCATCGATAATTGCCATGCCACGTACACGATAGAAATCGGTATATCACTGTATCGCCTTATAACCTATAGAATTTTAGTTTTTGTTTAGTACCTAGTACCACACATACTAGTTCAGATATTGCACTTCCTTACCTAGTTACACGACACGCTCATATGAACACACCTGCTATATTTTACAGTATTGTTCTGTGCCTGTACATATTGTTTCATAATTGTTACATGATTATGTGATTCTGTTTTCATGAGATTTTCTGGATTTGAGAAACCGTGGATACATTTTAAAAACTTATAATTGTTTTAAAACACAGTTTCTCTAGATATGATATTTCGACGTTCACCATGAGTTTTCTCGGTGCTGAGCTATAATGATTACCCGATTCGAGGAGTGAGGAGTCACCATCTGCGGGTACATGGTGGACCAGTACGGTACCCTGGGGCAAGAAGATCGTATAGAAAAACGTTGAGCCCGGCAGGGGAACACTATCTACCGGTGACAGTACTGGACTCAGCGGATATCCGAAGGATACCGACCGGAGAGATTTGAGACAGATGGATATGAGGGCCGATTCGATAAGACGGTGCCTGAGATATGAGGATTTACATGTCGATACTGGACACGGGTTTTATGATGATTTCGAGTGTCGATGCTGGGCACTCAGGTTTTTATGATGATTTGATGTGTCGTTGATGGACACACGTTGGATGATACACATACATACATATATATGACACAGATGACATGGTACCATATTATGACACTTGCACGATATTATTATTATTGGTATACTTATGTATACACGATCACCCTCATTACCACACGGTATTATATTATTATTATTATTATTGTATGACCTAGGAGATCGTCATGCATTCGATTTCTACCTGCCGATGTCTTCTACTCACGAGTTAGCAACTCACCCCCATTGTACCATAGTTTTCTTGTAGGATCGACCGCTCGGATCAGTAGCGGCTTGCTGGCATACAGCTTCTTTCGGGTGATTGCTTGGGTAGGTGGGTTACAGTTCAGAGCATAACCATCCTTGTATACTTTTATTATTCATTTGTATCTGTTAAAAACTACATCAACCCGACTATATATATTTTGTAGACTTAGAAACCAAAGACTTGTATATTCTTTCAGACTTAGAGTCGTGGCTTGTATATATTCTTATATTGGATTTGAAATTGTTTTGGTTTTCTTTATTTCTTTTTGTGCTTGATCTTCGCCTTGGGTGTCGTATATTTCATATTGCGTGGTTATGATTCCGACAATTGACGAAGAGATAGCTCCCGCTTGGGGATGCCATATTATTATTGATTTTTTACCTGTTTTTATCAAATTTACAAAGGAGGTGCTGCCCAAATTTCAAATGACGAAAACGTTTTCAAATTATGGCATATAATTCACTTGCATTTCAAACGAAGTTTATATATACTTTAAAAAGAAAGAATTTGATTTCATTATACCTTTATTTCAAAACTTCACCTTCATTATTTTCTTAAAAGGTTTAGATTTCTAGGCTTTCGGCTTACTTGGGTTACGGTGGGGTCCTATAGGCTTCACGTGATCCAACTGCCGGTCACGTGCCATTTCCCGGTTGTGACAAAGTTGGTATCGGTGCATTAGGTTTAACCTTGGTTCGAGTCTAGGTTTGACTATACGGAGTCTAGGGCGTATATATTTCGGAACCTAGGCTTGACCTTACGGAACCTAGACTTGACTAAGGGGGTGTTAGACCCGAACTTTCATTATGTAGATTAACCTTGGTTGATGGAGTAGGTAATTCAAGTAGAGTAACGTACCGTGTGTATGTTCTGCAACATACTTACGATACGCTGCTCCACATAAGTAACCTTAGAATGCACATTAATTTGAGACCTATATTTCTATTCATTCTTATGATCTATCCTCATCGATATTTGATTGCAGTTCCTGTTACCTTGGCTACGCAAGCTGAGAGGGCTACGGCTAGAGATGCGGTCAGAGTGAGCTCGTCAGAGACGAGGACTGACTAGGGCGTTATCCCGGTGACGTAGGAACGTATTGTTTTATTGTTATACTAGGATTTCTCATTTGAAACGAGCTTTCGAGATCTGCACTGGATGATCGGACCATCGCTTGAGGCCAGTCAGATTAAGAGGAATGTTGACGTACAGCCAACTCTAGAGATCGTGGTGTTGTCTACCGTGCAAACAGATGAATCAGCTGTTGCTGAGATTGAAGAGATATCGTCTTCAGAGTCCACGAAGCTGAAGCCATATGAGCTATAAGCAGGAATGTGACAGAGAATCCCTAGTCATTCTTAGGTAAAGTGACTAGGATAATTCGTCTATTTGGATGTCCCGACGCAAGATCAGTTAAGTTGAATAATTCCAGTTCGAAGGGTCTTGTTCAGATATGGCATGAATCGATTAGTAGAGGACGAGCAGTGCATATTTCTCCGATGACTTTGGACAAGTTCTCGAGAACGCATTTCGCCAGATTTCTTCCACTAAGTGTTGGAGATGCTCGAGTTTATAGCTTGAGCCGATGCGAGAGACTCCGGATATGACCGTAGCTGAATATTGAATTGCAGTCTACGCATCTATCAAGATACGACCCCGAATTAGACGATAATGAAGGAAAGTGGAGTAAGAGGTTCGTGCAAGATCTTAATGAGTTGTTATTCCTCTCCGTTGAGGCTGGAGGTTTGATAGATATGGAAAGGCGTTGGATTCGGCCACATTTCCAGAGAAAAGTCGTGATAAGATTGCAATTGTTCCAGAACTGGAACAGATTAAATTAAGAGTGCCAACTTCTTGGCAGTTCGGTAGGGATGATATTGGAAGAGACCATAGCAGGTTCTTTCCGGAATACTTCAACGTTAAAGAGTTAGACCTAGGATCGGTTGTATGGCATGCACTCAAAGGGCCAGAGGCCATCATTATTAACGTGCTACATTACAAGTAGCCATGTTAATTGACCAAGAGATGTTCAGAGAGGCGTCCGAGTGGGATAGTGTCCGTCGTTACTCCTTACCAGGCTATCGAGCCAGGAGATCATGGTATTGGTAATCTATAGAGAAAAGAAGGACCCAGAAACAGAAGACGTCAGGACATGGGCAGAAAGTAAGATGGAGTTCTTGCTCTGCCAGTTTTGGGTGCACCGACACCTTTTGACATTGAAGGAGGTATATCTCAATGTCATCATTTGTGATTTGTATTTTTGTGATCGGAGTATCATACTTCTATTGTTTTTGACCTTTGGGTTTAGCCGATCTAGTTTCGTGCTTGATATTTTCGTGCACCATAGCTGCAAACAGTTGCACTTGATTCGTATTTTTATACACCGGTTATACTTGATTTTTGTTTTTGTGCATATCCATTGCACTCGATTTTGTTTTGTGCACGCGGTTGCACATATTTATGATTTCATACACTTCGGTATACTCGATTTTGATTTCGTGCATGTTGTATACCACGGATTTTGATTCATACACTTGATATTGTTTTTATGCGCTTTCGATGCGTTGATACTATTTCCGTGCACCCTATTGCACTGGATTTATGTTTTCATGCACCGTGTGCACTTGATATTCATTTTCGTGCACCCTATTGCATCAGATACTTTTGTGCGGACCTGACGCACTTGATTTAGACTTTCGCTCACACTTAGCGCACTTGATGTAATTTTGTGCAAATTTGAGGCACTTAATTGAGATTTCATGCCCTCCAAATGCACTTGATATTGTTGTTGTGCACGCCCATTGCCCTTGACAGATACTTTAGTGCACACCCGTTACACTCATTTTTTATTTCCATGCACATTCATGCACTTGGATTTGAATTCGATTTTCGTACGCATCAGACGCACGTGGATTGGTCTTCATGTACACTTATTGAGATTGATTTCTTCCGTGCATCATATTTTCATGATATATACTATATTATATAATAGCAGAGCAAGACGGGTCTGAGAACCGTACCTGAGTGTTTTTGCATGCATTGATATTTACTGAAGAGGTTTTCAAAAGGAGCTATAGTCTCACTATTTTCCTACTTGTCCATAAGCGACACGAAATTTTACACAGAAACCCCTTCTAAATCATTTTCAAAGGGTGAGATGTATATCTTAAATGAAACATATATAGATATATCTATTTCTTCATAAATGAATGTCCGCTACGTGCGCCATGATATACGCATCACACGGCGATTTGAAAAGGATTTTGCATAAATTTTTATTTAGTTATTTAACTAATTTGGCAATGATGCGTACTATATATATATATTGTACTTGATTTAAACTGTAGATTTCGAAACTTGGATATTCATCATAACTTCTATGATTTGCATGAAGTTTGACGGAGTTTTGATTATTGAGTTTTGCACCCGTTTTCAGGTGCACACGTTGCACTCTGTTATTTCTTGCGTATTCGTGATTTTGGAGCCCCGTTGATTTGATTGATTTACTGAATGTTTTAATATTTGAGGGATTTAAATTTAAATTCGGGGACCACATTTATTTAGGGGGGGAAGATTGGAACATTTTAGAAAATATAAAATATTATTTTTGGAATTTAAATAATAAATTTCACGGATATTATATGTATATAGATTTGAGTTTTCGTGGAATGTAATGATTATATACCTATATTTTGGAAAATAATTGGAATTTAAAATAAATTATTAATTATGAAAGCATTTATTTGATTTGGGTATTTTACAAATTAATATATATTCATTTACATACAAGTTGAATGTTAAACTTGATTAGTACTTGGTTAATTACTACACTAAACCATATTTTAAATTGTTAACCATACTTGTGTACATAACATGTTATTTGCATTTTTCCCCTTCTTTATTTGTCATGGTTCTATGTTTTATTTACATTAAAAAATGAAAATGGGAGACAAGGAAACATAAGGGTATCGTGCATTTAATGAGAAAGAGTGAAAAAGAGAGAGAGAGAGAGAGAGAAGGAGCCATGGTCATAACTATGGCTAGTTTTCTTCACCCCATTCTTCAGCTTCTACATTTTCTTCATCTCTTCTTCAACTCCTCCACCCTCACTACCACCTCAAAACCATCCTAAATCTTCACAAAAAAATTTCCTCATCTCCTTACAAGCATTATGACATGATCAAGTAGGGGTTTTGAGCACTTTTGGCCAACTAGGAATTTTCTTGACTTGCAATTAAAGGTAAAACTTTCACATTTTTTCAAGTTTTTACATTTTCTAATCTCAAGTATTAGTTTAAAATTAAGAAGTTTAGAATTGGTGAACTTGAAAAATTCTAGGGTGATCTTTTGGGGATTAAATGAGTAGTAGTGATATAGTAGAGGGTTTAGAGGGTGACTACTGGCCTAGTAGTGATAATACCTTGATTAAAATGAACTTAGAAGGATTCAAAGACGAACTTAGAAATTTCCAATGTCGGTTTTGTGAAGATATTGGTGATCAATTTGAATCTGGTATTACTCAGAAACTCTAAAAATTTAATAGTAGATACAGTGAGATGTGCAGACCACTAGGAAGCCACCCAAGAAACCTGAACCCAATCCACCATATTTTGGCCGCCATTTTATTGGATTTGGCCGCAAATTTCGGCCCAATTTTGGAGTTAGGGTCTGAAATTTTGTCTGTAGCTCACTTTTTAGATAACTAGACCTACCCTATATGCAAAAAAGTTTAATTTCACCTTAGATAGAATCTGGAGTTGTTTTTGTAATTTTCTGTCAATGTTTTTCGATATTTAGAAACTTGGATTTTGGATTTTCTTGTGGGGACTTGGTCGTTCGACGTTCGTATGTCAGCGTATTTTGTTGTTTTAGCACATGTTGACCATAGGTTCTAACCTATGTGTCTTTCGCTTGTCGTATCGGTTTTGAATATGGAATTCTATGAAATTCGATTCAGGTTTTTATTGGATTTTTATTATGGAATTGATTTATAGGTACAAGCGTGTGGACTCTCGGGGCGACGAAGGAGGGCAAGGCATACTTCGGGATCGACTAGAGGGAGGCGTTGTAAGTGAGATGTATATCTACGGGAGATATCGGGCTGATAGCGTATAGCACCCCCGCAAGCGTAGTATTTGGGTATATATGAATATATATACTTAGGATACGAATACTTAGTTAATAATGTTTCTAGAATATTATAGGTGATAGTAGTATATTAGTAGAATGACATATCTCTAGTACTAGTTCTTAGCCTATGATTTAGACCTACCCACGAAAGTATATAACTACTTATATTTACAATATGATACGATATGATGAGGATACGATCTGATATGATGAAACGAGTCGATCTGATATGATGAAACGAGTCGATATGATATGATGATATGATGTGATATATATACATGATGCGATACTAGATGATATGCCCTGTGACGATATATGACGAAATGAGATGATATGATATACGTGATGATAGATCCGTACTACTTGATTGATGATATCATACGATAGATTATACTGTACGTGATATGATGTACATGACGATAGATATGTACTATTTGATTTGATGATATCGTACGATGGATTATACCGTACGTGATATGATGATGATGGATCGCCAACTTATGTATACATCGACTCGAGAAATATTGTTTTTAAATCACGTAAGTAGACATTAGGATATATTTTGAGCCATATCTATTTTCAAAACTAATGAACCATTATGCACTTTTAAATGATAACATCAAGGGATGCTACGGATTTTTTAAATGGTATCTTTTTCAAAAATATTGTAGCCCCTATTTTCAAAAATAACGATTCGTACTATTTTAAACTATAACTATATGGCTCATTCGTAGTTACGTATTTTATACTATTCGCATTTAGGTTTTATTTATTCTGTTTATGTAACGACTCTGAATTTACAATACGGAATTTTCCATTTTAATGTACAGAAATGAGTTTACAGCCTGAGTTTGAGTTATAAATTAATTTTGTTAAATAACAGTAAGAAACAACTTGTAGCTTACTGGTAAAGCCCCAGCACTGCTGTGACGTAGCCCCCGTATTCGATTCCCATCAGACACATTATTTTTTCTGAATTTTTCTTTTAACTTTCTGTAAGCCCAAAAGCTTACACGTGCTATACACAGAAAAATGAAAAGTCAGAAAAATCAAACATGTGGAAAATGGAGTAAACACTGAGATGTACACGTGGCACAAATCTAGAGCCCCAAAGCCCTATATCGACCGGCCAAAAGCCCATTTCAGCCGGCGCCGATAGTCTGGATTTTCCTAAAGAGCCTCATGCTCTGCACACTTGTCTTTTCACCTACCCCTAACTCCTCTGCACTGTTTGGTTTTCGTACAATCAAACAGAGACCCTTCATTTCATAATTAAACCAAATTTTAATGCTTTTTAATCCACATTTTTAATTCCAAAATCCTAATTCTCCACTATAAATACCACCTCACGCTTTGGCTCAGAATCATTCTGAAATTCCTAGCTAAAACTCCCAAAAAATTTCTAAGTACAAATGAAGTAAAGAGGAGTTAGCAAGCGGTCAACTTCCAGCGAAGAATCGAAGCAACATCCGGAGGTTCCGCGACACCACGACAACACTCTCCTTTTCTTCTACCTCTTCTTAGCATAACCAAATAGTAATTCCCTCCCAAAAACCCTTTCTTTTCTTTGAAAATTCTTTTTAATCAAAATCGGTAAAAGTGGAGTTATACCGATAACATCTTTTATAAAAGCCATAACTCCAATTCCTTTTATATTTTGGTCAAACAAACTTTACCTATTCACTTGTAATTTTGATACCAATATTTCGAATCAAGATTTAACCTAGAATATCATGTAAAATAACTTTAATTTAACTTTTTCATTAAAATACCATGAGCTTTAATATTATCTCTTTTAGTTTTGTTAAAACTATACCTTTAGGTAAAACTTCACGTGGTAACGACTTACCCCTCACGTATACACTTGATTCCATAGCACGATACCTCTTTTATATGAATTTTTGTTTCGAAGAAAATATTACATTAAAATACCACTTACTTTTAAAAAAACGGTTTTCTTTTAAAACAGTATTTCTATTCCTTTGCGATTATATCTCTACAACCCTCTTTAGGAGACCCGCTAATGGATGGTGCGGATTATCGCACATTCTTTAGCTAGTAGAGCGAGATGCAGACCTCCTCACGGAGCATTCGGTCTCGAAAGGTTTTAAATACGGTTTTTAAGAAAAACGAATTTTCTAAATAAATAAATAAATTTAATTTTTAATAATTATATAAAAATTACAAATCTTTATTTTCAAAATATAATAAACTTATTTTTTCTTCTAATAATGAAAGATTATCAAGTTTCAATAAAATACCATCAAGTTACCAAAAGACAACTCTTTTCAATAAAATACCATGAACTTCCAGAGTTAATTGTTTATCACTAAAATACCTCAAATCCTTAAAACTCATGTTCATGAAAACCCTAATAATATAAATAACCCCTCAAGGTTTATTTTTAAAATATATTAAAGTATTTTTCATAAAACCCCTCGATATATATATAAAACAAAATTAAGGACTTTTGTAAATATATGTTTAAGCGGGATCAATTCACTTGAGCCACAGGGAGCTGGAGAAAGTGAGTGCTTGCCTATTTAAGGTAGAAAACTTAACGGGGTTATCAATGGTAATTGTCTTGGAAAAAGACACAAATCCTACTGTCCATGTGCAGCGGTTACCGATAACTCCCGAACCTAATTCAAGATCTAAATCAGTTTACAAGTGTCTGACTCAGTCTGAGTCTAAATCAAACCTGAATCGAATTCAAATCTGAATCCAATATCAAACCTGAATACTTGATCATAAACATGAATACTCGAACCCAAACATGAATATCAAACATGTATACATGACTTGACTTGACCGAACCATGGTTATGACTTGACTTGTCTACTTGACTACTTGATTACATCCTGAACATGACTATTTGAACAACTTGTATCCATGGTTTCGGCAAGTCTGATAATTATAATCTATACAATACATTACGCGGGGATAAAGGGGTAGATTGGTACGGAACGTATAATCGTGGCACGAGAGATCACTTTAAAGACACCTACATAAATTCTTGTACTGTTATTCCGTGGGTTATGATAGGGCCTTGTACTACATGTTACCATAGTTCACGGGGTAAGATGGACTCCTCTCGTATACATGAATACCTTCTGTACCAAGCTACAAACAACCACGTTATAATAATCATCATATACTCAATCATACACACCTTACCTGTTCTTTTCACATTACTTGTTATATTCTCTTCTTCTTTTGGGACTTACCGAGCGCTAGTTCGCTGATGACATTTTTTTCTATTTCTTTCTTTGGAATATTCGTCAGGAGGATCCGACTCTTAGGAGATCGAGCCTACCCAGGAGGACTTGGATCAGCTCACCGCTCAGCCGGACTACTAGCTCTTCTTGTACTTACTTTTATTTTGAATTCCACTGTTTAGGCACTGCTTTATTCATTGTATCTTTCCTTTTCAAAACAGTTGTACGTAAAGATGAATGTAAATAAAGTTGCTGTTATTTTATATCTTTTGTCATTCTTGTACATTATATATATATTGCTTAATTATGTTTAACGTATTTATTTTCTTAGTAAATACGCTGCGGCTTGCCATGTCACTGTTTCCATCTACTAGGAAGCGGGGCGTGACAGGTTTTGTTGGTAGCCCATGCAGGTCAGTTCTGCATGAAGTTTTAAGCAATATATCACAAGAATTATAAAAATTAGTAACTATACATTCCTTACATTTCTGATTTCTTGAATCTATCCTAACTATTATTTTTCTATCAAGGTCATGGATTCTCCCAACAACACCAGCACGAACGTAAATGGCAACACCCCACCGCCTACTCTACCACTACCACCTACCATTGCAGCTCCCATCAACGAGCAAACGGTACTTCTTGAGGCGATCAAGAGCCTCTTAGGGGGTTAGTAGTAGCAGACTGCTATCCTCATGCACCGCCCAAAAGCCGAGACACCCAGAGTCGAGCAATTCCGAGCACTGCACCCAAAGCATTTTTTAGGAAAAGAGAGCCCACTGGAGGTGAAAGAATGGTCTTAGTCTATCAAAAATGATCTGGCAGCAGCACAAGTACCAGATATTACCTGGGTGAGAGTTGCTAAGTTGCAACTGACAGACAATGCCAGAGTCTGGTGGAAGGCTGAAGAAAATCGTCTCACCCAACCGATAGAGTGGAAGACATTTCGCGATCTGTTCGATGAGAAGTACTTCCCTGAGACTGCTCATTTCGACATGGAGCAGTAGTTCAATCATCTATAACAAGGCTCGATGTGGGTCAAGTCTGTGGATAAATACGATACTGAGTTTACCATGCTTAGCAGGTAAGATATTATCTCAAATTCAAATTCCTGATTTCACTCATTACACTGATAACACAAGGTCGTAACAGGTTCACTGCACACCTGATTCCTATTGCTGAGATCCGGGCATGGCGATTTGAGTAAGGGTTGGACCCGGAAATCCTAGCTGCACTCGCTACGGGGGATTTCCCAACCCATGAGCTTGTTCTGAAGGCCGCCCGACGATATGAGGCAGTTGTGAAGAAGAAGGGCAGACCGCAAACTACCGGTGTGAAACGTCCTGCCATACAGATGGCAGGAGGAGCTTCTTCTAGACCGACATTTGCACCCAGGAGACCGGGAAGAACATTTAACCGGCCCAGACCAGACTTTTGCTTCTACTACAAGAGGACTGGACAACTGGCGAAAGACTGCAGGCGTGCAAATGGCCTGTGTTTAGTTTGTGGCACATCTGCTCACTCTATAGGAGCTTGTCCATACCGTTTCAATACAGCTCTAGCACCCCGACCAGCAATCACGATCCCGCAGCGGCCAGCTATTTAGGCTCCTGCACCCCGACTAGCTCTACCTGCACCACCTCCACGTGGACCTCCTGCGCAACCTCAACGTCAGTTCCATCAGGCACAGAGGAACATGCCTTAAAGGCGGAGAAACATGCCCCAGGGACAGAAGAATGTGCCTCCAGCAACGAGGAATGTACCACGACGCCGGGATTTTACGATGATGGTCGAGGAAGCCAAAGCCACATGCCAAGCAATCATTGGTAATTCCCAATCCTTTCACATCTTTTCAATCCTTGTATATCACTATATTTTCCTGTATCTAAAACCAACCTCACACAACTTAGGTACTATACTAGTAGCTACCCTTTCTGCACTCGTACTGTTCGACACTGGAGCGTCACACTGCTTCATGTCGCAACGATTCATGAGAATGCATGCGATTCCCGTGAAGCTACTCATTTCAAGCTGGAATGTCAGTTCCGGGAATGGAGTCTTGAAAGCAACTATGGGATTTGATCAGTGTCCATTTGTAATTTGCGGACGAGAATTCTACGCGAATTTTAAGGTACCGGACATCCAAAAATTAGATATTGTGTTGGGAATGGACTAGCTGGGAGTTTTCTATGCTACGATTAACTGCCGTCAAAGAAGGGTAGTATTTGAGATACCAGATCACCCAGTCTTCTACTTCAAGAGTGGAGATAGAACTTTGGAGCCAGGAATCTTCCATGCTAAGTTAAAGAATGCAGAAGTGTTTACTTTACCGGCGGAAGAAGAAAAGCCAGAAGTAGTTCGAGAGTTCGAGAATGTATTCCCTGAAGATATATATAAGGTTTTCCTCCAGATCAAGCTCTTTAATTCAAAATTGATTTACTACCTGATGCGCAACCTGTAATCAAAGCTCCGTACTGGCTAAGTCCAGAAGGATTGAAGGAGATCCGTATTCAGTTGGACGAACTCCTGAAGAAAGGTTGGATTCGTCCCAGTACTTCAAGTTGGGGATCTCCGGTATTACTGGTGAAGAAGAAAGAAGGTTCATATAGAATGTGTGTAGATTATCGAGCTCTGAACGAAGTGACGATTAAGAACAAGTATCCACTACCGCACATCGATGACCTTTTCGATCAGCTAAGTGGGTCTTGTGTATTTTCGTAGCTAGATCTTCGTTCAGGTTATCATCAGGTGAAGGTCAAAGAGTCCGATATTCCAAAGACAGCGTTTAGGAATCAATATGGTCATTATGAATATCTCGTAATGCCATTTGGAGTGACCAATGCACCTACTATATTCATGAATCTGATGAACCAAGTTTTTCGAGAGTACTTAGACAGGTTCGTTGTCATCTTCATCGACGACATCCTGGTGTATTCAAAGAATCGAAAAGAACACGCCGAGCATTTACGAATTGTCCTGAAGACATTACGACAACATCGGCTCTATGCCAAGTATAGCAAGTGTGAATTTTGGCTAGATCAAGTCGGATTTCTCGGGCATATCGTTTCAGGTGAAGGAATCTCAGTAGATCTAGCTAAGGTGTCAGCTGTCAGCGAGTGGTCGACACTAAAGAAAGTGAGAGATGAAGTTTCTTGGGATTAGCAGGATAATACCGACGATTCATTGAAAGCTTTTCAAAGATTGCAGCACCCCTGACTAAGCTCACACGTAAAGATGAAGCATTCATGCGGTTAGAAGTATGTGAAAACGCTTTTGTAGAACTCAAGTCAAGATTAACATCTGCTCCTATTTTCGTAATACCGGATCAATCTGGAGGATTTGTTGTGCATTATGATGCATCCGTTAAGGGATTAGGATGTGTTCTACAGCAGCATGGAAAAGTTGTAGCTTTTGCATCGAGACAGCTGAAGGTTCATGAGCGCAATTATCTAACACATGATCTGGAGTTGGCAGCCGTTATCTTCATACATAAGATTTGGAGACACTATCTTTTAGGAGAACGAGTGGATATATACACTGACCACAAAAGTCTGAAGTATGTATTTACTCAGAAAGAATTAAACATGCGGCAAAGAAAATGGTTAGAACTCATAACGGACTTCAACATCAACCTACAGTATCATCCTGGGAAGGTGAATGTAGTTCCTGATGCACTTAGCCTCCAACCATTAGCAATGAATCTCACCGCTCAGTGGAAGTTACAGCAGGAATTGCACAGATAGACAATCAAAGTAGTTATGCTAGGTAACGCTTCGTATTTGATGAACTTACAAGTCCAGTCTACTCTTGTCAATCAGATCAAGGTAGCTCAAGCAAATGATGCCAAGTTACAAAAGATCCAAGAACAAGTAGAAAGTGTTAGTGTATATGCCCTAGGGGCCATTATTGTATCATACTAGTTTGTATATTACTTAATGGAAGTTTGGGATATTCACATTTATATAACAGTCTTGCTAAACATGGTAGTATGCTACTTGGTTTTTCTATCTTAATATGTGAGTATACGTATTGATAGAGCTCTTAGGATCTTGCTTGACTACCAGCGTTGTGATGGCAGTCACACTAGTGGGGGCTGGGTAGTCTACAAGCACATCCTTATTCAGGTCCCTAGTCGTTGGATTATCGAGACAGGGCATCGATACTTCGGAGTAGACTAGTGTATACGCTTCTCATCCCAGTTGGGGAGATGGTCTGTCCCACAGCCGTCAGTACGTCGTACTGGAGATAGTATGCAGGTGCTCGTTAGGTTATGGGTACACCGGACAGGACTCACAGGGAACTGTTGGATGGTTTTATACCAGTCGTCAGTGAACAGTTCTCAGGTGACATGAGTACAGCATAGTCCGCAGACTTGACACTGCTACTTCGCCTCGAGTGTGTCCCACTGTTCTTAGATTGCTACCCTACCACGGCTCAAAAGAGTCGTGCAAACAGGTAGCAGTTGGATGCAGTCCCGAGCACTTGGAGGCAGTGGCGGTTAGACAGGATTCGTCTCTCCCGGTATTGGGGTTGATATCGCGCTGTGTCAGAGAGCCATTACGCAAAGTCCCTGGCCAGGGCAAGCGAGATTTGCTGGTAGGTTCCAGTAGTTTCTCAGGGTGTAATGGGCTTCCCTCCGACACGACTTATACCGCTATTAGGGGACTGAAGCTTGCCGCCCCCTAGGCCCGATATGCGATAGTCTTAGACGAACGGACCGGACTGTATGGAGATTGTCACATCAGACTCAGTAGGAGTTCGGATGGGTTTCCTCATCGGCCTTCTTATCGACATCTACCTGGGGACCGTTACGTACAGCTAGTGCCGCTTGCGGTCTGTGGTTAAACCCACTGCCAGCGTAGTAGTCGAGTCTCTAGAGTCCCACACAGAGAGTTTCCCTACTCCAGGCGAAACGATATAGAGGTCGTATGGTTTTACGACAAGGGTTCGGACGCATACGTGTGTTTACGCACGTACGACTTTCGGACAGTTTTTACCAGTCGGCTTTGGTTTAAGCCAGTTACTGGTATCCGGTTATTGGATTTATACTGTCTAAAGTTTTTCCGTATTTTTGCGGAAAGGAGGGGCGTTCTCGTAATTGCGCGAGAAGCTTCTAGAAGGTGGTGACTAAGGAGGTTTAGGTGGCATATACAATGAATGTGATTAGTGAGTCATATGGATGATTCATCCATGTCATTAATGCTTCATAATTGCTTAATGACTCATGGATGTGAATCATCACTAGATATTATCAAGCATGGTTGTTAAATTCATTTTTCTTTTCTTTTCTTGATAAAAAGAAATGCTTGATATATATTATCATAACTCACTATTCTCAATTCATAATTATTATCATCTTCTCTCTCCTCAAGCTCTCCCTCTTCAAACCCTAATCCTCCCCTCTCATGTGTTGAGTATAAGGATTAGTTAGACTAACTAAATCATAACCCTCACTCTATATCACCTAGCTTCTTTGATTAGCACTTAAAGAAGGTTAGTTGCCTCAAGTTTAGAGGCTAAGCTTGGAGTAAAGCTCTCGGGTGGATCGTCTACTACTTCGAGAAGGCCGAGGAGGAGGAGGAGTTCGCAAAGACGAAAGACACGATTCATTAGGTATAATCCCTAAACATAGTAGTATAGAACTTCTATGTTTCTTGTTAGTTATCGTTTAGCTTCGATTCATGCGGTTAGTCGATGTTTAAGTAAAGAACAAGATCGTTTTTCAAATTTCCGCCTCCCCGCTAATCGTAGGGTGTTGTACATCGACTTACAGTGGTATCAGAGCCTCGCTAAACAATAAATAACTTACTTGCAAATTTGTATGAATTTCGAACGGAAAAAACGAAACCGGAAAAGCCCGAAATCATGGTTTTCTGTCGAATTTTAAATGAAGTCCTAAAATTTTTCAGGGAGGTTCAGAAAGCTTAAAAAGACAGTATAAGAACACCCAAGAAATTTGGGCCCCTGAATCGCCTAAAGAGCCACGGAAGCGCGGCGGATCGCACCGATCCGCCGCGCTTCCGCCGCCGAGTTGGCGATTCAGGAACCCAAATTTCCTGTGTTGCTTCGCTGTGATATTTGGTATTTTCTGGAAGTTTTTATTTTTGCTCAGGTTTCAGATTTGCAGAGAAGTATTGGAGCAAAATTAAAAGTGTTTAATCGATCGAAATTATACAGTATTTGCTTGATGGATTATATCAGTGTTTGTATAATGTGTTCGTAAACCTCCCCTAACTGCTAGTATGTCGGTTGGCAGGGGGTTGCACATTTCTGTAATGGTTTTTACTGTTTGTGGATATGAACTGTGTTGGACTGTTGTGATGTATAGCCGGGGTTATGTGATGGGTTATTATTTAATTCATTTGATGTAAATATAATTTGTTGTAATATTATTTTGCGGGGCACATCCAGGTTGCGGTTGTAGCCACCGTTGTATTATTTCATTTTACTGTTTTTGCTCCTAGGACAGACCCAAGGTGGGGTGCACAAACTGCCGGGCGGGTAGTTTGCCGCACCCGTAGGGGTCTTGGGTGGGGTAATGGCTATTCATCACAACTGTGTAATCCGTCTTTTGTTGCAGGCTCAAAACAAACACGGATTACTTGCAAATCCAATAAAATTCATCTGTGATCTGGAATGCCTATTATTGCGTCTGACGAATGTACAATATCTATATATGATAGCTATTTAGACGTCACTTATATTTTACACCCGCGCTAGCCCAGCCCCCGCTCTGTCGTTAGTTAAGTAACCTAACGGGTGATGACGGGACCCCGTGGCGAATGCGGATGGCATAAGAGGACGTTGTATTTTCGTTGTTTTCTGCAATGATAGGTTAATGATGGGACGCATTATTTATAATGCAAAGAAAATAAACCAAAAGTTTAATCGTTGGAACAATTTAAAAAGAAACCACTCGGTTAATTTTAAAAACAGATGTTTTTAAATGCGGAGCTTTAACCACTCCTTTTAAAAGCTATCAGGTTCCTTCGGTTATATCAAGTTCACTACGTTCACGGTTTCGCCAAAACCATTCGTAGCCCTCCGTCATTTCATCTGGGTATTCAGTAGTATTCAAGCTATGTATTTTGACCAACGCCAAGGCATAGTGTTTGGTAGCTGCTGGATATTCATTTATTGCATAGACAGAAGAGTTAGTTTGGGACAGTCGTATGATCATTTTGGCCAACGTCAAGGATATGTACGGATGGGTTCAAATTAACAAGATAATGATGGGTAGAACTTGACATGTGACTTATGATATTTTGACCAACGCCAAGGTCATAAGAGCATGGGGCAAAAATATATATCGGGAATTTCTAAAGAAACTGAAATTTGCAAAGAGATGCATACCATTTGGAGTTTGATGAATGTTGGTAGGATTCCTTCAACATTATCATACGATGATATTTGGATCCCGATCCTACTGTAAGTATATGCTACTTATCAGGAGATTCGTCACTTAACGATCAATGCTATAAACCAAGTAGGTGTCAAGAAAGGTGTCAGCGGGGTTACGCCCCCAGAGAAAAGAGGTTATTTAATTAAGGAACTTCGCGAAAGCGTTGGAAAACCTCCCTCGAAATATCGACACTGGCCTGGCTGAACGGTTAAGCAAGAATTGTACAGTGAGAATAGTCCTGGCTAAATTCTTCTTTTATGGTTTGAGGAAGGATTCGAGAAACAGTGGGAGCCATCCAGTTTAGATAAACTAAAAACCACTCTAAACTTGCAAGAGCATCATGCTAAAGAGTTTTCTTCTCTCTCTCCTAATTGCAGCGACCCTGAAAATGACTGGACTAAAGTTACTTTTAGAGAAAAATATACTGACAGGGCCAAACTATAAAGATTGGCTGCGGAATGTCAAAATGGCTTTGACCTATGACAAATTGGGGTACGTCCTCACTGCTACGGCACCTGCTGTCCCTGGTCCCAAATCCAGCAATGCGGATAAGGAAATCCGCAAAACCTGGGATTTAGATTGCGCGAAAGCCAAGTGCATCGTGCTTGCCTCAATTAACAATGAACATCAGAGGAGGCACGAGGATATGGACCTTGATGGCATATTTCTCCATACAAAGGAACTTTATGGAGAGCAATCTCGTATAGCAAGATACGAGACCTCAAAGAACTTGTTTCGAGCGAGGTTGGCTGTCGGGCCATCGGTAGGAGAACATGTCCTAAAGATGATCGGCTATATAGAAGAGCTCGCAGACCTTGGGACGACTTTGGATAATGAGCTCTATACAGACCTTATTCTCCAGTCCCTTCCTTCCACCTACGCCCAGTTTATCCTGAACTTCAACATTCAAAGAAAAGAAGTTGAACTTCCGGAACTCCTGAACATGTTAAGGAGTGCAGAGGGCACCTTGCAGAAAGCAAGGGAAACACCCGCTATGTTTGTTGGCGGTTCATCTTCTTCCGGGTCCAAGGCTAGGGCCAAAGGAAGGAAGAAGAAGGCCGTCCCCAGACCTAGAGGAGGTGTAAGTAAGGTGGGAGGGAAGGGAAAGAAAAAGTTTGCGGTACTGGTAGTTGGCCAGGATGAGTGCTTCCATTGTCACAGGAAAGGGCACTGGAAGAAGGATTGCAAGGCGTGGAATGCCAAGAACCAGGAACCGAAGCAAGCTGTGGCTTCGACTTCAGGTGTGTTTGTAATTGAGAATTGTCTGTCAATCAACTCTACTTCCTGGGTATTGGATACCGGATCAGGATCTCATATTTGCAATTCATTGCAGGCACTGAGAAACCGTAGAGTGCTGAAGGAAGGTGATATGACCCTAAAGGTTGCTAACGGAGCTAGCGTGGGAGCTGCGTCCGTCGGGGATTATCACTTAGGATTGACGAGTGGACACATTTTGGTTTTACATAACTGTTTTTTTGTACCAAGCTTAACGTGTAATATCATATCAGTTTCCTTGTTATCAAATAAACGTTATGATTTCACGTTTGTAAGAGATGTTGTTAACATCCACCTTAATCATGGTTTGATTGGGTCCGGTACACTAAATAACGGTATATATGTTTTAAACCAACTCCAAATTTTCAATGTCCAGAACACACTAAAAAGAAAGTCTCCAGATTTAAATAAAGCTTTCTTATGGCATTGTAGACTGGGTCACATCAATGAGAGAAGGTTGACTAAGTTGCATAGAGAAGGATATTTGGACTCGTTCGAATATCAAACTTGTGACACTTGTCAATCTTGTCTCAAAGGAAAGATGACAAAGACTCCATTTACTGGACATGGAGTAAGAGCGAGCGAGCTCTTAGGACTCATACACAGCGATGTATGCGGTCCAATGTCTACACATGCAAGAGGTGGTTTTTCCTATTTCATTACTTTCACGGATGATTACTTAAGGTACGGATTCATTTATCTGATGAAACATAAATCCGAGGCTTTTGAGAAATTCCAAGAGTATAAGAATGAAGTAGAAAACCAAACCGGCAAAATTATCAAGACACTTAGATCTGATCGAGGTGGTGAATACTTGAGTGCCGAGTTCCTAGGTTACCTAAAAGAGAAAGGAATTCTCTCTCAGCTTACTCCTCCATACACTCCACAGCATAACGGTGTATCGGAGAGACGGAATCGAACCCTATTGGATATGGTGCGATCTATGATGAGTAATGCTGAGTTACCGCGATCTTTCTGTGGTTATGCGCTAGAATCAGCGGCATATCTTTTGAACATGGTTCCTACCAAGACTGTGCCTACCACGCCATATCAGATGTGGAGTGGGAAGAAACCCTATCTTCAGTATTTGAAAATATGGGGATGTCCAGCTTTTGTTAAAAAGCAGCATGTGGACAAGCTCGAGGCACGATCAGTAAAGTGTAAGTTTGTGGGATATCCAAAGAACTCCAAGGGGTATTTATTCTATTACGCAGAGGAACAAAAGGTGTTTGTTTCTCGTAATGCCCATTTTCTAGAATATCAGTTTTTAGAAAAGGAAATAAGTGGGAGCGAAATAGAACTGGAAGAAATTCCAGAACCACAAACTGCTACTGAAAGTTTGGTAGAACCGGAAGTTCAAGATGAACAGGACATTCCCGCACCCCTCCGCAGGAGTAGTAGGCCATCTCATCCGCCTGAGAGATACTACGGTTTTCTCATAGATGGGGATAGAGAGGATTGCATCATAAGTGATGATGAACCTACTGACTTCCAGCAGGCCATCCAGAGCGGCGACTCGGTACGATGGCTAGATGCAATACGGACCGAAATGGAGTCCATGTACACCAACAAAGTATGGACTTTGGACTTTGCTCCAGATGGGGTAAAACCCATAGGATGCAAATGGATCTTCAAGAAAAAGATTGGTGTAGATGGACAGGTGGAAACCTATAAAGCTAGACTTGTTGCAAAGGGTTTTCGTCAAAGACCTGGTTTGGACTATGACGAAACTTTTTCTCCAGTGGCTATGCTCAAATCCATTCGGGTCCTTCTTGCTATTGCTGCCTTCCATGATTATGAAATCTGGCAGATGGACGTAAAGACGGCTTTTCTAAATGGAAATTTAGAAGAGTGCGTCTATATGGATCAGCCAGAGGGTTTCAATCAGAGTGGGAGCAGCGGGAAAGTATGCAAGCTGCTTAAGTCCATTTATGGACTAAAGCAGGCATTGCGGAGTTAGAACATCTGTTTTGATGAGACAGTCAAAGAATATGACTTTATCAAAAATCTAGATGAACCGTGCATATATAGTAAAGTTGTAGCCAGAAGTGTCGTATTCCTCGTCTTGTACGTGGATGACATTCTATTGATAGGAAATGACATTCCTATGCTACAATCTGTCAAAGGATTCTTGTCACACAAGTTCTCCATGAAAGACCTGGGTGATGCCTCTTACATTCTGGGGATCCGAATCTATCGTGATAGATCCAAGAGGATGTTGGGACTTTTGCAGTCCAGGTATATCGACACTGTACTGAAAAGATTCAGTATGGAAGATTCTAAGCGCGGTAATCTACCGGCTTGTCACGGAATCACCCTCTCCAAAGAGATGTCTCCCAAGACTGATTTGGAAAGGGAACGCATGTCTATTATACCCTACGCTTCTGCGGTAGGCTCTATAATGTATGCGATGTTGTGCACCAGACCAGATGTAGCTTACGCACTGAGCGTGGTAAGCAGGTATCAGTCAGACCCAGGGGAGAAGCACTGGATAGCAGTAAAGAACATTCTTAAGTACCTGAGAAGGACTAAGGAGATGTTTTTGGTTTACGGCGGAAAAGACCTCAGGTTGGAGGCCTTTGCTGATTCCGGCTTCCAGAATGACAAGGACGATTCCAAGTCCATGTCGGGTTATGTCTTTACCCTCAATGGAGGGGCGGTGTGCTGGAAGAGCTCCAAGGAGGACACCGTTGCTGACTCGACGATGGAAGCGGAGTATATAGCTGCTTGCGATGCCGCAAAAGAAGCAGTCTGGATGAAGAAGTTCCTAACAGAACTTCAGGTGGTTCCTACCATAGTTGATCCAATACCTCTGTATTGCGACAACAACGGAGCTATAGCTTTAGCAAAGGAACCAAGGTCCCATCAGAAGTCCAGACACATCTTAAGGCGGTATCACCTGATCAGGGAGATCATTGATCGTCAGGAGATCGAGGTTCGGAGAGTTGCTTCTGAAGAGAACATTGCTGATCCATTCACAAAGGCCCTACCTCAGATTCAGTTCGAGAGGCTACTCGAGATCATCGGTCTTCGATATGCCAGTACATGGCCCTAGTGCAAGTGGGAGATTGTTAGTGTATATGCCCTAGGGGCCATTATTGTAGCATACTAGTTTGTATATTACTTAATGGAAGCTTGGGATATTCACATGTATATAACAGTCTTGCTAAACATGGTAGTATGCTACTTGGTTTTTCTATCTTAATATGTGAGTATACGTATTGATAGAGCTCTTAGGATCTTGCTTGACTATCAGCGTTGTGATGACAGTCACACTAGTGGGGGCTAGGCAGTCTACAAGCACATCCTTATTCAGGTCCCTAGTCGTTGGATTATCGAGACAGGGCATCGATACTCCGGAGTAGACTAGTGTATATGCTTCTCATCCCAGTTGGGGAGATGGTCTGTCCCACAGCCGTCAGTACGTCGTACTGGAGATAGTATGCAGGTGCTCGTTAGGTTACGGGTACACCGGACAGGACTCACAGGGAACTGTTGGATGGTTTTATACCAGTCGTCAGTGAACAGTTCCCAGGTGACATGAGTACAGCATAGTCCGCAGACTTGACACTGCTACTTCGCCTCGAGTGTGTCCCACTGTTCTTAGATTGCTACCCTACCACGGTTCAAAGGAGTCGTGCAAACAGGTAGCAGTTGGGTGCAGTCCCGAGCACTTGGAGGCAGTGGCGGTTAGACAGGATTCGTCTCTCCCGGTATTGGGGTTGATATCGCGCTGTGTCAGAGAGCCATTACGCAAAGTCCCTGGCCAGGGCAAGCGAGATTTGCTGGTAGGTTCCAGTAGTTTCTCAGGGTGTAATGGGCTTCCCTCCGACACGACTTATACCGCTATTAGGGGACTGACGCTTGCCGCCCCCTAGGCCCGATATGCGATAGTCTTAGACGAACGGACCGGACTGTATGGAGATTGTCACATCAGACTCAGTAGGAGTTCGGATGGGTTTCCTCATCGGCCTTCTTATCGACATCTACCTAGGGACCGTTACGTACAGCTAGTGCCGCTTGCGGTTTGTGGTTAAACCCACTGCCAGCGTAGTAGTCGAGTCTCTAGAGTCCCACACAGAGAGTTTCCCTACTCCAGACGAAACGATATAGAGGTCGTATGGTTTTACGACAAGGGTTCGGACGCATACGTGTGTTTACGCATGTACGACTTTCGGACAGTTTTTACCAGTCGGCTTTGGTTTAAGCCAGTTACTGGTATCCGGTTATTGGATTTATACAGTCTAAAGTTTTTCCGTATTTTTGCGGAAAGGAGGGGCGTTCTCGTAATTGCGCGAGAAGCTTCTAGAAGGTGGTGACTAAGGAGGTTTAGGTGGCATATATAATGAATGTGATTAGTGAGTCATATGGATGATTCATCCATGTCATTAATGCTTCATAATTGCTTAATGACTCATGGATGTGAATCATCACTAGATATTATCAAGCATGGTTGTTAACTTCATTTTTCTTTTCTTTTCTTGATAAAAAGAAATGCTTGATGTATGTTATCATAACTCACTATTCTCAATTCATAATTATTATCATCTTCTCTCTCCTCAAGCTCTCCCTCTTCAAACCCTAATCCTCCCCTCTCATGTGTTGAGTACAAGGATTAGTTAGACTAACTAAATCATAACCTTCACTCTATATCACCTAGCTTCTTTGATTAGCACTTAAAGAAGGTTAGTTGCCTCAAGTTTAGAGGCTAAGCTTGGAGTAAAGCTCTCGGGTGGATCGTCTACTACTTCGAGAAGACCGAGGAGGAGGAGGAGTTCGCAAAGACGAAGGACACGATTCGTTAGGTATAATCCCTAAACATAGTAGTATAGAACTTCTATGTTTCTTGTTAGTTATCGTTTAGCTTCGATTCATGCGGTTAGTCAATGTTTAAGTAAAGAACAATATCGTTTTTCAAATTTCCGCCTCCCCGCTAATCGTGGGGTGTTGTACATCGACTTACAAAAAGTAGACTTCGAACTGACTTCATCATCCACGAAGATGGATCCTTAAGATATGGAAGTCGATTGTGTGTACCAAACGGCCCAGTTCAAGAAGAGTTGAAGAAAGAAGCTCACAGCTTTCCTTATTCTGTACACCCCAGTGGTACAAAGATGTATAAGGATCTACGGCAACACTACGGGTGGCATGAAATGAAACGCGAAGTAGCCAGAAGCGTAGCCAAGTGTTTGGTGTGTCATCAAGTGAAACCTGAACATCACAGAACTGTTGGTCTACTTTAGCCATTACCAATCCCAGAATGGAAATGGCAACACATTACCATAGACTTCGTGACCGCCTTCCCTCGCAGCACAAAGGGTAACGACGCAGTATGGGTTATTATGGATCGACTCACCAAGTTAGACTCACTTTATTCCATTTCGAGTTGGCCAATCTACCGAGACGTTAGCAAAGAAGTATATGAAGGTAAGCATAAATCTAAAGTAAGATTTAAACCTTCAAGATGTACCCTGTTTGATACCCATGAACTCATTCAGGAGATCGTGAGATTACATGGAGTACTTGTTTGTATCGTCTCCGATCATGATTCAAGATTCTGATCACAATTTCAGAAGAGTCTGCAAGCTAGCCTGGGAACGAGTCTGAACTTCAGCACGGCTTACCATCCAAAAACGAACGGATAGTCCGAGCGAACAATTCAGATTCTGGAAGACATGCTAAGAGCTTGTATGTTAGATTTCGAAGGTTCGTGGGAAGATCACCTACACCTTGTGGAGTTTTCATACAATAACAGCTATCAGGCAAGCATTAGAATGGCACCATTCGCATCACTCTACGGATGGAAGTGTCGTTCACCGCTAATTTGGGACGACATCGGAAATTGTGAACTGCTTGGAACAGAGATGATCGTGGCAACTGTGGGCGTAGTTCGCATGATCAGGGAAAGAATGCGCATTTCCCGAGACAGACAGAAGTATTGGGCAGATGCTAAGCGGCGACATCTGCAGTTATAGCTTGGAGACCATGTTTTCTTAAAGATTTCTCCAAACATAGGAGTGATCCGCTTTGGCAAGAGGGGTAAGCTAAGTCCAAGATATATAGAACTGTTCGACATACTCGAACGAGTTGGAGAAGTGGCATACCGTTTAGCACTTCCACCCTCATTGGAAGGAGTGCACAACGTGTTCTACATATCCCAGCTACGGCGATATGTGAGCAACCCCAGCTACATAATTGATCACTCCGTGCTCACTATACAGACGTGCCTAACTTATGAGTAACAACCCGTTGAGATCCTGGATCGAAAGGTGAAGACACTACGGAACATGGAAGTAAACTTGGTCCGAGTGATGTGGAGGAAAAATTCACCAGGAGAATCAACATGGGAACGAGAAGAAGACATACGTGCAAGATACCCTTACTTATTTGAAATTTAGTCCATATGTAATTGTAAATTTCAAGGACGATATTTTTATAAGGAGGGTAGAATGTAACGACTCTGAATTTACTGTACGGAATTTTCCATTTTAATGTACAGAAATGAGTTTACAGCCTGAGGTTGAGTTATAAGTTAATTTTGTTAAATAACAGCAAGAAACAACTTGTAGCTCACTGGTAAAGCCCCTGCACTGCAGTGACGTATCCCTTGTGTTCGATTTCCATCAGACACGTTATTTTTTCTGAATTTTTCTTTTAAGTTTTTAAAGAAACCCAAAAGTTTACACGTGCAATACACAGAAAAATGAAAAGTCTGAAAAATCAAACATGTGGAAAATAGAGTAAATACTGAGATGTACACGTGGCACAAATCTAGAGCCCCAAAGCCCTAGATTGACCGGCCAAAAGCCCATTTCAGCCGGCACCGACGGTCTGGATTTTCCTGAAGAGCCTCATGCTCTGCACACTTGTCTTTTCACCTACCCCTAACTCCTCTGCACTGTTTGATTATCCTGGAATCAAACAGAGACCCTTCATTTCATAATTAAACCAAATTTTAATACTTTTTAATCCATATTTTTAATTCCCAAACCCTAATTCTCCACTATAAATACCACCCCACGGTTTGGCTCAGCATCATTATGAAATTCCTTGCCAAAACTCTCAAAAAATTTCTAAGTACAAGTGGAGTAAAGAGGAGTTAACAAGCGATCAACTTCCAGCGAAGAATCGAAGAAACATCCGGAGCTCCTGCGACACCATGACAACACTCTCTTTTTTTTCTGCCTCTTCTTAGCATAACCAAATAGTAAGTCGCTCTCAAATACCCTTTCTCTTCTTTGAAAATTACTTTTAATCAAAATCGATAAAAGTGGAGTTATACCGAATCATCTTTTTATAAAGCCATAACTCCAATTCCTTTTATATTTTGGTTAAAAAAACTTTACCTCTTCACTTATAATTTTGATACCAATATTTCGAATCAAGATTTAACCTAGAATATCATGTAAAACAACTTTAATTTAACTTTTTCATTAAAATACCATGAATTTTAATATTATCTCTTTTAGTTTTGTTAAAACTACACCTTTAGGAAAAACTTCACGGGGTAACGACTTACCCCTCACGTATACACTTGATTCCATACCACGATACCTCTTTTGTATGAATTTTTGTTTCGAAGAAAATATTACATTAAAATACCACTTACTTTTAAAAAAACCGGTTTTCTTTTAAAACGGTATTTCTATTCCTTTGCGATTATGCCTCTACAACCCTCTTTAGGGGACCAGCTAATGGATAGTGTAGATTATCTTACATCCTTGGGTTAGTAGAGCGAGATGCAGACCTCCTCATGGAGCATTCGGTCTTGAAAGGTTTTAAATACGGTTTTTAAGAAAAACGAATTTTCTAAATAAATAAAGAAATTTAATTTTTAATAATTATATAAAAATTACAAATCCTTATTTTCAAAATATAATAAACTTATTTTTTCTTCTAATAATAAAAGATTAACAAGTTTCAATAAAATACCATCAAGTTACCAAAAGACAACTCTTTTCAATAAAATACCAGAGTTAATTGTTTATCACTAAAATACCTCAAATCCTTAAAACTCATGTTCATGAAAACCCTAATAATATAAATAACCCTTCAAGGTTTATTTTTAAAATATATTAAAGTATTTTTCATAAAACCCCTAGAGATATATATATAAAACAAAATTAAAGACTTTAGTAAATATAGGTTTAAGCGGAATAAATTCTCTTGAGCCCCAGGAAGCCGGAGAAAGTGAGTGCTTGCCTATTTAAGGTAGAAAACTTAATGGAGTTATCAATGGTAATTGTCTTGGAAAAAGACACAAATCCTGCCGTCCATGTGCAGCAGTTAACGATGACTCCCGAACCTAATTAAAGATCTAAATCAGTTTACAAGTGTCTGACTCAGTCTAAATCTAAATAAAATCTGAATCCAATTCAAATCTAAATCCAATATCAAACATGAATACTTGATCATAAACATGAATACTCGAACCCAAACATGAATATTAAACATGTATACATGATTTGACTTGACCGAACCATGATTATGACTTGACTTGTCTACTTGATTACATCCTGAACATGACTACTTGAACAACTTGTATCCATGGTTTCGGCAGGTCTGATAATTATAATCTATACAACAAATTACGCAGGGATAAAGGGGTAGATTGGTAAGTAACGTATAATCGTGGCACGAGAGGTCACTTAAAAGACACCTACATGAGTTCTCGTGCCGTTGTCCCGTGGGTTATGATGGGGCCTTATACTACATATTACCATAGTCCACGGGGTAAGATGGACTCCTCTCGTATACATGAATACCTTCTGTACCAAGGTACAAACAATCACGTTATAATAATCATCATATACTCAATCATACACACCTTACCTGTTCTTTTCACATTACTTGCTATATTCTCTTCTTCTTTTGAGACTTACCGAGCGCTAGTTCTCTGATGACATTCCTTTTTATTTCTTCCTTTGAAATGTTCTTCAGGAGGACCGGACTCTCAGGAGATCGAGCCTAGCCAGGAGGACTTGGATCAGCTCACCGCTCAGCCGGAGTACTAGCTCTTCTTGTACTTACTTTTATTTTGTATGCCACTGTTTAAGCACTGCTTTATTCATTGTATCTTTTCTTTTCAAAACAGGTGTATGTAAAGATGAATGTAAATAAAGTTGATGTTATTGTATATCTCTCGTCATTCTTATACATTTTATATATATATTGCTTAGTTACGCTTAACGTATTTATTTTCTTAGTAAATACGTTGCGGCCTGCCATGTCACTGTTTCCGTCTACTGGGAAGCGGGGCGTGACAGTTTACGCTCACGCTACGATTTCTTATTTCTGTATACGCTCGTATTATTTTCATTTAGGACATATATACTACGTTTCGTGTACTTATCTTTTTACGACTTCGTTTGCTAGGACACACGCACCATTACCGATGCGCATGTTGCACGTACACATACTCGCTGGCTCACACACACATCATCGATAATTGCCATGCCACATACACGTTAGAAATCGTTATTTCATTGTATCGTCTTATAACCTGTAGAATTTTAGTTATTGTTTAGTACCCAGTACCACACATACTAGTTCAGATATTGCACTTCCTTACCTAGTTACACGATACGCTCATATGAACACACCTGCTATACTTTACAGTATTGTTCTTTGCCTGTACATATTGTTTCATCATTGTTACATGCTTATGAGATTCTGTTTTTATGAGATTTTCTGGATTTGAGAAACCGCGGATATATTTTAAAAAACTTATGATTATTTTTAAAACGCGGTTTCTCTTGATATGATATTTCGACGTCCACCATGAGTTTTCTCGGCACTGAGCAATGATGATTCCCCGGTTCGAGAAGTGAGGAGTCGCCGTCTACGGGTACATGGTGGACCCGGTATGGTACCCCGGAGCAAGAAGATCGTATAGAAAAGCGTTGAGCCCGGCAGGGGAACACTACCTACCGGTGATAGTACTAGACTCAGCGGAAATCCGGAGGATACCGACTGGAGCGATTTAAGACCGATGGATATGATGGCGATCTGATGAGATGGCGCCTGAGATATGAGGATTTACGTGTCGATGCTGGACACTGGTTTTATGATAATTTAGAGTGTCGATACTGGGCACTCAAGTTTTTATGATGATTTGATGTGTCGTTGATGAACACACGTTGGATGATACACATATATACATATATATGACACAGATGACATGGTACCATATTATGACACATGCACGATACTGTTATTATTTTTATACTTATGTATACACGATCACCCTCGTTACTTAAAGTATGTATAAGCACCTCTACTAGGTTTATAAAAGCATCAAGTATGCAATTTTAAAAAATCTAGAGGTCTAAGGTATACTAACCTAGAATATGTAACGTTTTGAAAATCGTTTTGGTGAAATTTCCGATAATCGATAAATAACTGGTGTTTACTGTAAAAACCAAGATATAATTATCTTTCAACATAGACTTAAATATACCTATTCTAGCTATGTAATTGCTAGTATTTGGTATTTAATTGGTCACTTGTAAATTTCTAGTTTTCTAAAATATTTTCCGTAATTAATTATTTTAAATATTATTTTAAACCTTCACTAATACATTTAATTAGTGATAATTACAATTTGGAGTGGGGTAACTATACTTTAGTGAACCATGACACATTAAACTAAAATATAACATGTTGTGTTTGAATGGAAATGGAATTGTTAAGAGGGTTCTAGAAAATTGAAGAAAGAGTTTTAAATAGAAAGAAAATAATAAGCATAGAAGTATGGGGTTTAGATAATTGAGCTATGGTATTTTTTATTGTCTTGGAAATTATACACACACCTCACTCTCTCTCCTCCCCCAAGTCTTGGCCGAGCCCCCCCTGAGCAGCCTCATTCCCCAAATTTTTTCCCCACTTCAATTAAAGAAAAAGAAAATTAAAAAGAACAATAAAGAATTGAAGAATGGTGATTAGATACTTGGAATATGGGCTTTGTTTGACTTGAAAACACCACCCACATCCTCTCTCTCCCCTCTTCCCATTCCCAGTCGAGCCTCATCCAGCAGCAACCCCCTTCTTAAATTCTTCATTTTTCATGAAGAAACCTCACTCAAAAATCCAATAAAATCCACACAAATTTCCATTAACTCCAAATCCAGACTTTAACCATTATTCCTTGGCCATTCAAGCATGGATCTTGGAGCTAGAGAACCAATTTGGAGGCTATGTTAGCATGCTAGGTGTCAAAATTTATGGAGGTATAATCTTAAACCTTTGGTTAATTGTTGGTTAATTTCTTAAATCAAGCTTAATTAGGTATTAATATAGTGTTGATTTCAAGATTTGGAATTTCAAGAGAAGGTGTTGAACTCAAGTTAGGGTTTTTATCTTGTAATTATGGTTACAAAGTGTAGTTTATCATCTTAAGAAATGAAAAATCTAAACTAGTTGCTAGTTTGCAAATTGATACTTAAAAATTTGTCTGAATCATATAATTATGCAAACTAGGTTTTTAGAAATTATGAAAATAATTGAGATAAAAATCTAGTTAGTATTTGTGTGGCCTAATTAAGCTATTTAAGTGAGCTATGTGGCCGTTAAAATTGTTAAAACATTTAGATTTGTGCTAAAAGGGTAATGGGTTGCTTACTAGGTTTTGGAATAAAATCGATTTAATTAAAATTGAGGTTTTGTTGTTATACAACCTATTTACTATTATAATTAGTGTGTTGTGAGTGTGCAATTGGTATGAGTGGTTACTAAGATTAGTGGTTTTCTCGTATTGCGACCCTAGTGGTGATTTGTGGCGTTGTCGCGACGCGTTTTGTGCACCAAGTGCATGCGCGTATAGTTGGGGCGCGTGGTTGAATTGTATTGCTTGTGTCCACGACTAATTATATATTTATTCCCTTTTTGCTTGTGTGCGATTCTAGGATCGGGTGCAGAGGCGTCGTATGTGGCGCGGAAAAAGACAAGACGGAGATCGGATAAGATTAGCCGAGACGTTTAGGTGAGTAGATATATATCTACGGGGAAGTCGGGTGGATGGCGTATAGCACCCCATAATTTCGTAGAATATATTGTATTTATGTGTGTGTGTGTGTATGTGTGTGTGTGTGTGTGTGTTTGTATATATATGTTATTGCGAGATATGAATACTTAGTAAGGAAGGCTTAGGAGACCGCGGACCGGATTTAGTGTAATTTGGATGAATGTGCTTTTAGTTAGTTAGTTTCTTAGTTACGAACCCTAGAGTATGGTTGACACACACACACATGCACACACGTGATATGATTTATGGGTGTATATGTTCATGTGTGTGTGTGTGTGTGTGTGTGTGTGTGTGTGTGTGTGGATGCGTTGGTGCGCGCACACACACACACACACATATAGTATACACAGATGATAAGGATAGTATATGATACTTGGAGGTGAGTCGATGTGTTTGGGCATGATGCCGTGAGATCGGTGATGTGAATTGGATCGTGTTATGATATACGACATGATATATGAGCGGATCGTTGGGCGATTTGTTTTCATACACACGCGGATATATGTTGATGGTATAGGAATGTACTAGACTTTAGATCAGTACCCCTAGTTTTTGATATTATGATAATGATACTATATGAATAATGAGATAAATGTGATATTTGACCCGTACCCCGATTGTGGGATGCCGTACGATGGATTTTACCGTACGAAGTATAAATATGATGATTGATCCGCACTCTTGACTCGAGAATGTCTATTATATATTTTATCATACGTAACGCTATTGAGGCGGGATCACCGACTACTAGATATATCGACTCGGACTTAGTGGATTTTCTTAACCGTTCGATTAGTCTCTTAGTTTAGTCCTGTAGTTATCAGGTAGATGTTAGACTGGGCTCAAGTCATACTTATTTTAAAACTAACGAATCACGAGTATTTTAAAGACAGGCCGAGGGATACTACGGATATTTCAAAAGACATACCTTTTCTTAAAAACATCGTAGCCCCTATTTTCTAAAAACCACGATTCGTGCTATTTCAAATGCTAAAACTGTATGACTCGTATATATATAAATGTATATTCTTATATGTTGCGGTTACTACATCTTTTCTATATATTCATGTTGTTCTTATCGCATTGCATGCTTATACTTGTGATTTCCTTTGTTATTATGAACCAATGCTGTCAGGACACCAGCACCATCACCGATGATGCGTATGCTCCACGTACACTTACTTGCCGACTCACACACATCATCATCGGTAATTTTCATGTCACGTACACATTAGAAATAGTACTTCATTGATATAACCTGCTAGCTGGTAGTTTCAAAACATTATTAGTATACTTGCTTTCATGTGCTAAATTAGATATTGCATTCTTTTACTTAGATATCCATGCATGTGTATTTATCCATTTGTCATGCAATATCATGGGGCTTTATGACGATAATTCACTTTATATTTACTCTCAAGTTTGGGATTTAGGATTTTCCATGAGATTTCTGGATTTGGAGAAACCGCAAGGATTTTATAAACTCATTTTTATTTCAAAAGATAGAAATTTGCGGTTTTCTCGTGATATGATGTGAAATGTGTCCACCATGAGTTTTCTCGGCTCTTGAGCGGTATCATACACCCGATTCAAGGAGGATGATGAACCGTCTGAGGGTGCATGGTGGACCCGGTGCGGTACCCTGGGGCAAGATGGTCGCAAATGATGGCGTCGAGCCTGGCAGGGGAGCACTACTGACCGGTTATTTATGATGCGGCGGATATCCGAAGGATACCGACGTAGTCGTGAGATTTGATTATGGGCCAGTCCGGATTGCCGGAGCTTGGGGCCAATCCGGATTGCCGGAGCCCGAGATATTGAGACATTGAGATGTTGAGATTTTATGATATGAGCCAGTCCGGATTGCCGAAGCCCGAGATATTGAGATATTGGGTTATATATTTTGTGTCGATGCTTGATACGGATTCTTTGTTGATTTCATTGATGATATTTCGGTTCTTATACAGAAATCTCACTGAGATAAGAAAACAGTTTTTTATTCAAGATGTATTTTGTTTTCATCCTTTATGTATATGTACATCATATATATGATATGTTGCTACCTGAGGCACTGACACGAGCACTTGGTATTACACTTATGTATAGATGTTTACCCATGTCATTATTAGATGCTTCAGGTTATATATATTGAGGATTATATTGTATGACCTAAGAGAGAGTCATACATGTGATTTCTTCTCAGTGGTGTTTTCTACTCACGAGTTGGCAACTCACCCCCGTTGTGCCACAGTTTCTTGCAGGTTTTGCCATACAGGTTTCCTTGGCGGCTTTGCTGGCACACTGCTTCTTTCCGGGTGATTTCTTTGATAGGTGGGTTCACTTGCATCGTGACCACCGCGGTACTTTTATTTTATTCAGTTGTATCTAGTAAACTCCATCAACCAGACTTGTATTAATTTTTAGACTTAGAAGACCAGTATGTATATTCTTTCGACCTTAGAGTCGCGCGCTTGTATGATTATGATTCTTCTCTGGTTTTCTTGAGGATGTTGGTTTTCTTCTGAGTTTTGATCCTCGCCCTTCGGCGTTATATATTATATTGCTTGTGTGGTGGTTTCCGCCATTTGGCGAAGAGCTAGCTCCCTCTTGGGGACTCCTTTATTCATTATATATATTATGATGTTTGTACCCGTTTGGGGCCAGTATTTACAAAGGAGACTCTGCCGAAATTTTTGGGAAAATATGATGTTGCTTTTAAACGTTTAATGCCACTTATTTTGTTAAAACCATTTGCTTTAAAACAAGTTTTCCTTCACTTCTTCTTTTAAATAGTTTAGATTTCTGGGCTTTTGGCTTACTTGAATTAGGTGGGGTCCTATAGACTTTACATGATTCAAGTGCCAGTCACGTGCTATTTCGGGTCGTGACAAAGTTGGTATCAGAGCGCTAGGTTTAACCTTAGTTCGAGTCTAGGTTTGACCATGCGGAATCTGGGGCGTATATTTATATTCAGAACCCAGGCTTGACCTTACAGAACTTAGACTAGGTCGAGGGGATATTAGACCCGAACATTCGTCGCGTAGGTTGACCTTGGTTGATGGAGTAGGTGCCTTAAGTAGAGTGACGTACTGTGCGTATGTTCCGCGGCATACTTACAATACGCTACTTCGCTTAAGAAGCCTTACGATATACATTTCTTTTCACCGTATTCTATTCATTCATTTGATCTATCCTCATCGATATCGGTTTATGGTTTTTGTTACCACGGTTACACGGGTAGAGAGAGTTGCGGCTAGAGTTGCGGTCAGCATGAGTTTGTCTTGGATGAGGACTGACCAGGGAAAAATTCCGGTGACACACGATTTCATAGATGTGTCGTTTTGTTGTATTTTTCGCGACATGAGCGTTTTGATGGATTGTTTTTTTACTAAGATTTGTCGAACGTGCATATCAGCACCAGAGGATTGGGCCACTGCTAGAGGCCGGCTAGAATATGTTGACCGTAAATGTATCGTCTATTCTTGAGGATGGAGGAACTGTTCAGCGTGCAGACAAATGAGCCAGCTGTTGCTGCGACTAACAAGATATTTCCCCAGATGTTTGAAGCTATTGCAGCATGAGTTGTACTTAGGGATGTGATAGAAGATCGCTAGTCGCCCATGGATGAATGACTATGACATGTGGTTCGTTTGCTTACCACAATGCGAGGTCATCAGATTGATTGATTTCAGCTAGAGAAGATTTCACACAGGCACGTTGAGAGTCGATAGAAACGAACGAATATCAGAAACCCATTTTTCCAAGTTTAAGGTATTCGGAAAAACATGCAAGTAATTCTGTGAACCCTCTAGAAGAATGAAACCCTAACTCAACATAATGACCATGGAACCGCTTTTGAACCTTAGGGTTTGCAGCAGTTCCGCGGTGCCATTAATGAGGCTTGGGTTTGCCCTTCTACGGCTGGTCCATAGGTACTGTGGCATGTACTGGGTATTATTAAACTGTGCTCAAGTGTTGAGCTCTCGGGGAATTATGGGACTTTGATGAATCGATCGAAAAGTTTAACGACGTCCGGGTATCATGTGATGGGATACAATACTTGGAATCCATAAGAAAGCTAATTTGAATTTTATAAATCTAGCAGTTTAGTCTCAGTTGATCGGCTGCCACGGGATTTTGATGAGATGATGTTCCACTCCGTTGACATCAGAGATGTGATACGCATGCAAAGGCATTGAATATAGATAAATCTTTCAGAAGAAGTCGTGATGAGTATACAGCTGTTCCAGAACAAGAAATGGATTTAGTAAAGGGTGATAACTTCAGGACAGTTCGGCAGAAACGAGAATTGGGAGAGACCCCGACAGAATCTTCTGGAATACTACACGAGAAGACTTGGACCCAGGATCGGTCGTGTCACGCACCCCCAGTAGGCCAGGGTTCGGCATCATCGACAAGACATGTTATGAGTGACCACGATAGTTGGCCGGAGATCTTTTAGAGGATGTGCCAGAGCGGCACTGTTGCCATCATCATTCCATATTAGGCTGTTGAGCCGAGAAGTTATGTAACTGGCAATCTGCAGTGAGAGACGAGAGACTAAGAGCATAAGGCGTCAGACCATGAATAGGAGGCAAGTAGATATCTTGCTCTGCTAGCTTTGGATGCACCAACACCTTGTCGACTTAGAAGGAAGGACATATCGACGACAGTGTTTATGATTTGCGATTTAGTGATTCGAATATCACGTATCCGTCATTTTGGGTGATTTTTTTTGCATTATTGAGTCTTCGTGCACCACTGTTACACTCGATTTCGATTTGATGTCGTTCAAGATGTTTGGTTTTGATTTCATGCCTATGGTATGAATGTGATTTGCCTTGTGCTTTCTGATGCAGTTTTCATGCACTTCTAGTACTTGATTCGATTTTGTGCACGCTGATGCACGGTTGTGAGATTATATACCATGGTATACCGATTGATGTATGTTTTATACCGTCGATTTCGATTGTGATGTTCGATATTTATTTTCGTGCACCTTGTGTACTTGATTTAGATTCTTGCGCATACTTGGTGCGCTTCATGCGATTTTGGTGCACACCAGATGCACTAAATCAGGATTTTTCGTGCATATCAGATGCACCTGATATTGTTGTCAGGCACACCCGTTACCTTTGACAGGTGTTTTCGTGCACACCCGTTACACTTAGATTTTTGTTTCTGAGCACACGTATGGCACATTCATTGATTTCGATTTCTGTTCGCACCAGACGCACGCGGCATTATTGCATATACTATTGAGTATGATTTCCTTTGAGCAGTACATTTTTATGATATTTACTATTTGGTATAGTAGCTGAGCAAGACTAGTCCGAGAACAGTACCTGAATATGTTTTTGCGTGCATCGATAGTTACCGAAGGGATTTCCAAAAAGGAGCTATAGTCTCAATATTTTCCTATGTGTCCGAGATGACACGAAACATGTTACAAAGTAAACCCTTCTAAATTATTTTAAAACGGCGGGACGTGTATGTTAAACAAAAGATATATATGTATATATATAGTTATTTTTCCACAAAAAACGTCCACTACTTGTGCCGTGATACGCACATCGCACAACAACTTGAGAAAGGTTTGGCATGCATTTCTTTCATATGTTTTGACGAGTTTACAACGATGCGTACTATGTAAATGTTATAGTTTTGATTTTGAGTTATATACTCGTTGTCATGCGAATACATTGCGTTGAGATGTGTTTTAAGTATTAATGATTTTGGAGCCCCGACGACTTGATTGTTTTGTTGAAATGTTTTAGTATTTGGGGGAGTTTTAATTTAAATTCGGGGACCGAATTTCTTTAAGTGGGAAGATTGTAACGTTTTGAAAATCGTTTTGGTGAAATTTCCGATATTCGGTAAATAACTGGTGTTTTCCGTAAAAACCAAGATATAATTATTTTTCAACATAGACTTAAATATACCAATTCTAGTTATGTAATTGCAAGTATTTGGTATTTAATTGCTCACTTGTAAATTTCTAGTTTACTAAAATATTTTCCGTAATTAATTATTTTAAATATTATTTTAAGCCTTCACTAATACATTTAATTAGTGATAATTACAATTTGGAGTGGAATAACTATGCTTTAGTGAACCATGACACATTAAACTAAAATGTAACATGTTGTGTTTGAATGGAAATGGAATTGTTAAGAGAGTTCTAGAAAATTGAAGAAAGAGTTTTAAATAGAAAGAAAATAATAAGCATAGAAGTATAGGGATTAGATAATTGAGTTATGGTCTTTTTTCTTGTCTTGGAAATTATACACATGCCTCACTCTCTCTCTCCTCCCCCTAGTTTTGGCCGAGCCCCCCTTTGAACAACCCCATTCCCCAAAAAATTTCCCCACTTCAATTAAAGAAAAAGAAAATTAAAGAGAACAATAAAGAATTGAAGAATGGTGATTAGATACTTGGAATATGGGCTTTGTTTGACTTGCACACACCACCCACATCCTCTCTCTCCCCTCTTCCCATTCCCAGCCGAGCCTCATCCAGCAGCAACCCCCTTCTCAAATTCTTCATTTTTCATGAAGAAACCTCACTCAAAAATCCAATAAAATCCACACAAATTTCCATTAACTCTAAATCCAGGCTTTACCCATTATTCCTTGGCCATTCAAGCATGGATCTTGGAGCTAGAGAACCAATTTGGAGGCTATGTTAGCATGCTAGGTCTCAAAATTTGTGGAGGTATAATCTTAAACCTTTGGTTAATTGTTGGTTAATTTCTTAAATCAAGCTTAATTAGGTATTAATATAGTGTTGATTTCAAGATTTGGAATTTCAAGAGAAGGTGTTGAACTCAAGTTAGGTTTTTATCTTGTAATTATGGTTACAAAGTGTTGTTTATCATCTTAAGAAATGAAAAATCTAAACTAGTTGCTAGTTTGCAAATTGATACTTTAAAATTTGTCTAAATCATATAATTATGCAAACTAGGTTTTTAGAAATTATGAAAATAATTGAGATAAAAATCTAGTTATTATTTGTGTGGCCTAATTAAGCCATTTAAGTGAGCTATGTGGCCGTTAAAATTGTTAAAACGTTTAGATTTGTGCTAAAAGGGTAATGGGTCGCTTACTAGGTTTTGGAATAAAATCGATTTGATTAAAATTGAGGTTTTGTTGTTATACAACCTATTTACTATTATAATTAGTGTGTTGTGAGTGTGCAATTGGTACAAGTGGGTACTAGGATTAGTGGTTTTCTTGTATTCCGACCCTAGTGGTGATTTGTGGCGTTGTCGCGACGCGTTTTGTGCACCAAGTGCGTGCGCGTCTAGTTGGGACGCGTGGTTGACTTGTATTGGTTGTGTCCGCGACCAATTATATATTCATTCCCTTTTTGCTTATGTGCGATTCTAGGATCGGGTGCAGAGGCGTCAGATGTGGCGCGGAAAAAGACATGGCGGAGATCGGATCAGATTAGCCGAGGCATCCGGGTGAGTAAATATATATCTACGGGGGAAGTCGAATAGATGGCGTATAGCACCCCCGCAATTTTGTATAATATGATGTGTTTATATGTATGTGTGTGTGTGTGTTATAGTTATTGCGAGATATGAATACTTAGCAAGGAAGGTTTTAGGAGACCACGGATCGGATTTAGTGTAATTTGGATGAATGTGATTTTAGTTAGTTAGTTTCTTAGTCGCAAACCCTAGAGTAAGGTTGACACACACACACATGCACATACGTGACATGATTTATGGGTGTATATGTTCATATGTATGTGTGTGTGTGTGTGTGTGTGTATATGGTTGCGTTGGTGTGTGTGTGTATATATATATACGTATACACGGATGATGAGGATGGTATATGATACTTGGAGGTGAGTCGATGTGTTTGGGCATGATGTCGTGAGATCGGTGATGTGAATTGGGTCGTGTTATGATATATGACATGATATATGAGCGGATCGTTGGGCGATATGTTTTCATACACACACGGATATATGTTGATGGTATCGGAATTTACTAGACACTTTAGATCAGTACCCCTAGTTCTTGATATTATGATAATGATACTATATGAATAATGAGATAAATGTGATATTTGACCCGTACCCCGATTGTAGGATGTCGTACGATGGATTTTACCGTACGAAGTATAAATATGATGATTGATCCGCACTCTTGACTCAAGAATGTCGTATTATATATTTTATCGTACGTGACGCTATTGAGACGGGATCACCGACTACTAGATATATCGACTCGGTCTTGATGGATTTCCTTAACCGTTCGATTAGTCTCTTAGTTTAGTCCTGTAGTTATCAGGTAGATGTTAGACTGGGCTCGAGTCAAACTTATTTTCAAACTAACGAATTACGAGTATTTTAAAGACAGGCCGAGAGATACTACGGATATTTCAAAGGACGTGCCTTTTCTTAAAAACATCGTAGCCCCTATTTTCTAAAAACCATGATTCGTGCTATTTCAAATGCTAAAACTGTATGACTCGTATATATATAAATGTATATTATTATATGTTGCGGTTACTACATCTTTTCCATATATTCATGTTGTTCTTATCGCATTGCATGCTTATACTTGTGATTTCCTTTGTTATTATGAACTCATGCTGTCAGGACACCAGCACCGTTACCGATGATGCGTATGCTCCACATACACTTGCTTGCCGGCTCACACACATCATCATCGGTAATTTCCATGTCACGTACACATTAGAAATAGTACTTCATTGATATAACCTGCTAGCTGGTAGTTTCAACATATTATTAGTATACTTGCTTTCATGTGCTAAATTAGATATTGCATTCTTTTACTTAGATATCCATGCATGTGTATTTATCCATTTGTCATGCAATATTATGGGGCTTGTTGGGGTAAAAATTTACACCCTGGTTGACCAAGTCAATATCAAAGTCAACCCCAAGCCAAGTGGGCCCAAGCCCAGATCCAGTGGGCCCATGCCCGGGTCGAGCCCGAACATGAAGCGGCCGGCCTCCCCCCATGCCAAGATAAAAATTTTGTAATAAATAATTTTGTTGCATTTCTTTTATTTTATTTTATGGACAAATGTAAGAAAAGCCAAATTTTTGTAAAGCCCATGGCTTATGTGCAAAAACAAATGGCACATGAGCCATGGGATAGGAAAAATGCCATTTTGTGAAGCCCAAGGGGTTATGTGTAAAGTGTATAGCCTATAAAGGCAAGGATAATGAAAATATCTCACAACTTTTTATCTCTCCCCCCAAAAAGAATCCAGATCTGCCTCTTTCTTCTTCCTCAAGGTTCTAAAACCTTCTTTTTTTCTTTTGAATTAAATCAAGAGTTTAACTCTCCCTTTTCTCAAAATAAATAGATTTCCACCACAAAACCTACGAAGGGGAGCTCGGATCTCCAATCAGATCTCGAAAAAGGGAGGCTTTTAAGGCTCATCCCCTTTTCTCCAAGATCCCGCCGGTCAAGAGCAAGAAGAAGGAGACCCATCTCCAAAAATCTAACTTTGGACAGACCCAAGGCTCAAAAGAAGAGCAATAAATCCCCCCAGGAGTTTAACTCCTTTCTAAAGTTGCTGGAGTTTAACTCCATAATTTAATTTCTGTTGGAGTTTAACTCCATAAATTTGTTTCTGTTAGGTGTTCAACTCCAAAAATTCCCTTGGGAGTTCAACTCCCCAGCCTAGGGGCTAGGCCTCCCTTTCCGCGGGTTTTTTCCACGGTCACGTGTGCCCACGTGACCCCGAGGCGCCAAGGCGCCCATCGGTCACGTGTGCGCACGTGACCCCCGGGGCGCCAAGGCGCCCATCGGTCACGTGTGCCCACGTGACCCCGGGGGGGCGCCAAGGCCCCCATCGGTCACGTGTGCCCACGTGACCCCGGGGGGGGCGCCAAGGCGCCCATCGGTCACGTGTGCGCACGTGACCCCGGGGCGTCAAGGCCCCCCCTTCGGTCACGTGTGCCCACGTGACCCTAGGGGCGCCAAAGTGCCCATCAGTCACGTGCGCGCACGTGACCCCGGGCATTAAAGCGCCCACCTGCTGTGCGAGCGTCCTTTAGACGCCATTTTGTTTTCTTTTCCCCCTCGTTCTACGTGCACTCCCCAACAAAATCCCTTCTGGAGTTTAAACCTTTTTTAAAAAATAAAAAAATAAAAAAAAATTCTTTGGAGTTTAACTCCACAATAAAGTTCTATTTTAGGAGTTTAACCCCGCATAAAATTCTTTTAGGAGTTTAACTCCATTTAAAATTCTTTGGAGTTTAACTCCACAATAAAATCCCTTTTGAAATTAAACTCCACTTTAAAAAAAGGGGGGAAAGGAAAACATACACAGACTCCACGACACTGTCTTCCGTTAGAAAAAAATTTCTAACGGGGCGCTGCCCCGCACCCCGCAAAGGGGCTGCTAGCCCCCTTGACCCCCGTAAAAACTCTGCGGGACCCCCGTAAAAACTCTGCGGGGCCTCGATATTTTCTAAACCCCTTCAAAACACGATACCGCACATTGAGTTCGCATGACCAGTTTAACCCGTTAATCGGAGGTTCCTTCGCTCCAAATGCGAAGGGTAATTAACGGCAGCTTAGTCCGCGGCTGCCGGAGATTCGGACCCCCACAATCAATAAACCCCGGCCTACCCTAGGCAGGGGGAATCTGTATTACGCCCGACAAGAACACGCGTATTCCCATCTCAATGGGGTGACGAAAAACACCCTACAGGGCTTTATGCTGATAATTCACTATATATTTACTCTCAAGTTTGGGATTTCGGATTTTCCATGAGATTTCTGGATTTGGAGAAACCGAAAGGATTTTATAAACTCATTTTTATTTCAAAAGATAGAAATTTGCGGTTTTCTCGTGATATGATGTGAGATGTGTCCACCATGAGTTTTCTCGGCTCTTGAGCAATATCATACACCCGATTCGAGGAGGAGAATGAACCTTCTGCGGGTGCATGGTGGACCCGGTGCGGTACCCCGGGGCAAGATGGTCGCAAATGATGGCGTTGAGCTTGGCAGGGGAGCACTACCGACCGGTTATTTATGACGCGGCGGATATACGGAGGATACTGGAGTAGTCGTGAGATTTGATTATGGGCCAGTCCGGATTGCCGGAGCCTGGGGCCTGTCCGGATTGCCGGAGCCCGATATATTGAGACATTGAGATATTGAGATTTTATGATATGGACCAGTCCGGATTGCCGGAGCCCGAGATATTGAGAAATTGGGTTATATGTTTTGTGTCGATACTTGACACGGATTCTCTGTTGATTTCATTGATGATATTTCGGTTCTTATACAGAAATCTCACTGAGATAAGAAAACATTTTTTTATTCAAGATGTATTTTGTTTTCATCTTTTATGTATTCGTACATCATATATGTGATATGTTGCTACCTGAGGCACTGACACGAGCACTTGGTATTACACTTATGTATAGATGTTTACCCTTGTCATTATTAAATGCTTCAGGTTATATATATTGAGGATTATATTGTATGACCTAGGAAAGAGTTATACATGCAATTTCTTCTCGGTGATGTTTTCTACTCACGAGTTGGCAACTCACCCCCGTTGTGCCACGGTTTCTTGCAGGTTTTGCTGTACAGGTTTCCTTGGCGGCTTTGCTGGAACACTGCTTCTTTCCGGATGATTGCTTTGGTAGGTGGGTTCACTTGTATCATGACCACCGCAGTAATTTTATTTATTCAGTTGTATCTAGTAAACTCCATCAACCAGACTTGTATTAATTTATAAACTTAGAAAACCAGTATGTGTATTCTTTCGACCTTAGAGTCGCGCGCTTGTATTATTATGATTCTTCTCTGGTTTTCTTGAGGATGGTTTTTTTTTGAGTTTTGATCCTCGCCCTTCGGCATTGTATATTATATTGCTTATGTGGTGGTTTCCGTCATTTGGCGAAGAGCTATCTCCCGCTTGGGGATTCTTTTATTCATTATGTATATTATGCATGTTTGTACCCGTTTGGGGCCAGTATTTACAAAGGAGACTCTGCCGAAATTTTTGGGAAAATATGATGTTGCTTTTAAACGTTTAATGCCACTTATTTTGTTAAAACCATTTGCTTTAAAACCAGTTTTCCTTCACTTCTTCTTTAAAATGGTTTAGATTTCTGGGCTTTGGGCTTACTTGAATTAGGTGGGGTCCTATAGACTTCACATGATTCAAGTGCAAGTCACGTGCTATTTTGGGTCGTGACAGAATCGAACTAGAGAGTTAGGGTTTTAGTGTAAGCAAGCAAGTTCTAATCTAAGTGATGGAAGTTTACAACCTTTGTAGGCCGGTCCTTCACTTCTAAATCTCCAAGTAGTAGTCCCTAGAACTCTTCTTTGACTCCACTTGAGAAAGGAACGAGCTTGCATGTTTTCTTCGAAGCCGAAAATGATCTACCTTGATGTCTCTCTCACTCAAGCTCACTCTTCACTAATCAAAGTATTAGTGAAGCAAACAACCTATACTAAAGGGCTAAGATAGTGTAGGTGGATGAAGTAGGAATTTTGCTCACAAATTTTTCTTATTTTTCTTTTCTTTTCTCACCTCAAGAAAACTCTAGAGAGGAGAGGGAGAAGAATGAGTGAATGAACTTGGAAAGAGAGAGAGTGAACCATGAAAATGAGTGATAAGATGAGATGGTAAAATATCTATGAATAAAACAAAGGATAAATGGTGAGTCATGGCTTCTCAAACCTTCCACAAGCATCTTGAGAAATGACCAATTTTTCTTTTTCTTTTATTCATAAATCAAACCATTATCTACTCATCTCAAATCTCATATGTGATTCCCATACATCCTAGTTCTATGTATCATTAACCATGATACATAAATAAATCCATATATATATAATATAATATATATATATATATATATCACATATATATAAATATATATCAAGAGAAGAAAATCTTAAGTGAGCACAATATTAGTTAATATATGTATATATCAAATATATTAAATTATTAAATCAACTCTTGATTCAATAATCCGGTTATATCATATACAACCGATTAATATCATATATATAAGTATGTATATCACATTATTAAATCAACACTTGATTCAATAATCCGGTCATATCACATATAACCGACTAATATTCAATATTAGATATTAAATCAACACTTGAATCAATAATCCGGTCATATCATATATAACCGGCCAATATCAAATATATATACATAAATCAAATCATTGAATCAACACTTGATTCAATAATCTGGTTATATCACATATAATCTAACCTATATCAAATATCGCAAGATTAGAATACGGTATCTCCATATGTGCCCTACTTCGTTTCGCTTGAGCTAGAAAACCTCTGTATGGCACTCTAAAGACTCGTCAATACACCAGCAGTAGGTAATGATCACATCAGATACCCACAAGCCGTCAGCGGTACTAGCTGGACGTAACGGCTACCCATGTATTAAACGAATAGAAGATCAACAAGCAAACTTGTCCAAACTCCCGTAGAGTCTATAAGCAACACTTACCATACCTTCCGGTCTCTTCGTCTGATATGTCACATATCGAGTCTGGGGGTGGAATCGTCAGACCCCAGTAACTTGATAAGTCATGCCGATGTGTGGCCTATAACCTTTCAAGAAACTACTGATAATACTTACCAGTAAATCTTATCATCCTTGGCCAGGGACTTGCTGTTATATCTGATCAAATATAGCGCAACATCAACTCCCAATACTAGGAGAGACGAAAGCCTTCCTATCACTCACTGCCTCCATATGACTCGGGACTGTACCCAAAATCCACCAGTTTGCACGACTCCTTTGAACCGTGGTAGGGGGAAATCAAACCACAGTGGGAACCACATAAGACGCTATGACGATCTTGGGTCTACAGACTAACATGTACAAGTGTCACCAGAGAACTGCTATCTAACGATAGGTATGGTGCCATCTAGGAGTTCTCGACGAGTCATGTTCAGTGTACCCATTCTTTAATGAGCACCTGTGTACAATCATTGATGTCAAACACAAATGGTTGTGGGATCAACCATCGCCCCATACAGGGTCAAGAAACGTACACACTAGTCTACTCTGGAATATCGATGCCCTGTCTCAATACTCCCTCGACTAGGAACTGTTAAAGGATGTGCTTGCAGACTACACAAGCCCCACTAGTATGATCTGCATCATAGTCTCGGTAGTCAAGACAACATCCTAAGGGCTTTATCAACATGTATCAGAGAGACAGTATAAAAATACAAGTGTACATGTTAAGTTAAAGAGCAACCAGATAGCATACTGTCATGTCGAGCAAGAAAGTCCTCTATATATGTCCAAGCATCCATTATATCATACAATAATGGCCTCTAGGGCATACATATTCCTAACAATCTCCAACTTGCACTAAGGCCAGTTGTTGTAGTATCGCATACCCAACATCCCAAAAAGTCTCTCAAACTGCGTCTGGGGGAAGGCCTTCATGAGTGGATCCGTCGTGTTGTCCTTCGTATCCACTCTCCTGACCTCGATCTCCCGGCGATCAACTATCTCCCAGATCAGGTGATACTGCCTCAGAATATGTCTGGATCGCTGATGGGACCGGAGTTCCTTGGCCAAAGTCATAGCTCCATTGTTATCACAATACAAAGGTATTGGATCCTCAATGGATGGAACAACACCAAGTTCAGCAATGAACTTCTTCATCCAGACGGCCTCTTTGGCAGTATCGTTAACAGCGATGTATTCAGACTCCATCGTTGAGTCTGCTACGGTATCTTGCTTGGAACTCTTCCAACATACCTCCCCTCCATTGAGGGTGAAGACAAAACCCGAGACAGACTTGCTGTCGTCCTTGTCACTCTGGAAGCTCAAATCGGTAAAGGACTCTACCTGGAGTTCTCCATTACCATACACCAAGAACTTTTCTTTAGTCCTTCTCAAGCACTTAAGAATGTTCTTCACAGCTTTTCAGTGCTTCTCCCCTGGGTCTGATTGATACCTACTTACCACACTAAGTGTGTAAGCTACATCTGGCCTAGTGCATAACATCGCATACATAATAGACCCAACTGCAGAAGCATAGGGTATCATGTGCATGCGAGCCCTCTCCAAATCAGTCTTAGGAGACATCTCTTTGGAGAGAGTGATTCCTGAACAAACGGGTAAATTACCATGCTTAGAATCTTCCATACTAAACCTTTTTAGTATGGTGTCTATGAACCTGGATTGGGACAATCCGAACATCCTTTTAGATCCATCTCTATAGATCTTTATCCCCAAGATGCAGGAGATATCACCCAGATCTTTCATGGAGAACTTGTGTGATAGGAAGAGTTTGACCGAGTGCAGCTTAGGAACATCATTTCCTATCAAAAGTATGTTATCCACGTACAGTACAAGAAAGACAACCTTACTCTCTACAACCTTTTTGTATATACATGGTTCGTCTACGTTTTGTATGAAGTTAAACTCTTTGACTGCCACATCAAAATAGAAGTTCCAGCTCCACGATGCCTGCTTTAATCCATAAATTGATTTAAGCAATTTGCATACCTTTCCTCTACTCCCACTGACTACAAAGCCCTCTGGCTGTGTCATATACACGCTCTCTTCTAAATCACCATTTAGAAGGTCTTGACGTCCATCTGCCAGATTTCATAGTCATAGTATGCAGCAATGGCAAGTAGGATCCTGATGGACTTAAGCATAGCTAATGGAGAAAAGGTTTCATCATAATCGACACCTGGTCGTTGATGAAAACCTTTTGCTACAATTCTTGCTTTAAAGGTCTCAAACTTTCCATCTACACCAATTTTCTTCTTAAACAACCACCTGCTCCCAATGAGTTTTACCCCTTTAGGAGCAACTTCCAAAGTCCATACTTTGTTGGTGTACATGGATTCTATCTCAGATCGCATAGCATCCAGCCGTTTCACAGAGTCCCTACTTGTGATGGCTTGCTCGAAATTAGTTGGGTCATCATCATCCATAATGCAATCCTCGCTCCCACTGTCTACGAGAAAACCGTAGTATCTCTCAGGTGGATCTAGATCTACGAAGTGGTTGAAGTTCGTCGGGGACTATTGAATCCTCCGGTTCTACCAAATCATCAGTTGTAGTTTGTATAGCTGGAATTTCTTCCAGCTCTACCTCATTATCACTAATTTCTTTCACAAGAAATTCCTTTTCTAAAAAGGTGGCATGTTGAGCAACAAACACCTTTTGTTCCTCACTGTGGTAGAATAGATATCCATATGAATCCTTTGGATATCCCACAAACTTGTAAAGAACTGATCGTGCTTCGAGTTTGTCCGGATTCTGTTTCTTAACATAGGCCGGACAACCCCATATCTTAACTCGTTTAAGAGATGGTCTCTTCCCATACCATATCTCATATAGAGTGGTAAGCACGGATTTGGTTGGAACCCTATTCAATAGGTATGCAGCTGTCTCAAGTGCATAATTCCAAAAAAGAAATAGGTAACTCAGCAACACTTATTATAGAGCGCACCATATCTAATAAGGTGTGATTCCTCCGCTCCGATACTCCATTGTGCTGTGGTGTATACGGAGGAGTAAGCTGAAAGAGAATCCCGTTCCTTTAGATAATCTCGAAATTCCGTGCTTAAGTATTCTCCTCCTCGATCAGATCGAAGTATTTTAATACTTTTTCCCGTCTGGTTCTCTATTTCGCACTTATATTCCTTGAATTTCTCAAAAGCTTCAGATTTGTGTTTTAACAGGAACACATGTCCGAATCTTGAGAGATCATCGATGAATGTAATGAAGTACGAGGAACCATTCCTTGCATGTGTAGACATATGATCGCATACATCACTATGTATCAGTCCCAAGAGTTCAGTAGCTCTTTCTCCGTGTCCCGTAAACGGAGTTTTGGTCATCTTTCCTTTGAGACATGACTGACAAGTTTCATAAGATGTAAATTCGAACGGATTCAAATATCCATCTTTATGAAACTTAGCTGGTCTGGTTGAATTGATATGACCAAGTCTACAATGTCACAAGAAAGCTTCGTTCATTTCTTAACTTTTCCTCTTGTGTGTGTTCTGTATATTTAGAACTGTATTTTGATTTAGAACGTATATAACATTACATAACGTAACATACCCAATCAACACTTGATTTAGGAAAATGTTCATAACATTTTCCTCTAATGCAAAGTTATATCCTTATTTATATAATAAAGAGACGGATATTATATTGCACATCATCTTTGGTACGAAACAACAGTCGTTCAGAATCAATGTATTCCATTCGGCAATACAAGGTGATATTCGCCGACAGCTTCGACAGCAACAATTGCTCCATTCCCTACTCTGAGAGACATATCACCCATTCCCAGTTCTCTACTTATCTTTAACCCATGTAACAGATTACAAATGTGGGATCCTGATCCGGTATCTAATACCCAGGACGTATAGCAGACTGAGAAACAGTTCTCAATAACTAACATACCCGAAGAAGAAGCATCAGCATGCTCTTTCTTCGTTCGGGTTGTATGGGAATTCTTGCATTCCCTTATCCCTTGCCCAGACTTATGACAGATGTCACAAGATAGAGCGGAACCAACGTTCCCCAGCCCAGTATAATAAGCGGGTTTGGTCAATACATCCATATTATTATCTTGATTAAGGCGTGTCATGGTCGCTACCTAGAGAGAGAGAAGAAAACATTTTAGCGTGCGCTCTTGCAAAATTATATTGGTTATTATCTTATCTAATCAGGATGGATCCCACTGTTTGTATCAAATCTTTCTTCAAATCTTAAAAGGTAAGATTAGCCGGGATTAATTACACCCTACAAGTTCGCCAATCGTTCAGTCAAGCAGATATTGGTACTTCGAGAGAGTCTCCCTATGCTTTTGCATGGAACTAATTAAATAACCTCGTTTCCGTAGGGGCATAACCCCGTTAACACCTTTCTTAGACACCTACTGGATCATCTAATTGTAAAGTGGAAAACTCTCCTAGGAGTAACACTTACTCTCAGTGGGTATCGGGATCCAACTATCATATAGAAGGTATGCAATCTCATTGCAAATTTCAACACTTGGAATTCCCGATATCTGTTTTTACCCCTAGCGACATAAGACCTTGGCTATGGTCAACAAATCATAAGCGCTAATCAAGTTCAATCCGTCATTTCGTGATTGAATTAAACCCATCCGCACGACCCTTGGCTATGGTCAACAAGGCCGTACGACTACCCTAATCCAATCGCATCAACATGCGGCAGATAAGCACTACTCAGCTACCGCACACTACACCTTGACTATGGTCAAAAAACACAACACGAATACTAAATAGCACTTATCTGAAATGACGGAGGGCTACGGCTGGTTTTGAAGAAAACCTTTAGCGTAATGAACTTGATATCGTTGTAGAATCTAGTGATTTGAAAAGGGGTGGTTTAAGTTCCGCTTTAAAACCGTGTAGTTTTTAAAACAAACCGAGTAGGTTGGAGTATATGCTAGTTTTGCTAAAGAGGTCATTCCCGGTGAAGGAATCTAGGCTCTTTCCTCATCGAATGAGGTGCTGGATATTCATAATGGAATACCTTTATTCAAAGCAAGAAATAGAGCTACCTTTTTGAAAAATTTGATTCTACAACATCTTTGGGTTTTTTTCTTTTCATTAATCTCATTAATAACGTCCCATCATTTATGATTCCTAAATATCACAGAAGAAACAAAAATAAAACACACATATATGCCATCCGCATTCACCACAGGGACCCGGGTTTTTACCGTAAGGTTACTTAACTTACGGCAGGGCGGGGTCAGGACTAGCGCGGATGCAAAACATATATAGTGTCTACTAGTATATCATATATATAAGTATCATTCGTCTTACACAGTTATATGATCACATCTTATCACAGAATCAGCAGAAGCAGATATATGAAATATATGATATACTAGGAGGTCCGTGTTTTAGATTAAGCCAGAAATGAAAAACACGGATTCCACGGTCGTGATGAATAGCCAAGCCCACACCCCTAGACCCCTACGAGAGTGGCAAGCAACCCTACCAATTCTAGAGTTAGACGACCGGTCTTGACTCCTCGAGATGGCCTCCCGCTGAACTCTAGAACCCGGTTGTTCCCGCCAAAATTTAAACATATTAAAAGAGCAAAGCTCTGTTGAAATTTAATGAGGCAGCGCGTCATGTGCTTCTCACGAGAGCGCTAGCACCAATGTGCAAATCACAGAAACGCTTTATGAGTAAGAATTAAATTCTTATATAGCGTCGCACGTGCTCATCACGCCAACGCCCATGTGCAAAGCACAGAAGCACTCTCCGAGTAAGAATTAAATTCTTATATGGCGTTGCATGTGCTCATCACGCAGGCGCCAATGTGCAAAGCACATGAATACCCATCTTAAGAATTAAATTCTTAAGTGGCATCCACGTGTACAACACGTGAGTGCCGGCGCCTAAGTAGAATTAAATTCTACATGTTCCTAACAAAAAGTTGGGATACTCTCTGTTAACAGAGCCATTGGATCAAAAATCCAACGGAGATGATAAATTATCAAAATATAGAATCAAATTCTATTAGGATAAAATATCTCCTAAATCTTTCTAAATAAGAAAGATACGCTCGGTTGGATCAATGATCCAATAATAGAATAAAATTCTATTTTGGGAATATATTCTCTCAATCTTTCTAAACAAAAAAAGAAGAAGAGAAGATTGCTCTTTGTAAAAAAGAAAACCCTTAGATTAAAAATCCAATGGTAATTAAAAAATCACCACTTAACAGAATAAATTCTGTATATGGGAAAATATTTCCCTAATCTTGTTAAAAACAAGAACAACATATTCTGTAAAACAGAAGTTCTTAGATCAAAGATCCAATGGTGGGTAAAATTCCTTAAATCAATTTTGAGTCCAATTAAATCAATTGGAATCTCTCAACGAGAGAATTTTTCAAAACTAATTAACAATTTGCATCCACTATATAAAGGCCCCGAGACTTCAAGTCTCACACACTGAGAGAGACACACACAGAGAGAGACGGAGAGACGGAGAGATAGATAGAAGGAACCCCCCATAAGTTTCTGCAAAAATACAGTAAGCTCACAAAAAGAACAGAGAATTAAATTCTCAAAGAAATAGATTTTCCTTCTCAAAACACTAGGTAAAGAAAAGAGATCAAAATATCTCCTTTACATATCATATCACATCTAAGGGTTTAACCCTTTTAAAAGAATTTAGTTCTTTCTCTGGATCTGAGATCCACAAGACAAGTCTCCCATAAATTGATAATTTAATTCTCATACGGAAGATCTTGTTCTTGAGAATCAAACATTCACGAAAAAACAAATTTAAAGAGAAAGAAGATGGAGTCCATAATACTCCAGGAACTCGGTTCCTTCAAAGTAAGAACTTAGTTCTTTAAAAACTCAACCCGAGATCCTAAAATAAATAGTGATTTTGGAGAGCGTTAATGGTCAAAATACCATTGACAGAAATTTAACCTCTCTGAAAACATCAACAGAGATTAAATCTCTAAAAAATATGACTAGCACCTCACGTGCTTCCCACGTGGGCGCCCTTTTAACAGCGCCTAGCGCCTCACGTGAAAAACACACGGGCGTCCAAAACAGAAATCCAACACCTCACGCGAAACACACGTGATCGCTGAATAAAAGTGCGTAGCACTTCATAAACAGCCGAAGACAGCTGAGTGCTTAGCACTAATTGGGCAACGCCCGGTGCTTCACGTGCACCTCATGTGGGCGCCATATAAAAATTGCTTAGCACTCCATATACAGCCAAAATGGCTGAGTGCTTAGCACTAATTGGACAACGCTCAGCGCCTCACGTGCATCTCATATGGACGCCATAGGAAGTGCAAAGCACTTCACATTTAGTCAAAAGGACTAAAAGTGTTCAACATTTATTGAGCAGCGCCTGTGACTGAATACTTCACATGACATATATTTAAGCGTCAGAGCTCAAATAAGTGCTTAGCACTTTTACATAAAATGAAAAAGGCTGAACAAACAGAGCTCAAATAAGTGCTTAGCACTTTTGAATGAAAAAGAAAAAAAGAACTAGCAGACTAAGCCCAGATTTGCTAAGTCTCTAAAGTTCTCTTGCAGCTGAGCCCAATTGCTCTTTTGCTGGATCTTAAGTAAAAATGATCCTAAAAATATTGTTAAACTGATCTTAGTCTCAAACATGACTAATGATCTCTCATTGATGATATCCAAAATGATATTCATCCCATATCTCCTAAAGTAATCTTAGTCTCAAATATAAGTAACGATTCTTAGGACCACCACAACCCCTTTCCCTAAAATACGAGATTTGGTTCAAGGTTACATCTTTCCACATCTCTGATATATGTAGTTATAATTCCTAAACGTTTTCAGAGAGGTGGCGGGTCGCGACAACCAACAACTTGTTTCGTCATGCTTTGATGTACTTCCAAATTGACGTACACACCTCAAATCGGATCGCGTCCCAAATTGGGCACGTTCCATATCACCATCGTTCACTCTGCCACGTAACAAATACACATGTGTGCAAGATGAATGTTGGACCGAAACGTTCTTAAACTAATATTCGTCCCCAAAATGGGAATGTTGGACCGAAATGTCCCTAAACTAAAATTTCGCCTCAAACATGGCGATAATGGACCGTGATGTCCTTATACTAAAATAATTGGGCCCAAATGCTCATATATTTTAAGTCAATCTTAATCTTAAACCAGATTAGCGGTCTTTAAATAAACATAATCACAAATCTAAAATATACGAATTTGGACTAATCCGCGCCCTACGGGCGATGACATAAACTAGTATTCGTATACAATCCACGGGCAACCAAAACAAACAAAAATACACACGACACGAAGTGCACTGCTGGAGAAGGAGAAAGTAGTTATCGCAATGCGGTAATGTAATTAACTGCAGGGGCTTGCGCCTGCAGGGAAAAGTGTCCCCACAATCAAAAAACCCTCATAAAATGAGGGGGAATCTGATAAAATCTACTACAACGGCCGCGTCTGTCCAAACCTCCGATATATAGTGTCATAAATCAACTTAGTATATTCGAAGAGGTGGACGGATAAATCCAAATAGCATCGGACCCTAGATTCAGGCAAGACGATCCATCCCAGTTCGTCTCTGTCTCCGTCGGTGAATAGATTCTGGCACGCCCGGTGGGTCATTTTTCTCTTTCCACTCTACACTTCGTGTATCGTGTTTCGCGAACAAAATATCAGTTCTCTATGGTTGCCCTTGAATTCAAGATACTAAAATTTGGTGTATTGCTCCTGTGCAGAGAAAATCGATGGCTTCCAGCCGCACCTCTTGCAACAACAACTCTCGCTCCACCCCAGCTGGAGGAGTGACCTAGGGGCCCAATGCAGGCTCTATCTTTTCAATGCCGGCGGGACAAGTAACACAAGCAACTACTGGATTGTTCTTTGGGACCATGCTCCCACCAGTGAGTTTCGGTGCCACAACGCCGCAAGAGGAAGCTCCTAAAAGGTCGGTCTTCGATCAACTTGCAACCACAACGGCCCCTCTCAACGGGCCGTCCAAATCTGGTGTCTCAGTCTTCAACAGGCTAAGCAAGAACTCAAACGGGCCCGCAAAGAGGCTCGTGATACCTGAAGGGGATGCCCCAAAACAGATAGCCCTCTCAACTCCTGCTACGGGAAAAGTCGTCAAAAGTGTTTCCCTAACCAGAAAGTCGGTCTTTGAAAGATTGGTCGTTCCTCCCCAAACTCATATCAGGACGTCGGTCTTCAATAGGCTGACACCAACAGCAGCTCCTCAGCAAAGACGATGGCACAAAGAAGCCGCTTCCAAAACTGAGGCAGTCCCTTCTGGAAGGCACGCTCGACGTCGCCACTAGTGCCGAGTGAGAAAAGCTTGGGGCAACTCCCCCTCTGGACTTACCTCACCAGCTCCAATGGTGGAATTTGACGCTGCTGTTCTAACCGGGAACAGCTTTGATCCGCTTAGGAGGGTGCGAAAGAACTCTCTAACGATGGTGCTGAAGAAATCTCCCCCAGTAGCAGAGGTTACAGTCCAGGCAAAGCCAGAGCAGCCCCATCAGCAGCTCTCCTCGCAAATTGATAGAGTCTGGCAGAAAATCCAAGAATCTGTGATCGACAAAGACTAATCTCGTCGACCGAAGAAATCGAAGGCTCGGCAAGAGAAAGACCATCCCTCCGTTATACAGCGAGAGACTTCCTCTACACAGGTGCCTGTCATAACGTCTCCTTCAACTTCAACCTCCTACAAAAGGATGAGGCTGGAAAGAATCCCGCCGCCGCTGGCAAATTCCAAAGGCGATGGACCCAAACGCCCCAAGTCTGGGGGCATGATCATACATACGGTCCACAAGGCTTCTGGGAAATAAGAAAGCCGTGCTTCCGCAGGTCATCGACTGCAAACTCGGTCGCTGACAAAAGCTCAGGAGCAACAACAAAAGATCCAGGAAATGTGTCACACCCCGCTTCCCAGAGTCCGTTAACTACGGCACGTGACAAAGCCAACCATGCTACCTGTGGTTAGGAAACATCCCTCCACAGTCACATTACGGCTGTCTATAAGATATCAAGAACAGAAAAAATATAAAACTATCTAATACATGTCCATCTGCCAGAATAAAAGAGTTAAGAAATATATATGCGGAAACGATAAATCCAATAAACAATAACATCTGGAAATATGTCCCAATTCGGGTTCACATCAAGAAATAAAAGCTGCGGAAAGAAACTAAACTAAATATCACTAACGCGATCCTCACTGCTCGGCTTGACGGCTAAAATACTCTCGATCAGCCTGCGATAGAGATATAGGAACTGGGCCATGCAAAACCCAGATGTCAGTGCGTCATAATATCAATACTAGTAATAACCATGATGTAACCTGATATGCAGGCATGAGTATAAATTAAGAACATGAATATAACAGTGAGGTGTGTATGTGTATGTGAAATGCAATGAGTAATCTAAACTGTGCTACTGGGTTATCTATTCTAAATTTTTTGAAATCAATTTAATGGAATCGTCGATATAACTCAATAGTATCTCGTGCATGCCCGAGACCACGGTCCAGATTCTCGGGCTAAAATCCGAGACGTGCCGCTAGGCAGTAAAATGGTAACAGGTACAGATGAATGATATCAGCAGCAGCATCCCGGGGATGGCCTAGCCCGTAAAAACTGATCAGTATAAGCATCGAACTGTCGAGTTACAAGTTGGGTTTCATCATTGATTTCTCCTTACCCCTAAGGTTATGTGTTCAAGTCAGCTATTGATAATATGGAGCTAATGCCAACACAGGATCAAGCAGGTACAGGTTTGTCTATATAGACAACAGGTTACGTCCGTCAGGACAACAAGTCAGGATTGTCGATATTAGTAACAAGATCAGGTAACAAGTCAAGTTGTGTATCAGGGCATGTCAGGTAGTGCATATGTATTAAACGGATGCCCAAAGTAAAACTGTAACGAGTATCGAAACACGGTAAATACACGGATACACAAGTATTAATCTGTGATAACATTCTATAAGTCCGTGACTATGTATGATGTACACTAGCAAGCATGGTGTACTAATATAGCGTTAACATGAAATAATGAGATTCTGGCATGCAACTAGATATGCAATAAACAGTACGGATACGAACGGATATCGAAAACAGTAAACTGTAATATCGGATGCAGAATTCAACATACATGTATTATTTTTTATTCATATGGATATAAATATATAGACATAGCATGTAGCAAGATAAACTTACCTGATCGGATCTCATGACGGGGTACGTACGCAGCGTCCGACGTCGGGTAAACGTCGTGATGCACAGATGCGCGTACGGGACTGGGCTTAGCTACTCACGGACATGACCACGCTGGATGAGGACGACGACTGGGTCATCCGGATCGTTGGCGACTTGCGCGGCTCCGGTGATCACCAGAAACAAGAATCAAGAAGAGAAGAGAGGAAGTAGAAGAAGAAGAAAGGGACTGGAGTTGCTCTGGCTTTCTGGGACAGAGGAGAAGGAGAGATGACGATGAGTCGTGGGTCTCCGGCGATGGGGTGCCTGTGAGGGTACTGTGGGTGCTAGGGTTCTTGGTGTCGGGGGTGAGGGTGGTGTCAGGTTGGAGAGAGGGGAGAGGAAGAAGGAGTAGAGAATAAGGGGTGGTAATGACGAGGGGTTGCCGGCGTGAGGGTGCCGGCGATAGGTCGCAGTGGGTTTCGGTGTGCAGGGATCTTGGGGTTGGCTAAGGGATCTTATTAAGAAAGAAAGGGAGAGGAAGAAGTGAAGAAGGTGATGAGGATGGTGCTGACGAGGTAGTGACGGCAAGGGCGAAGATGGATGAAGGCGACGAGGTAGGGGAGTTGGATTCTCGGGGTGAGGTGACGGTGGTGGTGTCGAGAGGAGAGAGGGAGGTGAAGACACTGAGGGGATGACATAGGAGTGATGGAGATACAGGAGAGGGTGGAGGAGGCGACGGCGAGGCGAAGGCAGGCGTGGATTTGGGGTTCGCGTGAGGAGGCGGGACGAGGAAGAAGAGAGAGGGGACGGGGGTTTTGGGTTTTCAAAAAAAAAATTTAAAATATTATATATAAAGAGAGGAGAGAGACAGAGAGAGGGGGGATAGTTAGTTAGGATAGGATTTATAAAATATTTAAAATATATATATATATTAGTTAAAGAAACTATATAAACTTATATATAAAACAATTTATATAAAGAATATTATATTATATATATTTGAGTTTTATAACTAATACAAAAATACTTCGAAACATGCCCGGGTTGTGTCTAAAAATATAGTTTGAAAATACGAATATTATACGTATCAACCAAAACCACAATGCGATATCCGGTCAAAGAAAATGCATACCCTCAAGAATAGATACACGTAAAATGCACGTAGCAATCCTAACGAGTCTGTTTCATAAAACGGGATGAGAACACGATGTACGGATGCATCCATAGGGTATGGGGTATAATGCAGGCCATGCTAGATATTTAAAAAATATTATTTGACTATAATTTTGTTATTTAAAATATATGCAGATACCAGATGTATGATACAGGTACATAGAACATATGTATGCACGGATCCTCAGAACTATCAGGGATAAATCGTAATCAAGAACCAAGACGGGTTTTAAACATGCGGGTCGAGTCGGATACTAAATGAAGATACCAAAACACTATCCGCATCCAAAAACAACTAAAACTAAGAAATAGCCACAAGATAAAAAAATAATCAAATAAAACATGGTATAACTGAACTAGGGTGTTACATTATACCCAACTACAAAAAGAATTTCGTTCTCGAAATTTCCGGAACAAAAAAAGACAAGCAAACATGAAACTAAGAGAAGAGGTGTGGAAACTTCTGTCGAATCCCGTCTTCTCGTTCCCAAGTTGATTCTCCGTGCGAGCGATCCCCCCATGAAACAAGTATGAGAGGAATAACCTTGTTCTTGAGGACCTTTTCTCTTCGATCTACAATCGCCATCGGTCGTTCTTCATATGTCAAGTCCTCCCTTACCGTCAGCTCCGAGTGATCTAGTACGTGCGTCTCATCTCAAACATACTTTCGGAGTTGAGATACATGAAACACGTTGTGAACACTCGCCAAGGATGGTGGAAAAGCCAAACGATGAGCTACTTCTCCCACGCGCTCGATAATATCGAAAGGCCCCACGAATTGAGGACTTAGCTTGCCTCGACTCCCAAATCAAATCACTCCTCTGGTCGGTGATATCTTCAGGAATACAAGATCACCAACTGCGAACTTTAGAGGTCTTCATGCTGTATCGGCCCAACTTTTATGTCGATCTTGTGCTGCTTTCATATGATTTCGGATCGTATTAACTTTCTCCACAGTTTGCACGATAAGATTCATTCCCAATAACTCCAATATCGTCCCAAGGGTGAGCGACACTTGCGACCATATAACGCTTCAAATGGAGCCATCTGAATAGTCGTCTGAAAGCTATTATTATACAAAAACTCCACCAAGTGTAGATGATCCTCCCATGAATCCTTGAAGTCTAACATTCATGCTCTCAACATATCTTCAAGAGTTTGGATCGTTCATTCTAACTGGTCGTCTGTCTGAGTATGATAAGCGGTACTAAACTTTAATCAAGTCCCCAAACTTTCCTGTAAACTCCTCCAAAAGTACGATAAAAATCGGGCATCACGATCGGAAATGATGCTCACGGGTACTCCATGCAATCTCATAATCTCCTGCATGTACTGCTCTGCTAACACTTCCGTCGAATGACCAACTCGAAATGGTATGAAATGAACTGCCTTAGTCAATCGATCAACAATCACCCAAACTGCATTGTTACCCTTTGGATTCTGCGGTAAAGTTGTTACGAAATCCATAGTTATGTGTTGCCACTTCCACTGAGGAATCGGAAGTGGTTGTAGTAAACCAGCTACTCTTTAATGTTCAGCCTTGACTTGCTGACATACCAAGCACTTCGCTACAAAGCGAGCAATCTCCATTTTCATGCCTTCCCACTAAAAATGCTGTCGTAGGTCACGGTATATCTTCGTGCCTCCTGGATGTACGGAATATGCAGAACTATACGCCTCCTTCATAACTTCTTCATGAATATCTCCTTTCGGCACACACTAACGGCTCCCATACATCTTCATGAATCAACAGGTCCATTCGAAGTCCCGCTTCTGCCTGTTCTCAAAACTTCTGCAACCTTGGATCGTGCGACTGCGTTGCTTTAATGTTATCGATCAAGGATGACTGTACTTGCAGCTGCATCAACTGTCCTGAAGAATACGGTAACACGATCTCCAACTCGAATCTCTGGAAATCATCTATAAGATCCTTCTGTGCAGTCAACATCCGTATTGCTAGCTACCGACTTAGTGCATCCGGCACTACATTAACTTTCCCCGGATGGTATTGGAGATCAAGATCATAATCAGCCATCAGCTCTAACCATCTGCGCTGCCTTATATTAAGCTCCTTCTGTGTGAACACATACTTTAGACTTTTCTGATCGATGAATACTTCGACCATTTCGCCTAATAAGTAGTGTCTCCAAATCTTCAAAGCGAAAATCACTGCTGCTAGCTCTAAATCATGAGTTAGGTAGTTCTTCTCATGAGTCTTCAATTATCTCGATGTGAAAGCTGTAACTTTCCCATGCTGCATAAGAACACATCCCAAACCTTTCTCAGATGCGTCGTTGTGAATAACCAACCGTCTAGAACCATCTGGCACGGTCAGAATAGGAGCGGTGGTCAATCTCTGCTTCAATGCTTCAGAAGCTGACGGACATCTATCCATCCATACGAACGGTACCTCCTTTCGTGTTGGCTTGGTCAATGGTTCAGCTAATCGAGCGAAATTCTCCACGAACCTTCTATGATATCCAGCAAGTCCAAGAAAACTTCTGATCTCCGCTACGTTCTTCGGAGTCGGCCAATCATGATCTGCTGCAATCTTTTTAGGATCTACACCAATTCCATCTCCGGATATGACATGACCCAAGAACATCACTTCTTCGAGCCAAAACTCTCACTTGCTCATCTTAGTGTATAACCTTTCTTGCCTCAACGTTTGCAGTGCAATCTTCAAGTGTTTTGCATGCTCTTCTTGGCCCCTCGAGTAGACCATAATATCATCGATAAACACTACTATAAACTGGTCCAAATACGATGAAAAGATTCGGTTCATCAAGTCCATAAATATCGCCAGTGCGTTCGTGACTCCGAATAGCATCACTAAGTACTCGTAATGCCCATATCGAGTTCGGAACACTATCTTGCAAATATCTTCAGATTTTACTCAAACTTGATTGTATCCGGATCGCAAATCCAGCTTCGAGAATACCCTCGCGCTACTGAGTTGATCGAATAATTTGCCGATGCGAGAGATTGGGTACGTGTTCTTAACAGTCACCCGGTTTAATTCTCGATAATCAATGCACATCCTCCGCGTGCTATCTTTCTTCTTAACTAGAAGAACTGGAGCTCCCCAGGGTGAATTGCTGTTGCGATCCAACCCTTCTCTAACAATTCGGCAACCTATTTCTTGACTTTTTCTAACTCCACTGGTGCCATCGGATAATACGCCTTCGAGATTAGCGCTGCTCCAGGAATAAGATCAATCGCAAACTCCATATCTCGTTTCGGCGGCAAAACCCGAGATGTCTTCGAACATGTCCATAAACTCTCGAACTACTGCTGGCGCTTCCTCCTTAATAACTTCCATCGACGCAAGAACGGTGCGTGTTGGCCTAACCCTAAATTCGATTGGCCCAGATCTGCTACCTCCTGCAAATATAAACTCCGAATGTTTGGGAATCTGGAGAATCATTTTCTTTGCCCTACAATCGATGAGAGCGTGGAAAGTGCCGAGAAAATCCATTCCCAAGATGACATCGTAGCTGCCAGTATCGATCACCAAGAAATCCATGAATAACTCACGTCCGCAGATAACTACCGAACAATCTTTGCACTCGCTACTAGATATAATCTTCCTGTTCCCAGTGTGTATCTCCCAACAATTAGACAGGGCCGTGCATGAAATCGAGTGTGCAGTAATAAACTTGGATGGTATAAAACAATAGGATGCACCTGAATCGAATAATGCTAAAGCGGGAAAATCATGAACAAGTAGGATACCTGAAATGACTTCATATGAAGCCTTGGCCTCCTCGGCCGTCAAAGTAAAGGCTCGTGCTTGATTAGGCCCCTGCGTAATCTGCTTCTGCGGTGGCTTTTGAGTATCATTCCTCAATCGTAGCTTTGACGGGCAAGCACCGACGGTATGATTAGCTGATCCGCAAACAAGACAGAGTCCAAGCTTCCTTCGACAATTCTTCTGCAGGTGTCTGGGTAGATGGCAGAAGTTACAAACCATGCTCCTTTTCTGATTTGCTATGACGGGCTTCTTCATAGGTACAATGCCACGTCTGTTCATCGGGATGCCTCTGCGTATAAGAGCTCGGTTTGGCGTAAACGCCGGCTTCCGTACTACTACGGCTTGTTACTGCGTACTCGTCGCTTTCACCAGTAGACTCTGCTACTTCCTGACTGCCTTGAGAATTTGTGAGAAAGTGGTCAATCCCAAACATATAATGTATCTCTAAATTTCCATGTCTAAGCTGTGCATGAGCCTTCATGCCCTATCAGCATCGTTGGCAACCAAAGGTCCTGCGAATTGACTGAGCCGCGTCCACTCAGCCGCATGCGCATCCACAGATCTGTCGTTCTGCTTCAAGCTAATAAACTTTTCTTCCATTTCTTCTCGAGCAGTTTGCGGAAAGAACTTCTCCAAGAAACTCTGCGAAAACATTGCCCAACTGATCGGCTTGGGCAGACGGGTCTCTTCCATGAGCCACCACTCGCGGGCATAATCCACCAGTTGGATGCGTACAACATCCACTTTCTTGTCATCTGGAATCTGCGCGGCGACGAGCATATTCTCCATGTCAACTAGCCACTGCTCCGCTGGCTTAGCTCCTCCAAACCAGTAAAAGTGGAAAGACCAAATCTCCTGAAAATCGCCACGGTACCTACACGCTGTGCTGGCTTGGCTGCTACTGCGTCTACGGACTGCTGGACTATCCGCAGACCCTCCTGAAAGGCCTCGACTTACCGCTGATTCAAATCGGTTCGCCGCTTCTGGTTCTCCGGCATCCCATGTATCACTCCAAGAAATGCGGCGTTATCAATACGCCTCTGGTACGATCGCAGATCTCTATCCGCCATGATTCTGAAGCCAAGATACTGAAGAAGATTAGCATGATAAACATGATTCAATAAACAGGATAGTTATGGATTCAAGAATGGCAAGATAGTAATGTGGCATGACATATTCCTAATTACGGGTTTTCTGGTTGGCATATTAGGTTCAATACCCAACGACAAAAGAGCCAAACCCGATTAACCTAAATCCTATGGCTCTGATACCAAACAAACCCTGTCACGCCCTGCTTCCCAGAGTGTCCTAACTACGGCACATGACAGAACCAACCATGCTACCTGTGGTTAGAAAACATCCCTCCACAGTCACATTACGGCTGTCTATAAGATATCAAGAACAGAAAAAAATATAAAACTATCTAATACATATCCATCTGCCAGAATAAAAGAGTCAAGAAATATATATGCGGAAACGATAAATCCAATAAACAATAACATCTGGAAATACGTCCCAATACGGGTTCACATCAAGAAATAAAATTTGCAGAAGAAACTAAACTAAATATCACTAACGCGATCCTCACTGCTCGGCTTGACGGCTAAAATACTCCTGGTCAGCCTGCGATAGAGATAGAGGAACCGGGCCATACAAAACCCAGACGTCAGTGCGTCATAATATCAATACTAGTAATAACCAGGATGTAACCAGATATGCAGGCATGAATATAAATCAAGAACATGAATATAACAGTGAGGTGTGTATGTGTATGTGAAATGCAATAAGTAATCTAAACTGTGTTACTGGGTTATCTATTCTAAAGTTTTTGAAATCAATTTAATAGAATCGTCGATATAACTCAATAATATCCCGTGTATGCCCGGGACCACGGTCCAAATTCTCGGACTGAAATCCGAGACGTGCCGCTAGGCAGTAAACAGATAACAGGTATAGATGAATGATGTCAGCAGCAGTATCCCAAGGCTGGCCTAGCCCGTAAAAACTGATCAGTATAAACATTGAACTGTCGAGTTACAAGTCAGTTTTCATCATTGATTTCCCCTTACCCCCAAGATTATGTGTTCAAGTCAGGTATTGATAATATGGAGCTAATGCCAACATAGGATCAAGGAGGTACAGGCTTTTCTATATAGACAATAGGTTAGTCCGTCAGGACAACAAGTCAGGATTATCGGCATTAATAACAAGATCAGGTAACAAGTCAAGTAGTGTATCAAGGCATGCTAAGTAGTGCATATGTATCAAACGGATGCCCAAAGTAAAACTGTAACGAGTATCGAAACACGGTAAATGCATGGATTCACAAGTATTAATTTGTGATAACATTCTGTAAGTCCGTGACTACGTATGATGCACACTAGCAAGCATGGTATACTAATATAGCGTTAACATGAAATAATGATATTCCGGCATGCAACTAGATATGCAATAAACAGTACGGATACGAACGGATATCGAAAACAGTAAACTGTAACATCGGAATGCAGAATTCAACATACATGTATTATTTTTTATTCATATGGATATAAATATATAGACACATCATGTAGTAAGATAAACTTTCCTGGTCGGATCTCACGACGCGGTACGTACACCGTGTCCGACGTCGGGTAAACGTCGCGATACACACACGCGTGTACGGGACTGGGCTTGGCTACTTATGAACGTGACCACGCTGGATGAGGACGACGACTAGGTCATCCTAATCGTCGGCGACGTACACGGCTCCGGCGATCACCGGAAACAAGAATCAAGAAGAGAAGAGAGGAAGTAGAAGAAGAAGAAGAAGAAAGGGATTGAGGTTGCTCTGGCTTTCTGGGACAGAGGAGAAGGAGAGGTGACGATGAGTCGTGGGTCTCAGCGATGGGGTGCCGGCGAGGGTACTGTGGGTGATAGGGTTCTTGGTGTCGGGGTGAGTGCGGTGTCGGGTTGGAGAGAGAGGAGAGGAAGAGGGAGTAGAGGAGAAGGGGTGGTGACGACGAGGGGTCCCTGGCGTGAGGGTGCCAGCGATGGCTCGCAGTGGGTTTCGGTGTGCAGGGATCTTGGGGTTGGCTCAGGGATCTCGTTGGGAAAGAAGGGGAGAGGAGGAAGTGAAGAGGGTGACGAGGGTGGTGCTGAGGAGGAGGTGACGGCAAGGGCGAAGGTGGATGAAGGCGACGAGGTCGGGGAGTTAGGTTCTCGGGGTGAGGTGACAGTGGTGGTGTCGAGAGGAGAGAGGGAGGTGAGGACACGGAGGGGATGACATAGGGGTGATGGGGTTGCAGGCGAGGGTGGAGGCAGCGACGGCGAGGCGAAGGCAGGCGTGGGTTTGGGGTTCGCGTGAGGAGGCGGGGCGAGGAAGAAGAGAGAGAGAGAGACGAGGGTATTGGGTTTTAAAAAAATATTTAAAATATTATATATAAAGAGAGGAGAAAGACAGAGAGAGGTGGGATAGTTAATTAGGATAGGATTTATAAAATATTTAAAATATATATATTAGTTAAAGAAAATATATAAACGTATATATAAAATAGTTTATATAAAGAATATTATATTATATATATTTAAGTTTTATAACTAATACAAAAATACTCCGAAACATGTCCGGGTTGTGTCTAAAAATATAGTTTGATAATATGGATAATATACGTATCAACCAAAACCATAATGTAATATCCGGTCAAAGAAAATGCATACCCCAAAGAACGGATACACGGAAAATGCACGTAGCGATCCAAACTAGTCTGTTTCACTAAACGGGATGAGAACACGATGTACGGATGCAACTATAGGGTATGGGGTATGATGCAGGCCATGCTAGGTATTTAAAAAATATTATTTGACTATAATTGTATTATTTAAAATATATGCAGATACCAGATGTATTATACAGGTACATAGAACATATGTGTACACGGATCCTCAGAACTATCAGGGATAAATTGTAATCAAGAACCAAGATGGGTTTCAAGCATGCGGGTCGGGTCGGATACTAAACGCAGATACCAAAACACTATCCGCACCCAAAAACAACTAAAACCAAGAAATAGCCATAAGATAAAGAAACTAATCAAATAAAACATGGTATACCTGAACTAGGGTGTTAAAAAATGCTAACCAAAATGGCAGTACTTACCGGACAGAAAGAAAGCCCGGACACAACAGCCGAACAGCGCCAGGAGCAGAAGACCGATACAGAGTTTCTGCAAAGGGTGCTTGAAAGAAAGGATAAGGAAGCTGTTGAGCAGGCTACTAACATAAAGCAGATGGCTCTCTTGTTCCTGGACATGGTTGGAATGATAATCCAACCAGAACCCCCAGCCGAAGATCCGCCGATAATCATTGAGGATGATAGGAGGGAAACATCAAACTCTCTTCCGGTGTTGTCAGTAGCCAATGAGGAAACGATCTCCAAGGCTGCTCTTGACGATTATATTGCTCAACAAATACGAGCTCATCAAGCTAGTGAACCTGCTGGTCAAATCGTCAGAACCGGGCATGTTGGAATGCCTTAGCACGACTACTAGGTTTCAAGAGGCATCAAGTATGCAATTTTAAAAAATCTAGTGAGCTAAGGCATGCTAACCTTGAATCGAACTAGAGAATTAGGGTTTTAAAGCATGTAAACTATCTTTACACTAAGTGACATAAGAATACAACCTTTGTAGACCGATCCATCACTTCTAAAGCTCCTTGTAGTAGTCCCTTAGCTCCAAGTAGTGGTGTCTTGGACTCTCCATAGGCTCCACTAGGCGAAAGGAACGAGCTTGCTCAAAGATCTTCGAGGCCGAAAATAATCTACCTTGAGGAATCTCTAACTCAAGCTACCTCTTCACTAATTGAGAAATTAGTGAAGTAAACAACCTATACTAAATTGCTAGTTTGGTATAGATTGATGAAGTAGGTATTTTGCTCACTTTAGAATTATTTTTCTCTCTTTCTTTCTTCACCTCATGAAAACCTATAGAGCTAAAATGAGATGAAGTGGAAGATGAAGTGGTGAACCTTCTCAATCATGGGTGAGAAAATATCACAAATGATATTTGTAGAGACTTAACCATGGCTAAAAATAATGGTTGGGTTAATAAATATATAGAGTAAAACAAAATTAGTGGACTAAGTCAAGCTTTCCACTTGCTTCCACAAGCGTCCTAAACCATGCCAATTTCCACCTAATTTTGATTTATCCCTTAATAATTAAATCCCCAAATTATATTTAGTTTGGTATGAGTCTCATACACCCATATCCAATGTATCATCAATCATGACACAAAATTAAATACATTACTATATATCACATATATATTTAAATGTATTAGTAGAAAAGAAATTCTTAAGTGAGCTAATATTAGTTAATATATATTAATATATCAAATATATAATTATATATTAAATTATTAAATCAACACTTGATTTAATAATCTGGCTATATCACATATAACCGACTAATATCATTTATATCAACTTATCGAATCAACACTTGATTCAATAACCCGGCTATATCTCATATAACGGACTGATATCATATATCGCGAGATTAGAATACGGTATCACATACACGTATTAATCTCGATCTTGCACATATCACATATGTGCCCTACTTCATTTCGCTTGAGCCAGGAAACCTCTGTGTATGACTCTAAAGACTCGTCAATACGCCAGCAGTAGGTAATGATCATATCAGTTACCCACAAGCTGTCAGCGGTACTAGATGGACGTAACGGCTACCCAGGTATTGAGCGATCAGAATATCAACAAGCAAGCTTGTCCAAACTCCCGTGAATCTAGTAAATAACACTATCGTACAGTCTGGTCTCTTCGTCTGATATGTCGCATATCGAGTCTGGGGGTGGTAAACGTCAGACCCCAATAACTTGATAAGTCATGCCGATGTGAGGCTCATAACGGGTCGAGAAACTACCGATAACACTTACCGGTAAATCTCATCATCGGCCCCGGCCATGGACTTCCTGTTATAGCCAATCGAGTATAGCGCAACATCAACCCCAATACCGGGAGAGACGAAACCCCTCCTATCGCTCATTGCCTCCATGTGACTCGGGACTGTACCCAAAATCCACCTGTTTGCACACTCTCTTGAGCGTGGTAAGGAGGAAATCAAAGCACGGTGGGAATCGCACAAGACTCTATGACGATCTCAGGTCTACAGACTAACTTGTACCAGTGTCACCAGAGAACTGCTATCTGACGTCAGGTATAATATCATCTTGGAGTTCTCAGCGAGTCCTGTTCGGTGTACCCATTCTCCAATGAGCACCTGTGTACAATCTTTGATGTCAAACACCAATGGCTGTGGGATCAACCATCGCCCCTGTCACGCCCCGCTTCCCAAAATACGGAATACGAGGGGTAGACAAGGCCATCCATGCTCCTACGGTCAAGGAAATGTCCTGCCGTAGTCACACTTCGGCTTCTAGTTTTTTTTCATGGTAACCAGTGGTGATGTACAGGTAATGAGAAAATGCAGTAACTGGAAGAAACAATGTAAAGACTGACCTGAAGCAGAATAAACGAATGTAACTCGGAATGGCAAGTCAAGAAGTCTGTGATGCACGTCTAATTCTGGTCCAGGCTAAATCTTCTCCTCACACTGAGCATGCATACTCAGGTCGTCAGAGCGACACAATAGCAATATAATATGTATAAAAATCAAGTGACGGTTCTAACAGTGGTAATGGATATGAATAACAGTAAATCAATGACAGCATGAATATGAATGTGCAGTAATCAATGCAGCGGAACAGTAAAGCAGTAGAACGATATGTCACGTATGCCAACACAGTATATAAGGAATATAAATGCCAGTATCCCTATCCGTCTCTAAGTCTCACTGTACAGGTCACTAAGCCTATCGTCAGTCCAAGTGTGAGAGTCAACCACTCGCGAGTGTCCTCCACCCAAGGGTAGAACCCAAGGGTAAGGGACCACGGGCCCAACATGTAACATGTATATCACGGTGTATATCACATACCCTGTAAATCTCCATATAACTCCCTAAATATATAAGCCGGCATGGGACTCCCGAGATTCTGTTGAACTCACACTTAAACTACCCCACACCCCGTGGTCTACATCAAACGCTAACCATAATCCTAAATACTAATCGATCCGTGACAAGTCTGCGCGAGAACTGGAGGTAGGACCTCCATCAAGTACGTCCCGACTAATATCTAAGATAAATGGCAGTGTCGGATGCCTTATCTGTGACACCCGTGCAAGCGCTTCCATAAGTGTCCCATACCACTTATAGTCACACGTGCACGTATCCCACAGACGTCGACAATGCAATAGAATAATAGGGTCACTGATTGTGTACAAGTACGTATCACTTTCACTTAATCACGAATACACGAACACTGACGTACTTGCCACAATCATCACTAAAATCTAACACTGGGTAAAATGCATGATATCACTAGGTTACCACTACAATGATATGGGTATGATATGATGCGTGAACAGTATATAAGCACGATTAAGGTGTCACAAAAACAGTATTCTATCACTTGCACGATTTATCATGAAACGTACATATATAATTTAGCGAAATGATAAACAGGGAGTAATTAGTATGTTCAGTTATCCATCCATCAAATTTAGTTTCAAGCCAATCGGGCTCCAGGATCAATAGTTATAACCATTTCATTTTAAGCGCTCGCGGCTGGAAATCCGGTTTCAGAATCAGAAATCCGTTTCGCAACGCATTTTGATCCCAGTTGGGATCAGATTTTAGCGACGCTACAGTTGGATGAAATCTAGGGTTTTCAGTAAGGTTTTTAACGCAATAGACGGATCTTCAATCGCATCTGCACGTCAGGAGTTTTACACTGTTTAACACTAATATGTCAGTTCTGATTCTTCTGGGACTGTTATGCGTCCCGATCTTTTAAATTACAGATTAAATATCAAACGGTAACGAAGTAGAATGAAACCAATTGTGTTATCTAGCTAACAGGTTCACCTACAGTAAACAGCGAAGTTCCTCAACCTACGAGTCATGGAAATCCTGTGGCACCCAATACGGAACAGCAAGCAACAATTAGAGTCGCTCTGGACTGCAGTCCAGAGTCGCACTCCGATCCAAATATCATCACAGTTTAAGTACAGGAATACCAGGAAACCAGTATAGGGTTAAAGTTCGTCGAGTCATCTTCGATTTGAGCCCTCGAACGCACCATTCTAATATGTATATGATTTATGGTGAATTTAACGGTTTTCAGGTACAATAGAATTACAGTTTTACGATTAGACTTGGGGATAGTTGTTTTAATCGTTAACGGTCATATTTTCCAGCGAATCTTGCACACGGTATTCATCACAGCAAGGGCCCAAGTAATTAATCCAGTTCCGTCAATTTAGAAAAGTATTTTCTTTGGGAACACGCGACGAGCAGGTTATGGCACATAATTAGTTTAAACTGTAACTTAGAATCTATATACTTAGCGACTGTAACTTAGGTAAAATAGCATGTAAGCAAGTAAAGAACTTGCTTGGGAACGCCTCGGGGTCGCACGGTAGCAGCGGCGTCACGAACGTGTGATGTACGCCGTGAAACGGATTTGCGCGAGCTTGGATCGAGACGCGGATTTTGCGTCGAAGTTGTCCGGAGTCGTTGCACGGTCACTGGACGTTGAGGGGTGCTTGATGATCCTCTGCGAGTGTACTGGGGTTGACGACGGTCGACGGCGTCGCTCCGGCAATGGCCGCAGTGAAGCTTCGAGGCTCGGGTGCTTGGATCTTGGTGTGGGTTGCAGCGAGGGAGTGAGGTAGTGGGGGCTCGGGTTTTGGAGGAGGTGATGATGATGCAGAGGCGTCGACGAGGTGGTCGGCGGTGCGATAGGATCAGGTGATCGTCGGCGGCGAGAGGGTGTGCAGGGAAGGCTCGGCGAGTAGGTTGGGTTCCGGCTCGGTTGTGCAGGCGAGGTGGGAGAGAGGAGGTGAGGAGTGAGTTGGAGAGGGAGAGCGAGGGAGGAGCGAGAAGAGGGGTGATGCCTGCGGTGGTGGCGGTTGCGGGTGCGGGTCGAGAGGGGAGGAAGAAGGAGAACGAGGGAGATGGAGATAGTGAGGTGAGGAAAAGAGTGAGTGGATATGTACGAGAGAAGAGATAAGGAGACGGGGTCACGCGTCGTGGGGAGTAACGGCGCGCGAGCGAGGGCGGAGGTGACGGCGTGGGCTACGGCGAGGAGAGCGGATCTCGCGCGGGTGAAGTGGGAGTTACCGTTGGGGGATTTAAGGGAGATGAACAGTAGTGGGGGGTCGGGTCGGGTTGAGGGCGAAGCGGGCGCGATGCTGAGGAGGCATGGGCTTGGACAAGTTGGGCTGGGCCGGCCGAAAATAAAAGAATTTCCCTTTTTATCTCGTGGGCTGGAGAAAGTGTGGGCTGGGGATTTGAATGAAAAAAATCAGAAAATGAATGAGGAAGAGGATGGGGCCGGGCTTAGGAGATTAGTTGAAGAGAAAGGAAATTTTAAATAGAGAATTTTAATGGAGTGGGCTGGCTCGGTGGACTGGGGGTTAAATTAGGAATTTAATTTAGAAAGGGTGTGGGCTGTTTGGGGAACGAGCCAGAAAAGAAATTGGATTTAATTTTATAGGGACATTGGGCTGAGGGAAGATTTAATAGTAAGGGGAAAATGGTGTTGGGTTTTAGGGTTTAGCTTTCAAATAGAAGAATTAGAGGAGTTGGGCTGGGTTTAAATCTTAATGAATGGAAGAAATAATAATGGAAAAATAGGCTGAAGAAATATATGTTTGGGTTTTATTGGTAAAAGAAAAATAGGGTTTTGAAGAATTAAATTTCTAAATAAATGAAATTATAATTAAAATAAATAGAGTTCTAAAGTACAAAATACAAAGTTGGTATAAAAGAGGCTGGGTATTACAGCCCCATACAGGGTCAAAAAACGTACACACTAGTTTACTCTGAAATATCGATGCCCCGTCTCTATACTCTCTCGACTAGGAACAATTAAAGGATGTACTTATGGACTACCCTAGACCCACTAGTATGATCTCCATCATAGTCCCGGTAGTCAAGTATACATTCTAAGGGCTTTATCAACATGTAACAGAGAGACGGTATAAAGATATGAGTATACATGTTAAGATAAAGAGTAACCAGATAGCATACTATCATGTCGAGAAAGAAAGTCATCTCTATATATGTCCAAGCATCCACTATAATATACAATCATGTACAATAATAGCCTCTAGGGCATACATACAACTAACAATCTCCCACTTGCACTAAGGCCAGTTGTTGTAGTATCTCATACCCAACATCCCGAAGAGTCTCGCAAATTGTATCTGAGGAATGGCCTTCGTGAGTGGATCCGTCGTGTTATTCTTCGTGTCAACGCTCTTGACCTCGATCTCCCAGCAATCAACTATCTCCCGGATCAGGTGATACCGCCTAAGAATATGTCTGGATCGCTGATGGGACCTGGGTTCGTTGGCCAAAACCACTGCTCCATTGTTATCACAATACAAAGGTATTGGATGCACGATGGATGGAACCACACCAAGTTCAGTTATGAACTTCTTTATCCAGATAGCCTCTTTGATGGCATCATTGGCAACGATGTATTTAGCCTCCATCGTCGATTCTGCCACGGTATCTTGTTTGGAACTCTTCCAACATACCGCCCCTCCATTGAGGGTGAAGACAAAGCCCATGACCGACTTACTGTCGTTCTTATCACTATGGAAGCTCGAATCGGTAAAGGACTCCACTTGGAGTTCACCATTACCATACACCAAGAACATTTCTTTAGTCCTACTCAAGTACTTAAGAATGTTCTTCACAGATGTCCAGTGATTCTCCCCAGGATCCGATTGATAGCTGCTTACAACATTAAGTGTGTAAGCTACATTCGTTCTGGTATATAACATCGCATATATGATAGACCTGACTGCCGAAGCATAGGGTATCCCTTGCATGCGAGCCTTCTCCAAATCAGTATTGAGGGATATCTCTTTGGAGAGAGTGATTCCTCAGATTGTGGGTAAATTTCCATGCTTGGAATCTTCTGTAACAACCCTAAACTATCTGTACAATTTTTTTCAAAAATACAGAAAGGGGTACTTTTGCCTGAGCACAACTTATAAGTTTGTTTTGCTTCTTGATAGCAAGAAGGAGCTTGTAGCTCATTGGTAAGACCATGCACCGCTGAACCAAAGCACCAGAATTCAAATCCCATCAGTCACACATTATTTTTAATTTGATTTCTTCTAATCTTTTTAGAAGCCCGAGAGTCTACACGTGCATAACCCGTAAAACCAAAAATCACATATAAAACAAACGAGTCCAGGAGGTAGACAAACGACAAGGTACATGTGGCGACGACCCCAGCCCCAACTCGGCCTGACTCGGCAGGCGACTCGCCTGACTCGGCCGCCGCCGCCGGCCGACTCAGCGCCAAACCCGATTTTTCTTTTGTAATTCTCTGTCTTTTGGCCTCCCCATAACCCCTGTTCTATTTAAATCCCCTGCATTATTTCAGAGACTTAAAAATCCAATTAAAACTCTTTTAATGCAAAATTAAATACATTTTTTTCACACCCTTTCATCTACTCTAACCCTAGTTTTTCCTATAAATACCCACTCAATTTTTCACACCCTTCACACTGAAATTCCTGTCCAAACTGTCAAGAAAAATTCCATAGACTTTGTGTGTGCAAGTGGAGTTAGCAAAGGGCGAAGCTCCGGCGAACTTCCGACTACGATTCGAGGAGATTCCGGCGACGAAACGACGCACCGGTGCCTCACACTTCTTCCTTTTCCTCACCTCTATCCTGCAATCCCATAAGTCCCTTCTCCCCCTTCTCTTTACTATTCTAGAAACTTAGAATTCTAAACCCGACGGAAGTGGAGTTAATCCGACTTCCGATTCGGTTTTTCCTTAAAAATTATATTTTTCTTAAACACAATAATACCAAACTCTCACATCATGATCATTAAACATTAACAAAACATATTGACAAGTTTCATATCAAAAGAATTTATATTTCAATTTTTATAGCACTTTTACAGAAAAATACCATATAGTTTAGTTTCGACATAAAACATTATTACCCCTTGGTATACCTTTAGATAGTTCACGAGGTAATGACCATCCTCTTCACAACACACATCTCTATCATAGCACGATATCTTTTGGGAACCTAGAATACGAAAATACGATTTTACTAATAAATACCATAAACTACAAAACCTTTTTCAACAAGATATGTATTTTTAACAAATCTTTGCAATGCGCTGCTACAACCCATTTCGGGGAATCTGTTCAGGATGATGCGGATTATCACACATCCTCGGGCTTAGTAGTGCGAGATGCAGACCTCCGCAAGGAGCATTCAGTCTCGAATGATTTAAAATACAATTTTCTTTAGAAAATGTGATTTTTATTATAAATAAAACTTATATTTTTAATAAATAAATATATATATAATTAATATCAAAATATCTATTTTTAATATTTATAATATTCCACATTTCCAAAATTCAAGAAAAACATTCCATTTACAAGAAAATACCATGCAATTCCATACAAGTTCAATACTTTGCAAATAAATACCATATATTATGAAATTATGTTTTATTCACTAGAAATGTCACAATGATAAAATATACATCAATGAAAACTATAAAGACGATAATAAAATACTTGAGGTGTATTTTTAAAATTATACAAAATTATTTTTATATAAAACCCCCTCAAGTTATACTAAATTACAATAAGGACCCTAGTAAACATAGATTTAAGCGGGACCAATCTCTTGAGCCTCAGGGAGCTGGAGATATGGGTGCTTGCCTATTTAAGGTAGACAATTTAATAAACGGTGTTATCAACACGGTAATCGTCTTTGAAAAAGACATAAATCCTGTCGTCCATGTGCAGCGGTTACCGATAACACCAAATCCTAATTCAGGATTCAATTTCTTTTCTAATTGTCTGACTCAGACCGAGTCTCAATATAATCAATCTGACTTGAATATGATTCAAGTATATAACATAATTCAATATGAATCCATACATTCAATCTGTTCAATCTAATCTATACAACTTGACTGAACCGAACCATGGATATACATCCATCTACATGATTCTCCAGTTACATCCATTTACTGATATCATGGTTTCGGCAAGTCATCCATCTATACAATCTATAATACAAGACAATACAATTTACAATACAATACAAACAATACAATCAAGACATCGCGGGGTTTAAGGGGTAGATTGGTACGGAAGGTGTTAGAAGTGGCACGCGACAGCAACCATTAAGACACCTAACTTGAATTCAATTGCTGTTGTACCGTGGCATAAACGGTTCCTTATATTCCGTTCACCGTAGTCTCTGGTCTAACGAGACTCCTCTCGTATACGGTGGCATCCTTCTGTACCAAGCTACAAACAACAGCGTTAACACTAAATACAAAATTATAACAATATAATACCACTTTAAATGTTACACTCTCTTTCTCTCTGTCTATTCTAGTTCTCCCTTATCTTTGGGACTTACCGAGCGATTGTTCGCTGACGACATTCTCTTTCTTTTCTTTGAGTGTCGTCAAGTGATTCACTGGAGATCAATCCCACCAGCGAGGATTTGGACCAACTAGCTTACGACCCAGAGCTTTAGATTCTTGTACACATTTACATTATGTATTTTCCATTTCTGTTATGCCACTGTTTAGGCATTGCTTTCCATTTCATGTATTTACTTTTCAGATGTATTGTACAAAAGAATGTTAATAAATAAAGTTGATGTTCATTACATTTGTCTCTTGTGTATATTTCTTTTATATTGCTTAGTTACGCTTAGCGTATTTACTTCTAAGTAAATATGTAGCGGCCGCGTCGCGTCCTCTGCCCGTATACTGGGAAGCGGGGTGTGACAGGTTTTGTTGGTGGCCCATGCAGGTCAGAGCTGTATGGAACCCTACCATGCAGTTCAGCACTGTATGGACAACCTAAGCAATATAACACAAAAAGCAGCAACTAAAAACATTCTTTACAATTCATATTCCTTAAATCGTCCAATTTCATTTATTTTGAATCTGTCCTAACCCAAAATTCCCTCACCTCTTTTACAATCTTACCAAAACCTTCGCATTCTTTCGTTCTTTCATATATTTTTCATACACTACCAATAGTCATAACACCAAACTTTCCTTGAATTTGTTACACTTTCCTTTTATAAATTTCGAGAACGAAATTTTTATAAGAATGGTAGAATGTAACAACCCTAAACTTTCTGTACAATTTCTTTCAAAAATACAGAAAGGGGTACTTTTGCCTGAGCACAAGTTATAAGTTTGTTTTGCTTCTTGATAGCAAGAAGGAGCTTGTAGCTCATTGGTAAGACCATGCACCGCTGAACCAAAGCACCAGAGTTCAAATCCCATCAGCCACACATTATTTTTAATTTGATTTCTTTTAATCTTTTTAGAAGCCCAAGAGTCTACACGTGCATAACCCGTAAAACCAAAAATCACATATAAAACAAACAAGTCCAGGAGGTAAACCAAACGACAAGGTACGCGTGGCGACGACCCCAGCCCCAACTCGGCCTGACTCGGCCGGCGACTCGCCTGACTCGGCCACCGCCGCTGGCCGACTCAGCGCCAAACCCGATTTTTCTTTTGTGATTCTCTGTCTTTTGTCTTCCCCATAACCCCTGTTCTATTTAAATCCCCTGCATTATTCCAGAGACTTAAAAATCCAATTAAAACTCTTTTTAATGCAAAATTAAAAACATTTTTTTCACACCCTTTCATCTACCCTAACCCTAATTTTTCCTATAAATACCCACTCAATTTTTCACACCCTTCACACTGAAATTCTTGTCCAAACTCTCAAGAAAAATTACATAAACTTTGTGTGTGCAAGTGTAGTTAGCAAAAGGCGAAGCTCCGGCGAACTTCCGACGACGATTCGAGGAGATTCTGGCGACGAAACGATGCACCGGCGCCTCACACTTCTTCCTTTTCCTCCCCTATATCCTACAATCCCGTAAGTCCATTCTTCCCCTTCTCTTTACTATTCTAAAAACTTAGAATTCTAAACCCGACGGAAGTGGAGTTAATCCGACTTCCGATTCGGTTTTTCCTTAAAAATCATATTTTTCTTAAACACAATAATACCAAACTCTCACATCATGATCATTAAATATTACCAAAACATATTAACAAGTTTCATATCAAAAGAATTTATATTTCAATTTTTATAGCACTTTTACAGAAAAATACCATATAGTTTAGTTTCGACATAAAACATTATTACTCCTTGCTATACCTTTAGATAGTTCACGAGGTAATGACCAACCTCCTCACAACACACATATCTATCATAGCACGATATCTTTTGGGAATCTAGAATACGAAAATACGATTTTACAAATAAATACCATAAACTACAAAATCTTTTTCTACAAGATATGTATTTTTAACAAATCGTTGCAATGATCTGCTACAACCCATTTTGGGAAACCCGTTCGGGATGGTGCGGATTATCTCACATCCTCGGGTTTAGTGGTGTGAGATGCAGACCTCCGCAAGGAGCATTCGGTCTCGAAAGATTTAAAATGCAATTTTCTTTAGAAAATGTGATTTTTATTATAAATAAAACTTATATTTTTAATAAATATATATATATATATATGTAATTAATATCAAAATATCTATTTTTAATATTTATAATATTCCACATTTCCCAAATTCAAGAAAAACATTCCATTTACAAGAAAATACCATGCAATTCCATACAAGTTCAATACTTTACAAATAAATATCATATATTATGAAATTAGGTTTTATTCATTAGAAATGTCACAATGATAAAATATATATCAATGAAAACTCTAAAAACGATAATAAAATACTTGAGGTGTATTTTGAAAATTATACAAAATTATTTTTACATAAAACCCCCTCAAGTTATACTAAATTACAATAAGGACCTTAGTAAACATAGGTTTAAGCGGGACCAGTCTCTTGAGCCTCAGGGAGCCAAAGATATGGGTGCTTGCCTATTTAAGGTAGACAACTTAATAAACAGTGTTATCAACACGGTAATTGTCTTTGAAAACGACACAAATCCTGCCGTCCATGTGCAGTGGTTACCGATAACACCAAAACCTAATTCAGGATTCAATTTCCTTTCTAATTGTCTGACTCAGACTGAGTCTCAATATAATCAGTCTGACTTGAATATGATTCAAGTATATAACACAATTCAATATGAATCCATACATTCAATCTGTTCAATTCAATCTATACAACTTGACTGAACCGAACCATGGATATACATCCATCTACATGATTCTCTAGTTACATCCATTTACTGATATCATGGTTTCGGCAAGTCATCCATCTATACAATCTATAATACAAGATAGTACAATTTACAATACAATACAAACAATACAATCAAGACATCGCGGGGTTTAAGGGATAGATTGGTACGGAAGGTGTTAGAAGTGGCACGCGACAGCAACCATTAAGACATCTAACCTGAATTCAAGTGCTGTTGTACCGTGGCATAAACGGTTCCTTATATTCCGTTCACCGTAGTCTCTGGTCTAACGAGACTCCTCTCGTATACACTGGCATCCTTCTGTACCAAGCTACAAACAACAGCATTAACACTAAATACAAAATTATAACAATATAATACCACTTTAAATGTTACACTCTCTTTCTCTCTGTCTATTCTAGTTCTCCCTTATCTTTGGGACTTACCGAGCGATTTGTTCGCTGACGAAATTCTCTTTCTTTTCTTTGAATGTTGTCAGGTGATTCACTGGAGATCGAGCCCACTAGCGAGGATTTGGACCAGCTAGCTTACGACCCAGAGCTTTAGATTCTTGTACACATTTACATTCTGTATTTTCCATTTCTGTTATGCCATTATTTAGGCATTGCTTTCCATTCCATGTATTTACTTTTCAGATGCATTGTACAAAAGAATGTTAATAAATAAAGTTGATGTTCATTACATTTGTCTCTTATGTATATTTCTTTTATATTGCTTAGTTACGCTTGCGTATTTACTTCTGAGTAAATACGTAGCGGCCTCATCGCGTCCTCTGCCCGTATACTGGGAAGCGGGGCATGACATCTTCCGTACTAAAGCTCTTTAGTATGGTGTCAATATATCTGGATTGGGACAATTCCAACATCCGTTTAGATCTATCTCTAAAGATCTTAATCCCCAGGATGTAGAAGGCATCACCCAGATCCTTCATGGAGAACCTTTATGATACGAAGAGCTTGACCGAGTGTAGCATAGGAATATCATTTCCTATCAAGAGTATGCCATCCACATACAATACGAGGAAGACAACCTTACTCTTTACAACCTTCTTGTATATATAAGGTTCATCTACGTTTTTGACGAAGTCAAACTTTTTGACTACCATATCAAAACAGATGTTCCAACTCCGCGATGCCTGCTTTAACCCGTAGATTGATTTAAGCAGCTTGCACACCTTTCCGCTGCTCCCACTGTCCACGAATCCCACTGGCTGTGTCATGTACACGCTCTTTTTTAAATCACCATTTAGAAAAGTGGTCTTGACGTCCATATGCCAGATTTCGTAGCTATGGTATGCAGCGATGGCAAGTAGGATCCGGATGGACTTAAGTATAGCCACTGGAGAAAAGGTTTCATCATAATCCATACCTGGTCATTGACGAAAACATTTTGCTACAAGTCTAGCTTTGAAAGTCTCAACTTTTCCATCTACACCAAGTTTCTTCTTAAAGATCCATTTTCTCCCAATGGGTTTTACCCCTTCAGGAGCAACTTCCAAAGTCCATACTTTGTTGGTGTACATGGATTCCATCTCAGATCGCATAGCATCCAGCCATTTCACAGAGTCCCCACTCATGATGGCCTGCTCAAAGCTAGTTGGGTCATCATCTTCCATGATGCAATCCTCGCTCCCACCGTCTATGAGAAAACCGTAGTATCTCTCAGGTGGATGAGGAACCCTACTAGATCTGCGGAGAGGCTGAGGTTCGTTGGATAATATCGAATCCTCTGGTTCCACTAAATCATCAGTTGTAGTTTATGCTGCTGGAACTTCTTTCAGGTCTACTTCATTGCAGCTAATTTCTTTCATAAGAAATTCCTTTTCTAAAAAGGTGGCATGTCAAGAAACAAACACCTTTTGTTCCTCGCTGTGGTAGAATAGATATCCATATGAATTCTTTGGATATCCCACAAACTTATAAAGAACTGATCGTGTCTCGAGTTTTTCTGGATTTTGCCTTTTGACATAGGTCGGACAACCCCATATCTTAACTTGTTTAAGACATGGTCTCTTTCCACTCCATATCTCATATGGTGTTTTAGGCACTGATTTAGATGGAACTTGATTCAATATGTATGCGGCTAAGCGCATAACCCTAAAAGAAAATAGGTAACTCAGCAGTACTCATTATAGAGCGCACCATATCTAATAAGGTGCGATTCCTCCGCTCCAATACACCGTTGTGCTGTGGTGTATACGGAGGAGTAAGCAGAGAGAGAATCTCATTCTCTTTTAAATAATCTAGGAACTCCGTGCTTAAGTATTCTCTTTCCCGATCAGATCGAAGGATTTTAATACTTTTTCCCGTTTGGTTCTCAACTTCGCACTTATATTTCTTGAATTTCTCAAAAGTTTCAGACTTGTGTTTCAACAAGAACATATGTCTGAACCTTGAGAGATCATCAGTGGATGTAATAAAGTGCGAGGAACCATTCCTGGCATGTGTAGACATGAGACCGCATACATTACTATGTATCAGTCCCAAGAGTTCAGTAGCTCTGTCTCCGTGTCCTCTAAATGGAGTTTTAGTCAGTTTGCCTTTGAGACATTACTGGCAAGTTTCATAAGATGTAAATTCGAACTGGTTCAAATATCCATCTTTATGTAACTTAGCTAGTCATGTCGCATTGATATGACCTAGTCTACAATGCCACAAGAAGGATTCGTTCATTTCTGAACTTTTCCTTTTGTGTGTGTTAGAACTGTGGTTTGATTTAGAACGTATATGCCATTACATAACGTGCCTGATCCAATCAACTTTTGATTTAGGAAAATGCTCATAGCATTATCTTGCAATACAACATTATATTCTTCTTTACTTAATAAAGAGATTGATATAATATTACATATTAGGTTCGGTATGTAATAACATTCGTTCAGAATCAATGTATTATCACTTGGTAATACATGGTGATATTCGCCAATTGCTTTGGCTGTAACAATTGCACCATTCCCTACTCTTATATCCTTATCACACATTCCCAGTTCTCTATCTCTCTTAAGCCCATGTAACAAATTACATATGTGGGATCCTAATCCGGTATCTAATACCCAGAACGTAAAGCATACTGAGAAACAGTTCTCGGTAACGAACACACCCGAAGAAGATTCATCAACATGCTCTTTCCTCGTTCGGGTTGCATGGGAATCCTGGTATTCCCCTATTTTCTGCTCTGACTTATAACAATTATAAGGAAGAGCGGAACCAACATTCCCCAGCACAGTATAATAAGCGGGTTCGGTCAATACATCAATATTATTATGTTGATTAAGGTGTGTCATGGTCGCTACCTGGAGAGAGAGAGAGAAGAAAACACTTTAGCATATGCTCTTGCAAGATTAGATTGGTTATTATCTTATCTAATCAGGATGGCTCCTACTGTTTTTATCAAATCTTCCCTCAAACCCTAAAAGGTAAGACTAGCTGGGATTAATTACACCCTACAAGTTCACCAATCGTTCAGCTAGGCAGGTATTAGTACTCCGAGAGAGTATCCCCATGCTTTCGCATGGAACTAATTAAATAACCTCGTTTCCGCAGGGGTGTAACCCCATTAATACCTTTCTTAGACACCTACTAGATTGGCTAATTGTAAAGTGGAAAACCCTCCCAGGAGTAACACTTACTCGCAGTGGGTATCGGGATCCAACTATCTCATAGAAGGTATGCAATCTCATTGCAAATTTCAACACTTGAAATTCCCAACGGTGTTTTTCCCCTAACGTCCTATGACCTTGACAAAGGCCAACAAACCATAGGGCGCTAGTCAAGTTCAACCAGTCATTTCCTGATTAAATTAAACCCATCTGTACGACCCATGACAAAGGCCAACAAAGTCGTACGACTACCCCAATCCAATCGCATCATATGGTTGCAGATAAGCACTAATCAGCTACCGCACACTACGCCTTGAAAAAGGCCAACAAACGCAGCATGAATACTAAATAGTACTTATCTGAAATGACGTATGGTTACGACAGGTTTTTAAGAAAACCTTTTGCGTAATGAACTTGATATCGTTGTAGAATCGAGTGATTTGAAAAGGAGTAATTTAAGCTCCGCTTTTAAAATCAAGTTTTTTCAAAATAAACCGAATGGGTGTAGCTTGCTAGCTTCTGCTAAAAAGGTCACTCCCGGGATCTAGGCTTTTTTCTCATCGAATGAGGTGTTGGATATTCTACAAGGAATACCACTATGCAAAGCAAGAACTAGAGCTACCTTTTTGAAAATTTGATTCTACAACATCATTAGGTTTCTTTCCTTTTCATTAATCTTATTAATGAAGTCTCATCATTTATGTTTCCTAATTATCACAGATAAAGAAACGAAAATAGAACGTACGCTTATACCAGCCGCATTTTCCACTGGGCCCCGTTATGCACCGTTAGGTTACTTAACTACCGGCAGAGCGGGGGCTAGACTAGCGCGGGTGCAAAACATAAGCAACGTTTATTATATATCATATATATAATATAAAACATTGGTCTCACGCAGTTATATGATCTCATCACAGAACATTGCAGCAAATGTCAACATATGAAATATTAGATATACTCAGAGGTCCGTGTTTTAAATTAAGCCAGTAAAAAAACACGGATTCTACGGTCGTGATGAATAGCCAAACCCACATCCCTAGACCCCTACGAGAGTGGCAAGCAACCCTTCCAATTCTAGAGTTAGGTGACCCGGTCTCGACTCCTCGAGATGGTCTCCCACTAGACTCTAGAACCCGGTTACTTGTGCTCCCCACCTTGGGTCTATCCTAATGCGGAAAAGTAAATAATATACATCAATGGTGACATCATCCTCAACCCAGAAGCTCCTAATAAAAGAATATTACATACAGTTTTTACATGAATGAAAATGAAAAACTCTCATCTCACGCAAAAACCCTGGCTATTCAAACACGGTGATTCAATATAACATATCACAGCAACACATAACATCACATGTCATCAACGTAAGTAAATATGTGTATCCCAATTATCATTGACGTATAGCAACGAAACCGGAGATACACTACAAATTACACTTACGGTCGCAGAAAAGAAAGTGAAAACTGCAATAATTAGAATCCGCAACATCCTTAGACATCATAAACCCGAAATATCACATACTTAGGATTTCATGCCTAACCATATAAATTCCTTAGACATCATAAACTCGGAATATCTCATGTCCCGAATTTCATGCCTAACGTCATAAACCTTGTATTTTAGTCTCAATATTGAAAACACTTTTCAATAACTAGTCAGAAAATTCAACAAGATTCCCGACAACCTGATCGAATGCTCGTCGGAAACTTTAGTAGAAGGACGCACCCCTGATGCCATCGACGAAGTGCACTTAGGCGGAACACCGCAGTCGCGAGCACCCGAGGGGATGCTTTTGGCAACAGGGTTCTCCTACAGTCACTTGGTCAGGGTTATGGGGCGTGGCTATCTAATAATGTTACCCAGCGAGTATTCGCGTACATTACGTGATTGCGACGGAGTTTTGATCCGAATCAAAACCCCGTGGAAACCGATCAAATGAGACTAAATTGCTAGATCTATAAAACGCTAACTAGTTTTCACAAAACTAATTGTTGTGGATTCCAAATATTGTATCACATATCACAGATATCTAGACGATGTTAAACATTTCGATCGAATCAACAAACACCCACAATTCCCAGAGACCTCAACACTTGAGTCACATTTAAAAATACCTAGAAAATGCCAATAGTACCTACGGATCAGCACGCACAAGAAGGGTTAGTCCCTGCCTCATCAACGGCGCCGTGGAACCGCGGCTAAACCTATGGTTTTGCCGCGGTTGCGCGGCCATTTGGTCGAGTTGGGTGCTCGTTCTTCTTGGGGATCCATAGAAAACCCTGCACTATTTTCTGCATATTTTTAATTTCTAAAATTCTAACTTTTGGAAAATTTTACAGAAAGTGGGTAATATACGGGTTTCGGGGTTCGATCGAACACTTTAACTTCATTTACACAACTCATAATGCTCTAGTTTGGCTCTGATACCATGTTGGAATGCCTTAGCATGACTACTAGGTTTCAAGAGGCATCGAGTATGCAATTTTAAAAAATCTAGGGACCTAAGGCATGCTAACCTAGAATCGAACTAGAGAATTAGGGTTTTAAAGCATGTAAACTATCTTTACACTAAGTGAAATAGGAATACAACCTTTGTAGACCGGTCCTTCACTTCTAAAGCTCCGTGTAGTAGTCCCTTAGCTCGAAGTAGTGGTGTCCCGGACTCTCCTTAGACTCCACTAGGCGAAAAGAATGAGCTTACTCAAAGATCTTCGAGGCCGAAGATGATCTACCTTGAGGAATCTCTAACTCAAGCTACCTCTTCACTAATTGAGGAATTAGTGAAGTAAACAACCTATACTAAATGACTAGTTTGGTATAGATTGATGAAGTAGTTATTTTGCTCACTTTAGAATTATTTTTCTCTCTTTCTTTCTTCACCTCATGAAAATCAAGAGAGCTAAAATGAGATGAAGAGGAAGATGAAGTGGTGAACCATCTCAACCATGGGTGAGAAAATATCACAAATGATATTTGTAGAGATTTAACCATGGTTAAAGATAATGGTTGGGTTAATAAATATATAGAGTAAAACAAAATTAGTGTACTATGTCAAGGTTTCTACATGCTTCCACAAGCATCCTAAACCATGCCAATTTCCACCTGATCAGTCGAAAATATTGCATTCGTAACACATCAATTTCCCTACTCTTTCTAATCATCTAAAGGTGTTTGGTATAAATATAACACATATTAGCAATTCGTCTGCAAAATATCAAATAACATGTGTTATACATTATAACCGGCATTATGAGGGAAATTGAGTGTTTATTACTATATGCATGATTTTGTATATCTCAACATACTTTATCGAGATTGTGTGCAGGAAATTCATCAGGTCAAAGAACCGGAAACACAAAAGTGCCGATAAAACGCATCAAGTCAAAGACTTGAAATCTGGCAGCAACCAAGAAACAATAATAAGATTCCAGGTATCAGAGAAGAACCCTAAATCCAACATCAAGAGACACGGAGAAAACCAGCCATCAAACTCATCAAACGGACGCGGATCCGCGACCGATCCGACTCATCAGCGGTTGATACTTTTTGCAGGGCTTCTCTTTTAACGGCCAAACTTCTTCAAGACGCTTCAAAGTCCCTAGAAATCTCCAGAAGCTTCTCTACAACAGCCAATCTTCTAGTGTAAGCTTGGTACCTACCTAACTTCCTATGCAAGCCTCATAACAACCAAGCTTCTAAGAGAAAATAGAGAAAAACTATAAAAGGATACCTAGGGATTCATTCAAAAGGTTGTTGTTCATTATTCATCAAATCCACACACAAGTTGAGTGATACAACTTGTAATCAAAACCCTAGCCCAAATCCAATTTCAAAGCCAAATCAAGATCAATTGAGAAGCGAATCAAGCAAGCCATCAACGATCCTTTGTAGCGACGCCGGTCTTCATCAAGAGCAAGTGATCGCAACCGTTCCACGACTCAAGGAGATCGATGCTAAGCTAATTTCGACTGATCTAGTTACCTCCTCAAATCTTGTAACCTCGTATTGAGTGAATGTGTACCTAATCGTCGATTAATAAAGGTGAAAATTGTAAATCTTGCTTTCTTTATATTCTTGCATTATAAAATTTCTAGATCTTGAATCTTTTATTTTCATGATGTTTGAGTAGATCTCCGCTTGTGGAGGATTCGAGAGAATTGATAAATCTAATGATGAACAAATCCTAATACTAATTTTAAATCTTATGAGATTTGTGAACCTTAGCAAAAAGAATCGTTGATGACGGAGCGAGATCACTTCTTGATTATTTCGTTGCAAATTAGGGATCAAACGATCGATGATTTTCTTTGCTAAAGGCTAGATCCGAATGATTATGATTGAAAAGACAAGGGATAATGACGGAGAAACCCTAGTTTCTTCAATTGATCCCTAATCTTCAATCATCATCATCAATCTAGCTACAAATTATCAATAAATAAGATTAGGAATTATTAGATTCATCATTAGCTATTAATTCAATCGTATTCTACAAGCTAATCTTCATAATCTTGATAAATCAAATTGATTTGGACATCTTCTTGATTCTTGATTCTTGATCTATTTTCTTTATGTTTCTTAAAATCAAATCTCATAAATCTTGAATCAATTCTTTTGAATTTTCTTGTATATTCCCATTTCGACTCAAATCTAGCAAAATCAAACAAATTCACACATCTCAGTGGATGATCCGCTCTCGCTAACGAAACTACAATAGACACCGTTATTGATTGCGGTATAAATTTCTTTGATTATGATTACTATTCAAAACACAACAAAAGATGGATCAATCAAATGGCGTCGTTGCCGGGGATGTGTGCTATTTTGTTCGTTTTTGTTATTTGAGTTGAAAAATTATTATTCCATCAGAATTTTTAGATCAATACGCATCAAGCGCTTAACGATTAGTTGTGAATTTTTTTGCGAGGGAATCTGGAATCATTGTAGCAGTGAGATCAAGATTCAGAGAAGTTCTGCAAATTCCAGAGGAGTCGAAGAAGCTATAGAAAAATTTCGAAACCCTAATTCCTCCTTCCCCCCGTGGATCCGCGGCGAATGGAGCGTTTTTGCGGCTGTTCCGCCACCGTTTAGGCGTTGCAGTGATTCAAGTTTCTGTGGTATACTCTCTGTTCTCTCTTCTTCTCTCTGATCTTATCCAATAACCATTTTCTGGAGGATTCTTTGCAAAACTCGCAGCGCCGCTAAAAGAAAAATTTGTTGTGTGTTTTGATCTTGGTTGTTTGCATATTTTAATACGGAAATTAAGGGGAAAGGACCAAATTCAGATTAGGTAGGGAGTTCATTACCCTTCCTAAGCCCCGAAAATCACAAAACTTGCATTTGCATTACCCTCATTAACTAAAAAAAATATCTAGACAAGACTCTAAGGACCGTCGCGCTCAATTAGGACAGAAAGAGGTCGTGGGTAATCTATTGCTTATCCGCGTTTCTTTTGTGGTGTCTAAGGTAAGTGTGTCTAAGGCAAGTGGTTACTTAATTAGGCCCACTACTTACGTAGTGGAGAACCTCCCACGTACCTGGCACTTGTTCCCTGATAAAAATCAGGAAATACCTCAATGAGGTATCACGTGCTTACACATGACCAAGGGTCACGTGTTGGCACGTGATAGTTTCCTATGATCTCCACTTTATAGAATTAAATTCTAAATCAAACAAAAATGTAACAAAACAGTCAGGAAATACCCCAGTGGGGTATCACGTGCTCACACGTGACCAAGGGTCACGTGTTGACACGTGATAGGTTCCTGCGATCTCTGCTTTATAGAATTAAATTCTGGTCAAACAAAAATATAACAAAATATAAGGAAATACCCCAATAGGGTATCACGTGCTCACACGTGACCAAGGGTCACGTGCTGACACGTGATGGTTTCCTGGGACTCCATTGTTATAAAAGTAAAATTCTAATCAAGCAAACAATTAGGGGAGTCACGTGCCCACACGTGACGAACCTTTAAAGAAACGACTGAAGAAATTAAAAGGCATGATAAAACGGCAAAGAAAGATCCCGACGAGGCATCACGTGTCTGCACGTGACCAAGGGTTACGTGCTGACACGTGATGATTCCTTAACTCTTTAAAGAAGCAGAATTTAATTCTGTTTAAAATGTTAATCAAGGGGGGTCACGTGTCAACACGTGATGGGATCCTAAACTCTCTAAATTGATAGAATTTAATTCTAATCAAACAATCAATTAATGGAGTCATGTGCCCACACGTGATGGACCTTTAAGCCCACTGAAAAGGATTAATAAAGTATAATGAAACACTAAGGAAAAACCCCAATGGGACATCACGTGCTCATACGTGACCAAGGGTCACGTGCTGACACGTGATGATTCCTTAGTACTGCTAAAAGGCATAATCAAATTCTGAATAAAAGAGGGTCACGTGTCAACACGTGACAGATCCCTCAGCTCTTTAATTGATAGAATCAAATTCTATTTCAATGATTGAACAATAGGATCATGTGCCAACACGTGATAGGCTTTTATGCCTTCTGAACTAATAAAATTAAATTCTAATTAAGGGAAATCAAAAATCTTAATATTTTCCTAGATCTTTCCAAACAGAAGGATTGTGCTCTGTAAAGTGGAGCACCGTTGGTTTAAAAATCCAATAGTGATTAAAAATCACCAATTTATGGAAATTTTTTTAAACAAGGAAAGGTTTCCCTAAAATTCACCAAGAATAACAAACAGAATATCTTTTGGATTAAAAATCCAATGGTGAATAAAATTCACTGAGATCATGTTAGTTACAAAAACAAACAAAATCTTTGAATGAAAGATTTACAAAACAAATTGATTCTTTTCTTTCTCCTATAAATAGGAGCCAAGAAGAGGAAGGGGATATAGAATTTTGGATCTTGGAATTTTCTGAAAGAAAAGAACAGAGAGAAAAGAAAGGAGAATTTAATTCTCAAGAAAAGAAACCCTAGGTGAGAAAGGGGAAAGGGATCAAAACTTCATAAAACAAAAAGAGAATTTAATTCTCAATCTAAGAGTTTAACTCTTCTGCAAAAGAACATAGTTCTTCCTCTGGTTCAAGATCTGTAGAAGCAAATCTCCCCACATGTTGAGAATTTAATTTTTATCGGGGAGATTCTGCCATGCAGATCCAAAACTTAGAGGGAGAATTGAGTTTAGAGAATTTAATTCTCCCAAAAAGTAAAACTAGGGTTTAACCCTTATATGAGAATTCAATTCTCCCAAATTCACAGGAATTTAATTCCTCCCAAACAGAATTAGGATTTAACCCTATATGAGAATTTAATTCTCCCAAATTCACAGGAATTTAATTCCTCCAAGATAAAACTAGGGTTTAACCCTACATGAGAATTTAATTCTCCCAGATAAGAATTTAATTCTTCCACATACAAAGGAATTTAATTCCTCCAAAACAGAATTAGGGTTTAACCCTACAGAGAATTTAATTCTTAAAATAAGAGACTAAAAGCTCTCCATGCATGTAAAGAACTTGGTCACGTGGTAACACGTGACCCCTATCCTCAAAGATCAGAAAAGAGCAAACAAGACGAGGTCACGTGATCAAAAAAGAGCAAACAAGACGAGGTCACGTGCCCCCACGTGACCCATTAACGGACCCCTCAAAATAAGAAGGAATTAGCCCAGAGGCAATGCCTCACGTGCTCCCGCGTGACCTTCAAAACAAAGAGAATAAAGCCAAAGGCAGAATCAATTTTGGGCGCCCTCACGTGACCCCACGTGACCCCTAATAAACACTTTAATAAATTAGTGCATGGGTACCCATCACGTGCCCACATGTGATGGCCTGAAGACTTAAAGTGTTTAACACTTATATTCTGGGAATAAAATAAACAAAGACAAGGCCCAATCTTTAGGCGCCTCACGTGACCCCACGTGAGCGCTCCAGTCTTAGTGTTTTGTTAGTTATATGTATGCCCTAGAGGCCATTGCTGTTGTTAGTTGTATGTATGCACTGGAGGCCAGTATTGAACAGATGATGTATATTATATTGGATGCTTGGACATATATAGAGATGACTTTCTTGCTCGATATGATAGTATGCTATCTGGTTGCTCTTTATCTTAACATGTATACTTGTCTCTTTATACTGTCTTATGGTTACATGTTGGTAAAGCCCTTAGGATGTGTACTTGACTACCTGGACTATGATGCGGATCATACTAGTGAGGACATGGTAGTCCATAAGTACATCCTTCAAGGTCCCTAGTCGTGGGTGTATCGAGACGGGGCATCGATATACCAGTGTAAACTAGCGTATACGCTTCTCGACCCATGAGATGGGCGATGGATGATCCCATATCCATTGGTGTTTGACATCAGAGATGGTATACGGGTGCTCAGTAGAGACTGGGTACACTGGACGGACTCGTCGAGAACTTCCAGTTGGTATTATACCTCACGTCAGATGGCAGTTCTCTGGTGACACTTGTACAGGTTAGTCTGTAGACCCGAGATTGTCATAGAGTCTTGTGTGATTCCCACTATACTTTGATTTCCACCTTACCACGTCCATGAGGGCGTGCAAAACGGTGGTTTTTGGGTACAGTCCCGAGTCACATGGAGACGATGAGCGATAGGAGGGGTTTCGTCTCTCCCGGTATTGGGGGTTGATGTTGCGCTGTGCTCGATTGGCCGTAACAGGGAAATCTCTGGCCAGGGCTGATTCAGAGATTTGCTGGTAAGTGTTACCAGTAGTTTCTCGACCCGTTATGAGCCTCACATCGGCACGACTTATCAGTTATTGGGATCTGACGTTTACCACCCCTAGACTTGATATGCGACATATCAGACGAGGAGACCGGACTGTACGGGAAGTGTTGCCGATTGGCTCGATGGGAGTTGAAGTAGGTTCGCTTGTTCTCTTCTGATCGCTCAATACCCGGGTGGCCGTTACGTTTAGCTGACCGCTTGCGGCTTGGGGGTGCTTGATATGATCATCACCCACTGCCGGCGTATTGACGAGTCTTAGAGTCCCACAATGGAGTTTCCTGGTCCAGGCGAAACGTTGTGGTGCGCGTATGCAATATGCGCATGGACCCGATTAAAATGCGCGTATATGATACCGTATATTGATCGGGCATCTTGCTTTTGGTAGGGGTCGTATGTGATATGGCCGGATTGATAAATCAAGTGTTGATTTATCATTTAACCATTAGTTTCTCACTTGAAATCCTTTCTTGAGTTTGATGGATGTATGCATGCATGTATGCTTTCTTTATAGATTCATGCACATATGGATGTACATACACACATACATACATACATACATCCTTCATGGTCGTACATACATGAAAATGGTGGCAATATAAGACTCACACCATGGTTTTATATATGGATTTTATTGCATTTGATTTAAAACAAAAATGAAAAAGGAAAATGGTTATCATTGATTTGTTTCTACACTCTTCTTTTGACCTAACCATTCTCACCCGCCTTTTAACCTTGGATAAACTTTCCTTTTGTGTTTTAACTCAAATTCAATAATATATTCATTGTTTAACCATGGTTTGAGATGAGAATAAGAAAATATATATACATATATTTTCATTTTTCTTGATAAGAGTTATTCTTTTCACTCTTGTTAAAGAATAGCCATCATCTTCTTCTTCCTCTCTCGTTTGCTCTCTAGATTTTTGTAGTGAGCAATATACTCATCAAGTTAGGTTTTTAAAGTGAGAAAAGCCACCACAACATCATTCTACACAAGTTTAGCCCACTTGTTTAGAGTGTTATCTTCATTTCTTCTCTTGAAAAAGTGAAGTTGCAAGCTTGGACTAGGAGCTTCGGGTGGATCGTCGTTGACACTAGGAGACTTCAAGCGAACCCTCCTCCAACCTTCAAGTGGACAAGGAGTATAGCGTAGGGAGCTACAAAGGTTGTACTCTCAAAACCCTAGCATTTCTTTCATATGATGAAGTGTAGTTTATGAAACCCTAATTTTTCTAGGATAGATCCTTTGTATGTTTACTTAGCACCCTAAATTTTTAATCTTTGGTACATGTGATGCTTCCAATCCCTTCATGAGGTGCTAGGTAAACCCTACATTGGTATCAGAGCCGACCTAGAACATTAGGCGACACTTTAACGAAGTAAAAACTCCGATCAAACCAAAATACGACTTTCTCGGACGCTCTCTGGACATTTTTTAAAATCTGGTTATTTTCAGAATTAAAAATACTTTAAAAATACAGCAGAAAAATATAATAAATACTGTGAAATACGAAGCCATGAACAGTTCAAACCGCCGCGGAACCGCGGCCAATCCTTGCTTGGGCCGCGGATCCGCGGCCATACAGAGGCTTCATGACTTTTTATTTGCACAGTAATTCCTAAAACTGCTTGTATATTGCTTTAGGTATGTTTAATCTGAATTTAGTACTGTAAATTCTGGAGATGGTTTTGGACTCGTCGATTCGATCGGAATTTTGATTTCGTGTTTTTTCCGGGTAAATTAGAAAGTATTGAAGTGTTTGAACGAGTATCATTTGCTCACTTTTCACGGGGTTTAAATATTTTGGAGATACGTGCAAGTTTTGTGGTGGACCCTCTAGAAGACAACAAACCTTAACTCGATTATGTGATCATCTTGAACTGCCCTTTGAACCTTAGGGTTTGGGGCAGTACGGTGTGCCACATGTGAGGCGTTGGCTTGACCCTTCTACTGCTGGACCGCTACTACTGTGTCACACTCCGGGTTTTTGAACTCCGCTCAAGTGTTGAGCTTTAGGGAATCTTGGGTATTTGATCGTTCGTTCGAAAACTTTAATACTGTCTATTTATCTGGAATGTGATGCAATGTGTGGAATTCATATAGCTAGACATGAAATTCGAAGTATGTGATATTTCGCATTTACGATGTCTAAAGAGAATGTGGATTCCAGATATTGCAGTTTTACACTTTCTTTTCTGTGACCGTAAGTGTAGTATGTCGATATCGCCGGTTTCGTTGCTAAACATCAACGACAATTGGGGTATGCATACTTACTTACGTTGATGATATGAGATATTATGTGTTGCTGAGATATGATGTGCAGGATTGTCGCGATTGAATAGCCGGGGGGTTTTATGTGAGATAAGAGTTTTATATTTTCATTCATGTAAATTCAAATGTAATTTAATATTCTTTTATTTGGGGCACTTCCGGGTTGAGGTTGATACCACCAGTGTTGTATATTATTTACTTTTCCGCATTAGGATGGACCCAAGGAAGGGAGCACAGGTGACCGGGTTCTGGGGTTCAGTGGGAGGCCATCTCGAGGAGTCGAGACCGGGTCTCCTAAACTCCAGAATTGGTAGGGTCGCTTGCCGCTCTCGTAGGGGTCCAGGGCGTGGGCTTGGCTATTCATCGCGACTATGGAATCCGTATTTTCTATTATTGGCTAAGTACTAAATACGGACGTCCTAGTATATCCCACATTATATCTCACTACTACAAATAAGGGTTGCCCCTACGGATTTATCCGTAGGGGCAACCCACTGCCCCTACGGATATATACGTAGGGGCGAAAAAAGACCCCGTAGGTGCAAAGGCCGCAGGTGCAAGTTGAAACCCTGAACTTGCCCCTACGGACAAATTTATGCCCCTACGGATATATCAGTAGGTGCTATAGCCCCTACGGAGTACCCCGTAGGGGTAATAAAATCATATATGTAATTTTTTTTTTTGAATATATTGTATATACCTACGGATATATCCGTAGGTCCTTTTTATACCCCTACGGATACCTCCGTAGGGGATATAAAGTAGCCCCTACGGTTCAATCCGTAGGGGCCACTCCCAACACACTGCACTGAGATCGGGGGAAAAAATATCAGGAAACCTGATATTTTGCCCCTACGGATAAATTCGTAGGGGATAAACATTGGCCCCTACGGACATATCCGTAGGGGCACCCACAACACCCTGCACTGATATCAGGTGGGAAAATATCAGGTTTCCTGATAGTTTGCCCCTACGGATAACTCCGTAGGGGCAACATGTATACCTACGGCGTAATCCGTAGGTACATATTGTCTGTGTTTTTTTTAAAAAAATTGGCTGCTAGATTTTTTCCCGCCCTGTGCACAATACAATATACATCAATCAAATCATATATTGCAGTATTCATAATCACATCTCACGCATATATATAATATACAAAAGAAACCCAAAAACTGAATATGATATAAATACAAACCAATATCAATATCGTTTCAAAATGTAGTACAATGTGATATAAATAAATACATGTTTCAAAAAATAAGAACCAAAAAGCTACCCTAGTTCGGTCCAGCTCCACCTCCGAATAACGTTCAAATAACGCGCGCCTGCTCCTCGGTAAATACACTCTCCAATGCTACATATAAGGGAGTCTGAGCGGCATGTGGAGCTGGCGATGTGGTCTGCGCAGCCGCCGTCGAGGTAGTCGCTTGCGAAGCCGCGGCTGCGGGAGTCTGAGTGGGCGGTGGAGCTACAGGAGCTGTCTGCGGAACCGCAGCCGATGTAGTAGCTTGCGGAGCCGCAGCCGAAGGAGATGCATGTGGAGGCTCGGCCGATCTACCCTGTCGCGTCTGGACATAACGTGTGTAAGAAGCGTGTAAGAACTGTGTATTATTCGAATTCGTTTCATTATTAAGTTATTTCGAAACCCTGTTTGGATATCTAGTTTGGAAAAGCGTTGTTTATTTTAATTACATATGTATGTATGATTAATCAAACTTAAGTCTAAAACCAAATAAGCTCAAGCTACGTACTAATTATGGATATGTTGATATGTATATAATATGAAATGATATTTTACTATAAAGTAGTATACATACCAGCATCTCCTTCAACTCCTGAACGGTGGCCCTCAAGCTATCCAGTTCCTGATGGACATGCCGGTCACTGGAGACGGAGGAAGTAACCGCCGGGGTGGAGTCCAACCTCATATGGGCCCTGCTAGGGCCCAATCCCCGGCCTCTCTCCCAACCTCCGTGGTGCCCTCCGTGTGCGGCGTCCAGAACTGGGGTCAGCAGCCTCGGATCGTTCTGTCCGGTAAAATCGATCCCCGAGGCCTGGGCCTGCTCAACCACCCGCTCCTACACCCACATTAAGCAGTAAAGTATAAGTATAAAATTTAAACTTGAACCTTCCAAAACTAAAATTTCAAATTTGGGTAGAAAAAATATTAACACTTACGCAGTACTCCTGGGTAGCGACGTCGGGACATCGAAGCTCGCCCGTGGCGGGATCTGTCGAGGTGCCATGGACGGCAAGATATGCGGACAACACGCTCGGTGTACCACCTGACGCCACGGTCCGAGATGTCTGCAATATTAGAAAGTAACTCTTAATATTAGAAATATTAGAGAATAACTCTTAATATTGCAGAATATTAGAGAATAACTCTTAATTTACCGATAACTCCATGGCTCGAGTAATGTTCCTCGAGCCACCTGTGTAAGTGGGGCGACCCCTCTTCGCCGACTTCCTGTTCTCCGTATTCTGAGCGGCCTGTTTCTGCACAACGCATTAACATTTAGTTTTCTAATTAAGAAACACAAAGAAATAAATTATATCATAAATAATGAATTAAATTTAAAATACATACTTGTTTGCGTTCGGAGTCGAAATAAGCGCACAATAGAGGCCATGTCTCTACGTCGACTCTCGCAAACGCCGGAGTAGATAGGAGGGCCGCTCTCTCTGCCTCGGGGGTCGCTATCCACAGGGAGTAGCAGTCGGCCTTCAGCTCATTCCTGTTGTATCGGACCTTGGCCTGCATATTCTTCATCAGGCCATTGTACAGAGCATGAAGGTCGAGCACCCTCCCCGAGTGATCAGGGTCGGCTACAGGCTGAAAATCGTAATCCAACTGAAAATACAAAAAAAAACATTGTTATTAGATTGCAAGTGTTAATAATAAATATATTGGATAGATCAAATGAAAATATATATTAATACATACCCGAGCCTGATCAAAGAAGAGGGCGAATGAGCGCAGGTGCTGCTCGCCCCACTCAACGTGAAGTGGATAGTTCTTCACGATCCGGCTCTCGTCTCCCAAATACCGGCCGAACCTCTCGGCATGAGGACCGGTATAGCGATAGTCAAGGGTAAAAAATAGGGGGAATGCTGCCTCCCCCCTAGCTCTATCAGGCTCAGCCTATGGGACTGATTCGGGCCTCGAGTCCCCCTCTGGGGATGGAGAGACCCTGCGTCTGCACGAAATATCAAGACAATCAATAATAAGACAAATTTGTATTAAGAAATCAAGGTTAAACAAAAATTCAAGTGTGATATATACCTCCGGTGATTAGCGCACGAGCCTGGGCCCGAGCAGCAGCACGAGCGGGACGATAGTTCCTCCGGTGAGGAACAACCGGGGTCCCGGACCCGGACGCATCCCCTCCAACAATAAAATAAACTTCGACGCTAAATCTCCATGAAGTTCATATTTATTCTATATAGCATATGTAAAATAAATAAATATTTTAAATTTATTCATACTAACCTGCAGACGATGCGGAGGGTACGGAAGCGGCAGGAGTGGCCCCTGTGGAAGGTGTGGACGCACCACCTATAATTAGACAATTAAAAATAGATTTTATAAGTAATTGCAAAAAGAATGTGTAGATCAATAATATAACGTTCTAAATCAATATGCATGAACTATAGGACATATAAACATACCCGCAGGTGCGGTGGTGTCACCACCTACAGCTAGACAATAATAAAAATTGCTAAGTAAGAGCAAAAGGAATGTGTATATTTATGATATAGCATTCTAAATCAATATACATACACTATATGATATATAAACATACCTGGAGGAGCGGGGGTGGCCTCTGTCCCAGATGTGGACGCATCACCAACAACTAGACAATCAAACATTGACAATATAAGTAATTTTGACATAAACAGGCATGAATATCTGTAATATTAAATTGAAAATGGATATGCGTGCAGTATACCTGGATGTGTGGAAAAATCCACATGGAAGGAGGCATCCGAAGGGGTCTCCGATCTGGGTGCAAGACCGGCCCTCTGAAGCTCCCTACGGAGCTCTCCGGGCGGCAGAACCGCTCTGCCTCTGCCTCTGCCTCTGCCGCGGCTGGAGCTCCTGCCGCGGCTGGAGCTCCTGCCGCCCCTCGCTGCTCCCGACATCGTCATCAAATCTAAATAAACGGTTCGTGGACGCATTAGACAATCATTAAAAGTATTGACTATATATGATCTAGAGCGTAAAATGTGAAGTAATAATATAACATTACTGATAACCTTTTTCGTTTCGTGGGCGCATCATACATATCTACTTGGATTTCATCGTCGATGTCATTTCTAACCCACGTAACTTCATGATCGGTCGAAGACAACCCGTCCTTCGAAACAGACGGTCGGAGCACTTTAAGCCTTCTCTCTTCTTCGTCCTCATCGCTGTCCTCGTATTCTGGGACATCGTAGACATCTCTAGGTTTCCATCGGCATACAACACTCCACCCCGGATGCTTCAAACACTGTGAGTAGTATACTTGGAACGCTTGGTTCGGAAAGATAAACGGATCGTCCTGACCGTAAAATCGAAGTGTGTTCACACTGGTCAATCCATATTCATCTTTCCAAGTCCCAAGACTGCTTCTCCACCTGTCTGTATCGGTTCGCGGATCGTACCAAGTACAGTGGAATATATAAAAGGGTTCTGATCGTCCGGGATAGTGGATGCCGAGTATACAATTTAAGTACCCATAGTAAATCACACCGTCCGATCCTACCGTCGCAATCCCACTATTCTGAGTGATTCTAGATGTTTCTATGTCCTTAACTTTGAATTTGTATCCAAGGACACCAAATCCTTTGTAATGTGCAACCTCCATACTAGGAAATTGAGCTAAACATCTTGAATCACTCTCAAATGATGCAGACAAGTTCGGATCGTGGATCTAACAAAACAAATTTTACGATAAATACATAACGATACAAGTTTAGATTAAAACTGATAGCAATAAAATGTAATTCGAATAACTTACATGCATTGTGACCCAATCACAAAAATTATCCTGATGGTAGTTTTCCAAACGCTCTTCGTTCCAATCAGGATGCCCCTCACGTACCTCGTTAAAATGAGTTCTGTTTTCGACAAATAATTATGACATTAATATTATGTCATTTCATACACACACAAACACAGATATAACAATTAATCCAAAAGAACTTACTCTCTAATTTGTTCAAGACATACGCAATTAAGCAAGATAAACCGGTATATCTTGTTGATAAACATAGTGTCTACCCTCTTATACTCGGCTTTACCATATGGCCCGTCTTGAATTCTTCGTGGTCGGTTAAGCCTTGTCTCAATGTTCTCGTCCAGATAGCGGGAACAAAATGTGGTTGCTTCATCAAGAAGATAACCTTGCATGATAGAACCCTCTGGTCGATTTTTATTGCGTATATACTTCTTAAGAGTGTAAAGGTACCTAATGAGAATATATTGAATAAATAAACACGGGCATACATGACAAAAATAAATTTATAAATTGCGCGAAACGAAAAATTTAACGTACCTCTCGACGGGATACATCCATCGATATTGTACCGGTCCGGCTAATTTCGCCTCAGTTGCAAGATGAACCATCAAGTGTATTATGATATCGAAGAATGACGGTGGGAAAATACGCTCAAACTTGCAAAGTATCAACGCAATAGAATTTTCTAGTTTATCCAGCGTCGCAACCTCCAGCGTTTTAGCACACAACTCCCTGAAAAAACAACATAAGTCGTTGATTACTAGACCAACCGAGTCGGGGAGAGAAGTCCTGAGGGCTAATGGAAGAAGGTGCTCCACGATAACATGGTGGTCATGACTTTTCAGCCCATCGATCTTGCCCTTCACAATTTTTATTTTCTTGCTGAATGATCCTGAGAAACCTGTGGGGACTTTCAAATCATGCAACACCTGCAGGAATCTTTTCTTCTCCGGTTGTGACATATGATAAGCGGCATTGGGAAGTACAAACTTGCCCGGTTTACCCGCTACCGGTTTAGGGTGCAGTTCACTTCTTATTCCCCACTCTTGTAGATCCATCCGGGCATTCATGTTGTCTTTCGATTTCCCGTCTTTACACAGAAGCAAGTTAAGTATGTGCTCTGATACTCCCTTCTCTATATGCATGACGTCCAGACAATGACGCACTGAATTTGTAGACCAGTACGGAAGCTCGAAGAAAATGCTTAACTTGTTCCAATATTGTGGTTTGACCTGTCTCGTCGGATCCATCCCGAAGGTCACGTTATTGTAACCATCCCATTTAGCAGTCACGTCCTCTCCGGACAATGGGGATGGAGGCCCAAGAAGCTCCTGATGACCATCAAAGTGAACCGTGTCTAACCTATAGGGGTGGTCTGGAGGCAGAAAACGTCGATGGCCGCAATAACAAACCTTCCTGCTAAAATTCAAAAATTTTGATGTTGTGTGTTCATGGCAATGAGGACATGCTTTGTGACCATGTACGGACCAACCTGAAAGCATTCCATACGCAGGAAAGTCATTAATTGTCCACATTAAAGCCGCACGCAGTATGAAGGTTGTATTTGTGTTTGAATCATATGTCTCTACACCATCAATGAACAAAGTTTTCAGCTCCTCAATCAGAGGTCGGAGATAGACGTCGATATTGTTCCCCGGTGAGTTTGGTCCGTCGATAAGAAGAGGCATCATAAAGTATGATTGGTCCATAGCCAACCAAGGCGACAGATTATAAATTATCATTACAACGGGCCATGTACTGTGACTTCCAGCCATATAGTTGAATGGGCAGAAGCCATCGGCAGCCAGTCCGAGACGGACATTGCGAGGATCGCTACTGAATATTGCGTGCCTCCTATCGAAATCCTTCCATGCCGGTGAATCTCTTGGATGGCTCATTTTTCCATTTTCGCTTGGAGGAGCACGGTGATGCCAAATCATTGCCTCGGCTGTTTTCTTGCACCTGAATAGCCTCTGTAGCCTCTGTGTTATGGGAAAATATCGTGCTATCTTCACAGGTATATCAGGCTTCTTATCAGAATCTTTCGGCTTATACCTGGCCTCTCCGCATGTTGGACACTCTTTCAAATCTGAATTCTCTTTCCGGTACAACACGCAATTTTTAGGACATGCTTGAATCTTCTCGCACTTTAGACCCAAATCAGACATCATTTTCTGGGCTTCGTACCAGCTTTCGGGCACATTATTTCCCGGAGGCATAGAATCTTTCAAGAACGAAAGAAGCATTGTGAATGACTTGTTGCTCCATCCATTTAGGCACTTAATTTGGAAAAGTTGGACGAACCATGAGAGGGTGGAATACTTCGCATTCTCATAAATTGGTTTCCTAGCATCATTCATGAAATTTTCATATTTATCCGCACGCGGTCCTTGACCGGAAGGAATGTCATCTTCGGTACGAATAGATTCACCTAGGGCAGCCTTTACCATATCCTCCATTTCTTCTGATGGAAATAAATTTCCGTATCCTGCCGTATTACCGAATTCTTCTTCTTCTCCTGCCTCATTATCGTGTTCTCCTTCTTCTACCGCAGTACTGCATTCTTCTCCTTCCCCGTGATATTTCCAAATTGAATAAAGTCTAGTAAACCCATGTTTTACAATATGAAGCTCTGCCAATTCTACCTTCTGCCAGTACTTATTGCCACATCTATCGCACGGACAGAGAATCTTCTCTATTATGATCTTATTATGTGCTCGTGCAAATTCAAGGAAAGCAGCAACTCCTGCGACAAACTTAGGTTGCATACGTTGTTTCCAATCCACATACATCCAGTCCTTAACTCTGACGTACTCATGGGCCATGTTAGACTGAATAACATATAAATTGTAGGTTATGCTGACTATATTGAGAAATATAAGAACGGGATAGTTACTGACAAAGGAGAAAATTCATGTATATGCTTTGTGTGTGCGTTTGTCGTTGAAAAGAATAAATTATCGCACGTTATGTTGACCGATAGACGGGGACTAAGTGGCGCTTTTAGTTTCATATACGGGTATCGATGGGAATATGAAGGTTTCATATTATCATAAATTGGTTTTAACCCGAACATCTCGAGTCGCTCTCTGATTATGCGTTTGTATGTATGTGTTCCGGCTGTCGGGGGTAGGCTTCTATCCCATTAAGAATGTATAGAGCGAACGCCCATCACTTGTGCTTTCAACCGTTTCGAGTAAATTTCGGCAGCACCTCCCCGCTGTTCTCCGAGTACACTGTAATAGAATAGATAATCATTTCAAAGCTGTGAAACAACGTTGAAATGAACATCTAATCTATCTTTGTACATGGAGAACCAGCGGAAAGGTACCGACGAAATATCTCGAAACGGATGAAAACACAAGTGAATGAAGGCGTTTGCTTTATACATTCTTAACTTGTCCACACGGGACAAATCTATGGGTTACCATACGATTGAATTTTCTCGTCGCGTAGACTATACGACGGTTGTTAGTATCGAGCTATACTGTCCGATATTTAACAACCTTCGTATAGTTCTAGGTCACGACGAGCATCGCACGTATGTTAACCGATAGACGGGGACTAAGTGGCGCTTTTAGTTTCATATATGGGTATCGATAGGAATATGAAGGTTTCATATTATCATCGAGTATCATATATTGGTTTTAACCTGAATATCTCGAGTCGCTCTCTAATTATGCGTTTGTTGTGCATTCGTGTTGTATGTGTAACATGATTTTAAATCATTGAGATCAAGATTGATAGAACTGATCATACTACATTGCAATAGTATTCATCAACCAAAAACTATTATTGCAATGGTATACATCTATAACAATCAACAATTAAAACTATAAATATAGGATACTGATATCATAAAGCGTTATGAGACACGTCATCTGCCACGTGTCGTGATCATGGAAATCGCTAATATTGAGCATCATCAAGATTAGATTATGGTTTTGAAGCAAGTTATTGAGCATCTTGGATTGATTTTCAAGTGTTGATTTTTATTTCAACACTTGACAGAATGAAAATCATAAATACAGTTGCAAAATGTGTTCCTCACCCCCATAAAGTGGATCTTAACAATCCAGACAAGACCGTCATTGTTCAAATTGCCAAGGTAGACATAATCTCAGCAGTTATTTATGGTTGCTAGCCTGTATTGCTTGTTGCTATTCTTTTTTTTCCTTGCCCTTTCTTTCTTTCTTTTTTTTTGGGGGTGGGGGGTTGTGTTTGAAAGGTTTTAACCAACTCACTGCTATTTCTAGGCAATGCAGGAATATAACTAGTTTTATCCCCCAAAAGAAAGAGCTTCAGGCTTCATGCGTCAAGCGATGTGTATAATTATAGGATTTTCTTGCTAGCGGTTCATTTACAACTATTCTTTAGTCTATATGCCTAGCATCTGCTACTAGATATTATACACCATATAGGATTGCCGGATGCGGATATGGTAACACCATATCCGACGATTGCTAACGATTCCAGGATCAGACCATCCGACCTTGTTGGAAGACCATAGGATGCCAAGTCGGGTGAGATGGACCAAAACAGATAATTCGGTCCGTTTACATCTCTAGTTCTTGGAAAAGAAATGGCATGCTCTTTAACATTTTGTTTGTTAGCAGCTGAGCTGGGAGAACTTTGGCCGTATGTCTTAGACGGTTAGTAGTACTGAATGGCAGGTGCAAAGATTGTTTCCTCTACCGCTATTAGCTTACCAAAATTCATAAGACAATAAATAAAAGTAACTATCTTTACGGCCTTTGGGAAAAAACCATCTTGGTGACCTCCTTAGGGCTAGAGGGTCGAATTAGTAGCTACCTCCAATCCAATTTGGAGATTCTTTCTGCGGGCTGACCTATGTCTTAAATATTTATTGACATATCAGTTATCATTATTATTTTTTTCCCGTTTTTCTTCTTTTTTAACTTTATGTATTTTCCGATAGAAAAGGGACCATCATAGTATATACTAATGTGTGGATTGGATTCACAAGATATAGGCAAATGGACGCGATACGAATTACCATAAAATCTTAGATAGAAATCTTACAAAAGATATTCAATTAATATCTCGAATGAATTAAGCGTTTTACTTGCACTTCACAAGGGACCATATCTCATGCAAATAGAGCACAAAATGAAGAACAGGTGCCGTAACCCTAACCCCAACCCAACAGTAACCCTAACCCCAGCCCCACAGTAACCCTAACCCCAGCCCACCGTAACCCTAACCCCAGCCCCACATAACCCTAACCCCAGCCCCACCCCAGCAGCAGCCGAACCCCAACCCTAACCCTACCCCGACCCCGACCCCGACCGCCACCGCGACCCCTGCCCAAACCCAACTCTCGCGCGCGTAACCCCTGCCCAAACCCAACTCTCGCGCGCGCAACCCAGACCCAGCCATGAATAATCCAAAAATGCTTTAATTTACCTCGAGATTTATACCTGAACGGCTTCTGGTGGGCCGGAGCGACGACGGTGGCGATTTGTCGACGAAACCGACGGTGGCGACGACGGTGGTGACGAAACCGGCGGTGGCGACGACGGTGGCGACGAAATCGGCGGTGGCGACGACGGTGGCGACGGTGGCAACGACGGCTAGGCGATTTAGGGTTTTTTCTCGCGCGTTTGAGGGAGAGAGAGAAAGTGAGCGTAGGCAATCGATCTGGCTTTATTTTAAAACGATATTTACTTGCCCCTACGGACATACCCGTAGGTCTTTTGTTTGCGGCTCCGTAGGGGCAAACACCAAATTAAGAATTAATATTTTTATTCTTGGACGTCAGTGCCCGTAGGGGCAACCTTTTAGCCCTACGGATTAATCCGTAGGGCCAAGTTAAATATGCCCTTACGGATATTGCCATCCGTAGGGGCAACCCCCTATTTTACTAGTGTCTATGTTTCTGCTGCGATATCTGTGATGTGATCATGTGATGTGCTGTGATAGATACAGTATATAGTATATATGATATATTATATAGACGTTACTTATGTTTTACACCCGCACTAGCCCTGCCCTGCTCTGTCGTTAGTTACCTAACCTAACGGTGCACGAGGGGACATCGAGGCGAATGCGGATGGCATAAGTGGACGTCGTATTTATCTGTGATGTTTAGGTGACTTAAATGATGGGACTTCATTAATGTGATTAATGAAAGAAAAGAAACCTAAAAGATGTTGTAGAATAATTTTTTTCTAAAAAGGGTAGCTACAGTTTTGCTTTGCATAGCGATATATATGATATATCCCGCACCTTATTCGATGAGGAAAAAGCCGAGATCCCTTCACCAGGAGTGACCTCTTTAGCGAAACTGACAGATGCTACAACACTCGGTTTGGTTTTAATTGCTTTTGGAGTTTTGCTTTGCATAGTGATATATATGATATATCCTGCACCTTATTCGATGAGGAAAGAGCCGAGATCCCTTCACCGGGAGTGACCTCTTTAGCAAAACTAATGAAAGCCTCAAAATCATTCCATTTCAAATTTCACTTGATTCTACAATGATATCAAGTTCATTACGCAATAGGTTTTCAGAATAACCTGTCGTAGCCCTCTGTCATTTCAGATAAATCCTGCTTAGTATTCGTGCTGCGTTTGTTGACCTTGTCAAGGCGCAGTGTGCGGTAGCTGACCAGTATTTATCTGCTTATGTATATGATGCAGATTGGATTAGGGTAGTCGTACGGCCTTATTGACCTTGTCAAGGGTCGTGCGGGTGGGTTTAATTCAATCAAGAAATGACGGGTTGAACTTGACTTACGGTCTATGGTTTGTTGACCTTGTCAAGGTCATAGATCGTATATTATCGGGAATTTCAAGTGTTGAAATTTGCAATGAGATTGCATACCTTCTATGAGATAGTTGGATCCCGATACCCACTGCGAGTAATTGTTACTCCTGGGAGAGTTTTACACAGGACAATTAGCAGATCAAGTAGGTGTCTAGAAAGGTGTCAACGGGGTTACGCCTCTGGGAAAACGAGGTTTACTTTAATTAGGTCCGTGCGAAAACACGGGGAACCTCCCTCAAAGTACCGACACTGGCCTGGCTGAAAGATCGGCGAAGTTGTAGGGTGTAATTAATCCCGTCTAGTCTTTCCTTTTAGGGTTTGAAGGAAGATTTGATAAAAACAGTGGGAGCCATCTTGATTAGATAAGATAATAACCAATCTGATCTTGCAAGAGCATACGCTAAAGTGTTTTCTTCTCTCTCTCTCCAGGTAGCGACCATGTCATGCCTTAATCAAGATAATAATATGGATGTATTGACCGAACCCGTAAGTTATACTGTGCTGGGGAATATTGGTTCCGTTCTTTCTTATAAGAGTTATAGGACTGAACAGGACATAGGGGAATACCAAGATTCCCATGCCACCGAATGAAGAAAGTACATGATGATGCATTTTCTTCGGGTGTGTTCATTACAGAGAACTGTTTCTCCATTTGCCCTACGTCCTGGGTATTAAATACCGGGTCAGGATCCCATATATGTAATCAGTTACATTAGAGAACTTGGAGAAGGTGATAAAGACATAAGAGTTGGAAATGGTGCAATTGTTGCAGCTAAGACTGTCGGGAAATGTCACCTTGCATTACCAACTGGTAATACATTGGTTCTGAACGAATGCTATTACATGCCGAACCTGATATGCAACATTATATCGGTTTCTTTGTTGAGTAAAGAGGGATATAATTTTGTATTACAGGATAATGTTATGAACATTCTCCGTAACCAAAAGTTGGTTGGATCAGGCACGTTGTGCAATGGCATTTATGTTCTAAATCAATCAACAGTTCTAAGCATAACAAACACACACAAGAGGAAGAGTTCAGAACTGAACGAATCCTTCTTATGGCATTGTAGACTGGGTCACATCAATGCGACACGACTAGCTAAGTTGCATAAGGATGGATATTTGAAACCGTTCGAATTTTCATCTTATGACACTTGCCAGTCATGTCTCAAAGGCAAGATGACCAAAACTCCGTTTACAGGACACGGAGAAAGAGTTACTGAACTCTTGGGGCTGATACATAGTGATGTGTGCGGTCCCATGTCCACACATGCCAGGGATGGTTCTACGTACTTCATTACATTCATTGACGATCTCTTTAGGTTCGGGTATGTGTTCCTGATGAAACACAAATCAGAAGCTTTTGAGAAATTTAGAGAATATAAACAAGAAGTCGAGAACCAAACCGGAAAAAGTATTAAAATCCTTCGATCTAATCGAGGAGGTGAATACTTGAGCAATGAATTCCTGGACTTCTTAAAAGAGAATGGGATTCTCTCTCAGCTGACTCCTCCATATACACCACAACACAACGGTGTATCGGAACGGAGGAACCGCACCCTATTAGATATGGTGCGCTCTATGATGAGAACAGCTGAGTTACCTATTTCCTTCTGGGGATATGCGCTAGAGACAGCAGCATACCTATTGAATCAAGTTTCATCTAAATCTGTACCTACCACACCATATGAGATATGGAGTGGGAAGAGGCCATATCTTAAACGAGTTAAGATATGGGGTTGTCCGGCCTATGTCAAAAGACAAAATCCAGACAAACTCGAGGCACGGTCAGTTCTTTGCAAGTTTGTGGGATATCCAAAGAACTCATATGGGTATTTTTTCTACCACAGTGAGGAACAAAAGGTGTTTGTTGCTCAACATGCCACCTTTTTTAGAAAAATAATTTCTTGTAAAAGAAATTAGTGGCAAAGTGGTGGAGCTGGAAGAGGTTCCAGATACACAAACTGGAACTGAAGATTTAGTGGAACCAGAAGATTCAGTAGCTCCCAACGAACCTCACCTTTCCGCCGATCTAGTAGGGTTCCTCGCCAACCTGAGAGATACTACGGTTTTCTCATGGATGGTGGGAGCGAGGATTGCATCATGGAGGATGATGACCCAACTAGCTTCGAGCAGGCCATCACGAGTGGGGACTCAGTGAAATGGCTGGATGCTATGCGGTCCGAGATGGAATCCATGTACACCAACAAAGTATGGACTTTGGAAGATACTCCTGAAGGGGTAAAACCCATTGGGAGCAAGTGGATCATCAAGAAAAAACTTGGTGTAGATGGGAAAGTGGAGACTTTCAAAGCTAGACTTGTTGCAAAGGGTTTTCGTCAAAGACCAGGTGTGGACTATGACGAAACCTTTTCTCCAGTGGCTATGCTTAAATCCATCCGGATCATGCTTACCATCGCTGCATATCATGACTACGAAATCTGGCAAATGGATGTTAAGACCGCCTTTCTAAACGGTGATTTAGAAGAGTGCATGTACATGACTCAGCCAGAAGGCTTCGTAGATAGTGGGAGCAGCAGGAAGGTGTGCAAGCTGCTTAAATCCATTTACGGATTAAAGCAAGCATCGCGGAGTTGGAACATCTGCTTTGACGTCGTTATCAAAGAGTTTGATTTCGTCAAAAACGTAGATGAACCTTGTATTTACAAAAAGGTAGCAGAGAGTAAGGTTTTCTTCCTCGTATTGTACGTGGACGACATACTCTTGATAGGAAATGACATTCCTATGCTGCAATCTGTCAAGCTCTTCTTATCACAAAGATTCTCAATGAAAGATCTTGGTGATGCCTCCTGCATATTGGGAATTAGGATCAATAGAGATAGATCCAAACGGATATTGGGATTGTCCCAATCCAGGTACATTGACACCATACTAAAGAGGTTTAGTATGGAAGAATCCAAGTGTGGGAACTTACCCACGATCTCTGGAGTCACTCTCTCTAAAGAGATGTCTCCCAAGACTGATTTAGAGAGAGCTCGCATGCAAGGGATACCCTATGCTTCAGCTGTAGGCTCTATCATGTATGCGATGCTATGTACCAGACCAGATGTAGCATACTCACTAAGTGTAGTGAGTAGGTATCAAGCTGATCCTGGAGAGAGTCACTGGACAGCAGTGAAGAGCGTTCTCAAATACTTACGAAGGACTAAAGAGATGCTCTTGGTGTATGGTAACGGAGAACTCCAAGTGGAGTCCTTTACCGATTCGAGCTTCCAGAGTGATAAGGACGACTCTAAGTCGCAGTCAGGATTTGTCTTTACCCTTTACGGAGGGGCGGTTAGCTGGAAGAGTTCCAAGCCGGAAACCGTGGCAGACTAGACGATGGAGGCTGAATACATCGCTGCCAACGATGCTGCCAAAGAGGCTGTCTGGATCAAGAAGTTCATTACTGAACTTGGAGTGGTTCCATCCATTGAGAATCCAATACCTTTGTATTGCGATAACAATGGAGCGGTGGCTTTGGCCAAGGAACCCAGGTCCCATCAGCGATCTAGGCATATTCTGAGGCGGTATCACCTGATCCGGGAGATAGTTGATCGCCGGGAGATCGAGGTCAGGAGGGTTGACACGAAGAATAACACAGCGGATCCACTCACGAAGGCCATTCCCCAGATACAGTTTGAGAGACTCTTCGGGATGCTCGGTATGCGATACTACAGCAGCTGGCCCTAGTGCAAGTGGGAGATTGTTAGTTGTATGTATGCCCTAGAGGCCAGTATTGTACAGATGATGTATATTATATTGGATGCTTGGACATATATAGAGATGACTTTCTTGCTCGATATGATAGTATGCTATCTGGTTGCTCTTTATCTTAACATGTATACTTGTCTCTTTATACTGTCTTATGGTTAAATGTTGGTAAAGCCCTTAGGATGTGTACTTGACTACCTGGACTATGATGCGGATCATACTAGTATGGACATGGTAGTCCATACGTACATCCTTCAAGGTCCCTAGTCGTGGGTGTATCGAAACGGGGCATCGATATACCAGTGTAGACTAGCGTATACGCTTCTCGACCCATGAGATGGGCGATGGATGATCCCATATCCATTGGTGTTTGACATCAGAGATGGTATACGGGTGCTCAGTGGAGACTGGGTACACTGGACGGACTCGCCGAGAACTCCCAGTTGGTATTATACCTCATGTCAGATGGCAGTTCTCTGGTGACACTTGTACAGGTTAGTCTGTAGACCCGAGATCTTCATAGAGTCTTGTGTGATTCCTACTGTACTTTGATTTCCACCTTACCACGTCCATGAGGGCGTGCAAAACGGTGGTTTTTGGGTACAGTCCCGAGTCACATGGAGACGATGAGCGATAGGAGGGGTTTCGTCTCTCCCGGTATTGGGGGTTGATGTTGCGCTGTGCTCGATTGGCCGTAACAGGGAAGTCCCTGGCCAGGGCTGATTCAGAGATTTGCTGGTAAGTGTTACCAGTAGTTTCTCGACCCGTTATGAGCCTCACATCGGCACGACTTATCAGTTATTGGGGTCTGACGTTTACCACCCCTAGACTTGATATGCGACATATCAGACGAGGAGACCGGACTGTACGGGAAGTGTTGCCGATTGGCTCGACGGGAGTTGAAGCAGGTTCGCTTGTTCTCTTCTGATCGCTCAATACCCGGGTGGCCGTTACGTTTAGCTGACCGCTTGCGGCTTGGGGGTGCTTGATATGATCATCACCCGCCGGCGTATTGACGAGTCTTAGTGTCACGACCCGAAAGTACGGAACGTGATTGGCACTTAGATTACGAGACGTCTAAAGGCGTACCGTAACCTAAGTCAGCCAAAGCCCAGAAATCTAACCCAAAATCAAAAGAGAGTGAAGGAAAACCTTAAATGAAAACGGTTTTGAAATCAATTAAGTTGCATAGAATCCAAAAAAAAAACATCAAAAATTTCTGAAAATTTCGACAGAGTCTCCCCTGTATTTTCTATCCCCCAAAATGGGTACAACAAGATAATAAACCTGTAATCATAAAATGGCATCCCCAAGCGGGAGCTAGCTCTTCGCCCAAGGCGGATCACAACCACATGCAATATAATAGTAATATCAAGAAAAAAGGAGCATAAAAGAAATGCAAAATACCAGAAAACACACGTCGGCTCAAGTGAGCTCGACCCAAAAGAACCCACAAATATACATATCTCTCATTCTCATCACTAGGTCGCATATACAATACAAGTGGTAGATGGAGAATACTAGATACAATGATAAAGCAAAAAGAAATAAAGTATACTCGCAACCCACCTACGGGCGATGTCGCGAGTCTGAGCAAAAGGAACTGATGACAAGATAGCCCGCCGCTACAAGACTGACGGGTCCGACCTGCAAGACACTGTGGCACAATGGGGGTGAGTTGCCAGCTCGTGAGTAGAATATAACATCTAGTAAGGCAATCTTAAGAATGCACGCACTGCGGAACAACATGTATGTCCATATGTGATATAATAACTCTAGTATGCATGCACAGGTATGCAATATCTTTTCTAACTCTTTAAGTGTTTAGAATGTTAAAGTTACTGCATTCTTAACTTTTAGAAAGTGTATGTCTGTATAATAGCTAAATATCATCAAGAAATCATCTGAAAACCCGTGTCAAGCATCGACACCAAATAGGAATCATATCTGTCTCAATATCGGGCTCCGTCAGTCCGGATCGGCCCATATCATAAATCTCACGACAACGGTCGGTATCCTCCGGATATCTGCCACGCCTGACATCACCGGTAGGTAGTCTTCCCCTGCCAGGCTCATCGTCTACAACTCGATCTTCTTGCCCCGGGGTACCATACCGGGCCCACCATGTACCCGAGACGGTTCATCCACTCCTCGAATCGGGTCTCGAAATCCAACAGAAAACATGAAAACTCATGGTGGACGACACATACATCACGAGAAAACCGCAACTTTGTTTTAAAAATGATAAATATAAGCTTTTGTTAAATTCTTGCGGTTTTCCCCAAAAATCCAGAAATCGCAGCAAAACTGAAATCCTCAAGAAAATCATAATGTCCACATGTTATATATATGATGAATGTCTATGATATCAATGTGTATGATGTGAATTTTGGCTAGAGTTCTATGTAAATATGATGATGATGCGAGATATGTGCATGCGATGCAGTTTCATATATCAAGAATGAATGCAGGTGACGATATTAAGATAAACAGGTTCTATCGTGCAAGTGGCATGGCAATTACCAAAGGCGTGTGTGTCACATGAATAGTGCACGTGCAACAGATGCCAATGGTAATGGTGTTCGTGTCCAACAAAGTGATATTGCATAAGTATGGATGAATGTCCATGCAATCTAATATACTGTTCGCTATAAGGGTATGCAGTGTACATGAATGGATAAGCTAGCTAACAATATGAATCTTGCACAAAGTAGGGTAATCCTAACTAGGGGGGCGCATCGCGCCATCCAGATGATTCCCCCATAGATGAATACATCTACTCACCTGAAATCCCCGCTAATCCGATCCGGCCACCGCCTTGCCTTTTCGCGCCGTATCCGAAGTTTCCCCGACCGATCCTATATTTGCACAATATCAAGCATAAGATTACAAAACCTAACACAATGCAAGTCACAACATACAATTATCCACGCTCTCAAATTAATCATAGCATGCACTCAGTGCGCGGAAAAACGCACGAAAATCGCAATCCTTTAACTAAAATCATCATTTCGGGGAAATCGACAAAACTACCACCCGACTAGACGAAACCCCACGCTCGCGCATTCTAATAATCCTATACGAAGCTAATAATATTGCTAACCTAACGCAAATTGAACGCATTCTATTTTTCGTAAAAATCTAGCATGCAAATTCAACGCCGATTCAATGCAAACATCGATATTTTGTCGATTTAGCGAGCATATAAATACACCATTAACCACTACAACCAATTAGAAACCCAAAGCCCTAATTTAATTTTGATAACCATGTTTCAAACCCTAACTCAACATCAAAACCCATTCTTGATTTTTTCCTAAACAACATTTACCACTTAAACTAATATTTAGAATTTCAATTCTAGCATAATTAAACCACAAGTTAACAAAAAGATTTGAATTTTCACCTTTCAAGCTTGAACCCTAGCTTGATCAAGTCACCAAGAAGCCTCCTTTCATCATGTTTTTGAACAAATTTGGGTTGAAGAGAGAAGGGATTAGGGTTAGGTTTTGAATGGAGAAAGAAATTGTGGATTTTTTATTGAATTTTTTAGCAAGAAAGAAGCAAAAATGAAGTGGGAAAATGGGGAGAGCTGCTGGAATGGGGGTCGGATGCAGCAAGGAGGGGAGATGAGGGAATTTTGGAGAAGTTTCTAGCTCATTACAACATCATATGATATCATTTCATGCTTTCATATCAACCTTTTTACAAAAAAACCCTTTTTTCATCATTTTTTTTCATAATTTTCCCACCAAAAAGCTAAAAGTTTGCAAGCCATGTTATAATTTTATTAACACCATATTTTAGCTTATAAAGATTCCTAATTATGAAATTTACCTAATTAAATTTGTATTTATCCCTAATTTAATGTATTTTAAAAAGGCTTAAAATAATAAAAAAATAATTAATTACGAAATTTTTTTTATTTAACTAGATAATTATAAGTGACATTTTAGTGACAAAATTATAGTAATATCTTGTCTAAATTTTGTATAATTAGGTCTACAGTGAAAAATATCAATTTTGACTTTTTACGGAAAAAGCCGAAAAATTGGCCGATTACCGAAAAACTGCCTAAACGATTTTCGAAGGGTTACAATCTTCTCCCCTTAAAGAAATTCGGTCCCCGAATTTAGAATTTAACTACGCGTACCTTCAAAAAGATGGGGATATCTCTTCCTCATCTCGACCTCGGTCTCCCAGGTGACCTCCTCGCTGTTTGGCCCACGCCAAAGGACCTTGACGGACGGTATGACCTTCGACCTCAATTTCTTCACCTGCCGATCCAAGATGACAACCGGCTGCTCGGTGAAAGAAAGATCACGCTCTAACTGGATCGTCTGGTGCTGAATCGCCTGGGAAGGATCATGAAGGTACTTGCGGAGCATCGAGACATGGAATACGGGGTGAACATCGGGGAAGCTGGGCGGAAGAGCTAACCGATAAGCGACTGGACCAACACGCTCTAGGATCTCGAAAGGACCAACATATCTAGGACTCAGTTTCCCTTTCCGCCCAAATCTCATCACACCCTTCATCGGAGAGACCTTCAGGAAAACATGATCGCCAACAGTGAACTCGAGTCGGCGACGGCGCCTGTCAGCATATGATTTCTGCCTGCTCTGTGCCGCTCTCATCCTGTCCCGAATCAGCTGTATCTTCTCGGTCGTCTCCTGTACGATCTGCAGCCCTAAAATACTGCTCTCCCTGAGCTCTGTCCAACATGCCGGCGATCGACATCTCCTCCCATATAAAGCCTCGAAAGGTGCCATCTGAATCGTCTCCTGGAAGCTATTATTGTAGGAAAACTCGATCAAAGGCAAATGACGATCCCAGCTACCACCGAAATCTAAAACACAAGCTCTGAGCATGTCCTCAAGAGTCTGAATCGTACGCTCCGACTGACCGTCAGTCTGAGGATGAAAGGCTGTGCTAAAACTCAATCGGGTGCCCAAAGCTTCCTGGAGTTTCTGCCATAATCGGCTGGTAAACTGGGTGCCACGGTCGGACACGATGCAAGTCGGAACACCATGCAGTCGCACTATCTCATCAATATAAACCTGGGCATACTGAAAAAATCCAAAAGTGGTCTTCACTGGCAGGAAGTGAGCCGCTTTCGTCAGTCGATCCACAATCACCCAAATAGAGTCATACCCTCGACTGGTCCTGGGTAGACCCACAACGAAGTCCATGGAGACCTGCTCCCACTTCCACTCAGGGATGGGCAAAGGCTGTAACTCGCCGGCTGACCTCTGGTGCTCAGCCTTGACTTGCTGACAAATCAGGCATCTCGACACAAAGTCTGTAATATCCTTCTTCATCCCGTCCCACCAGTAAACCTCTCTCAAATCACGGTACATCTTGGTGGAACCTGGATGCACACTGTATACGGATCTATGTGCCTCCTCGAGAATATCACGCCTCAGTCCCTCTGAATCTGGCACGCACAGTCGAGTCCCAAATCGAAGTATCCCCTGATCATCAATCACGAACTCAGAAACTCTGCCCTGCCGAATCTGCTCAATAATCTCTAAAGTACGGGCATCGCCGGACTGTGCCTCGTGGATACGGTCAAGTAGCTGTGGGCGTGCTCTGAAATGGGCCAGCTGTCCCCCCGTAGGAGTAAACTCGAACTGCACTCTGCTATCACATAACACCTGCCAATCCGCCGTCGACTGCATCTGCACTGCGCTCAAACAAGATAAGCTACCTTCGGGCCTCCTACTCAAAGCATCTGCCACCACATTCGCCTTGCCCGGATGGTATAGAATCTCGCAGTCATAATCTTTCACCAACTCCATCCAACGGCGCTGTCTCAGGTTCAGGTCTCGCTGCTGGAAGATATACTTCAAACTCTTGTGGTCAGTGAATATCTAGCACGACTCACCGTATAGGTAATGTCTCCAGATCTTAAGTGCAAATACCACTGCAGCCATCTCTAAATCATGGGTAGGGTAGTTTTGCTCGTGTTTCCTCAGCTGCCGAGAAGCATACGCGATAACTCTATCGTGCTGCATCAACACACATCCCGGTCCCACTCTAGAAGCATCACAATATACCACGAACCCGCCTGATCCTGAAGGCAATGCTAACACTGGAGCAGTAGTCAGACGAGTCTTCAACTGCTGGAAGCTATCCTCACATGCCTGGGTCCAATCAAAAGGAACCCCCTTCCGGGTCAACCCGGTCAGTGGTGCAGCAATGAGGGAGAAATCCTGGACGAAACGTCGATAATAGCCGGCCAGACCTAGAAAGCTACGAACCTCTGTAACTGATACCGGTCTAGGCCAACGCTGAACTACCTCGATCTTCTTCGGGTCCACGCAAATACCATCTCTCGTCACCACATGACCCAAGAAGTCGACACTGTCTAACCAGAATGCGCACTTGGAGAATTTGGCGAACAGCTGACGCTCCCTCAAAGTCTGCAATGTGATACGTAAGTGCTGCTCATGCTCCTCCCGGCTCCGAGAATAAACCAAGATGTCGTCAATGAACACAATGATGAACTGATCGAGATACGGCCTGAATACACGGTTCATCAAATCCATAAATGCTGCCGGGGCATTGGTGAGCCCGAACGACATCACCAAGAACTCGTAATGACCATATCGAGTACGGAAAGCGGTCTTCGGAATATCCTCCTTCCGAACCAGCAACTGGTGATAACCTAACCGCAAATCAACCTTCGAGAAGAACCCTGCACCCTGGAGCTGATCGAATAAGTCATCAATGCGGGGTAGGGGATACCTGTTCCGCACAGTAACCCGGTTCAGCTGACGATAATCAATGCATAAATGCATACTTCCGTCCTTCTTCTTAACAAACAAGACGGGAGCGCCCCAAGGTGACACACTCGGTCGGATAAGCCCTTTGTCCAGCAAGTCCTGTAACTGATCCTTTAGCTCTCTCAGCTCCGCCGGGGCCATCCGATAAGGAGGTATAGAGATAGGCCCCGTGCCGGGGATCAAGTCAATACAGAACTCAATCTCGCGCTCTGGTGGCAGACCAGGCAGCTCATCAGGAAATACATCAGGAAACTCTCTCACAACAGGGACCTGGTCCAACGGAACCTCTGTGGAGCTAGTATCACAAACATAGGCTAAGAATCCCTGACACCCTTTCCTTAAGAGCTGACCAGCGTGAAGAGAAGAAATCAAGCTGGGAAGGGTAGCGCTACGATCTTCCTGAATAATAAGAACCGGCTCACCAGGAAAACTGAATCTGACTGCCTTTTCACGGCAGTCCACGGATGCATAACAGGTGGCTAGCCAGTCCATACCAAGAAGAACGTCAAAGTCTAGCATATCGAGGAGAATCAAATCAACTGAAGAATCTCTCTCCCCGATACGAACGGAACACGATCGGTATACAAAACGGGCAACAAAAGACTCGCCTACCGGGGTAATAATGACAAGCGGCTGATCTAACGGAGAAGACTCTCGGCCCAACCTCGGTGCAAAATACGTGGAAACATAGGAATGTGTGGAGCCTGGATCAAATAATACCCGTGCATCAAAAGAACATACTGGCAGAGTACCTGTCACGACGGCATTGGATGCCTGTGCATCCTGAGGAGTCAACGCGAACACTCGGGCCTGTCCACCACTAATAGCTGGCTGTCGTCTGCCTCTACCTCGGCCTCTACCTCTGCCTCTGTCGCCTCGTCCTCTCGGAACTGGACCGCCACGCCCACGGCCTCTAGAAGCATCTGACTGACGTGGAGCATCGTCAGGAGTAGGAAGTAAAGCTCTCTGAGAAGGTGGTGAGGGTGGTAAAGTCACATGCGGGACTGTCGCCGCGCCCGGACGTCCCATGGTACAGTCTCTGACACGGTGGTACTGACTCCCACACCGAAAACATCCTGGAGACGACTGCTGGGTCTGTGGATATGAACCAAATAACTGACCTCGTCTCAATCCTCTGCCTCCACCATCTCGGAAACAATCTATCGCGGTGTCTACCCATCTGCCGCTGAGCTGGCGTATCAGTACGGATCCTTTTCGGCCCAGAAGCGACCGGAGTCTCAGAAATACGCTCCTCCAAAAGTAAGGCTGCATCCATCGCGGCTGCGTATGTATCAAAGTGCTGGGTGCCAATGGCAAGGAATAGCTGTGTATCAAGCCCTCGCACAAACCTCTTTATTCTCTTCTCTTCTGTGTCGACTAGGTACGGAGCATATCGAGACAACTGGGTAAACTGTATATCATACTGATTCGCCTTATCCTGACCGTATTGCCAGACTAGAGGCCGGCATGCAAGAGTTGCGGCAGATGATGGGATCTTTGCCTAAACGATTTTCGAAGGGTTACACTTAGAGTCCCACAATGGAGTTTCCTGGTCCAGGCGAAACGTTGTGGTGCGCGTATGCGATATGCGCATGGACCCGATTAAAATGCGCGTATAGGATACCGTATATTGATCGGGCGGCTTGCTTTTGGTAGGGGTCGTATGTGATATGGCCGGATTGATAAATCAAGTGTTGATTTATCATTTAACCATTAGTTTCTCACTTGAAATCCTTTCTTGAGTTTGATAGATGTATGCATGCATGTATGCTTTCTTTATAGATTCATGCACATATGGATGTACATACACACACACATACATACATACATACATCATGGTTGTACATACATGAAAATGGTGGCAATATAAGACTCACACCATGGTTTTATATATGGATTTTATTGCATTTGATTTAAAACAAAAATGAAAAAGGAAAATGGTTATCATTGATTTGTTTCCACACTCTTCTTTTGACCTAACCATCCTCACCCACCTTCTAACCTTGGGTAAACTTTCCTTTTGTGTTTTAACTCAAATTCAATAATATATTCATTGTTTAACCATGGTTTGAGATGAGAATAAGAAAATATATATACATATATTTTCATTTTTCTTGATAAGAGTTATTCTTTTCACTCTTGTTAAAGAATAGCCATCATCTTCTTCTTCCTCTCTCATTTGCTCTCTAGATTTTTGTAGTGAGCAATATACTCATCAAGTTAGGTTTTTAAAGTGAGAAAAGCCACCACAACATCATTCTACACAAGTTTAGCCCACTTATTTAGAGTGTTATCTTCATTTCTTCTCTTGAAAAAGTGAAGTTGCAAGCTTGGACTAGGAGCTTCGGGTGGATCATCGTGGACACTAGGAGACTTCAAGCGAACCCTCCTCCAACCCTCAAGTGGCCAATGAGTCTAGCGTAGGGAGCTACAAAGGTTATACTCTCAAAACCCTAGCATTTCTTTCATATGATGAAGTGTAGTTTATGAAACCCTAATTTTTCTAGGATAGATCCTTTGTATGTTTACTTAGCACCCTAAATTTTTAATCTTTGGTACATGTGATGCTTCCAATCCCTTCATGAGGTGCTAGGTAAACCCGACAGATGTACATTGGATGTACATTGTAGTGGATGCTGGGACATATATAGGTAGGACTTTCTTGCTCGACATGATAGTACGCTATCTGGTTACTCTTTATCTTAACATGTATACTTGCTGTCTCTCTATTACATGTTGATAAAGCCCTTAGGATATGTGCTCGACTTTCAGGACTGTGATGTAGATCATTCTAATGGGGCTTGGGTAGTCCATGAGTACATCCTTCAATGTTCCTAGTCGTGGGAATATCGAGACGGGGCATCGATATTCCAGAGTAGACTAGCGTATATCTTCTCGACCCATGTGATGGGCGATGGATGATCCCATATCCATTGGTGTTGGACATCAGAGATGGTATGCGGGTGCTCAGTGGAGACTGGGTACACTGAACGGACTCGCCGAGAACTCCCAGATGGTATTATACCTCACATCAGATGGCAGTTCTCTGGTGACACTGGTACAGCTTAGTCTGTTGACCCGAGATCGTCATAGAGTCTTGTGTGTCTCCCACTGTGCTTTGATTTCCACCCTACCACGGCTCTACTGAGTCGTGCAAACAGGTGGTTTTTGGGTACAGTCCCGATTCACATGGAGGCAATGAGCGATAGGAGGGGATTTGTCTCTCCCGGTATTGGGGGTTGATGTTGCGCTATGCTCGACTAGCCATAACTGGAAATCCCTGGCCAGGGTTGCAATGATATACTGGTAAGAGTTATCAGTAGTTTCACGCTTGTTATGGACCTTGCATCGGCATGACTTATCAAGCTACCTGAGTCTGACGTTTACCACCCCTAGGCGAGATATGCGACATATCAGACGAACAGACCGGACTGTACGGTAAGTGTTACTGGTTGGATTCACAGGAGTGTGAGCGGGCTTGCTCGTTGATCTTCTGATCGCTCAATACCCGGGTGGCCGTTACGTTTAGCAGACCGCTTGTGGCTTGTGGGTGTTTGATATGATCATCACCTACTGCCGGCGTATTGACGAGTCTTTAGAGTCCTACACAGAGGTTTGCTGGCTGAAGCGAAATGAAATAGGAGCGCATATGAGATATGTACGGGACAGAGAATAATACCAGTATGTGATACTGAATTCTATTCTCGTGATTTGTATCATTGGACGGTTATATAAGATATAGCCGGGTTACCGAATCAAATGTTGATTCGATATATTGATACACTTGATATTAGTCGGTTATATGCAGTATGACCGGATCATTAAATCAAGTGTTGATTTAATGATTTAATGTATAATTATATATTAGATATATTACTTTACATTGACTAGTATTGTTCACTTAAGATGGATTTTCTCACTTGATTTGCACAAGTAGTATATGTGATATATTTTTGTGCACTTGATTGTATCATGTTTGATGATACATGCAAACTTGGGTGTGTGTATGCTATACACCATGTTTAGTAAATGGTTAGGGTTTCATTTGACTTATTTATTTATTCATTTATTTTTGGCAAAAATGAGATTGTGGCTTTCTTTGTTTTTTGCTTCAAGCTTCATGAAACTTCTTAGCATCTTTGAAAGTCTTAACCAATTTATTTTTTCCCTTAACCTAACCATTCACCTAAACCCTAGTTTATTCTTTACATATGTTAACCTCACCCATGGTTGCTATATGATAGAATTCACTTGAATTTTCTAAAAAGATAATTCATTTTCTTTTCTTCTTCTTCATCTTCTTCATGAGTTGAAGAATGCTTACTAGAAAATTCCAAGTGATGAAATCAAGTGAGAAAACCAAATCCAAAGTGAACCCACTTCCTATTTCTTCATCCTCTACCACTTGCCATGTTGTATAGGGTGTTTTCTTCACAAGTTTCATGACCTAGTGAAGATGGAGCTTGGGTTTGATTCGCCTCGACGTAGATCATCTTCGGCATCGAAGTCAACGACCTAGCCCGATCATTTCTCCGATGAAACCAACGCTAGAGTCCAGGATCCCGATGGTCGCAGCGGAGGGACGTCATCATGAGGCTTTGGAGGTGGAGGAACGGATCTACAAAGGCTGTAGTCTCTTTCACCTGTAGCTAAAATAGTTTACTTGTTTGTATCGCCTTACCTCTAGTTAACGATCTAGCATTAGGGTTTCTTTGGCACATGAAAAATTTTACATTGGCATGGTTGATCCCTTGTGGAACCTCTTGAGTGTGCCTAGGATCTCTACAGTGGTATCAGAGCCTAGCAAGAGTTTTAGGCGAAGTGTAGACAAAGTTAGAAGTCCGATCGAACCCGAAACCCTACTCCAAAACCCTTCTCTGTACAATTTTTCAAAACTGTGATTTTTGTGAATTAAAAATATGCAGAAAAATCAGCAGGGTTTTCTAAGAACTACTGTGCAAAACGTGCGCCTAATTCGATCATAGCGCCGCGGAACCGCGGCACGAGCATGGCTCGTGTGGCGGTTCAGCGGCCGTACAGTCACCTTGTTCATTGCAGTTTGCACAGTAATGTCACTATCTGTCTCCTGTGTTTTCTGGGTATTTTTATTTTATACTCAAGAGTTGAGTTTTCTGGATTGTATTGGGGACTCGGTGTTTCGATTGGGAAGTCTAACTTCGTCTATGTGTTTTTCCGGATATTTTAGAACATGTTAAAAGGTTCGACCGGATAAAAGTACCCACTTTTTCCCCTGCCGGGAAATTTCCAAGTGTTGGATTTTTCTGTAGTTTGAGAACATTCTAAGTAGTGCAAGTAACACGATGGACCCTCTAGAAGACAACAAACCTTAACTCGATTATGTGACCGTCTTGAACTGCCCTTTGAACCTTAGGGTTTGGGGCAGTACGGCGTGACACATGTGAGGCGTTGGCTTGACCCTTCTACGGCTGGACCGTTGCTACTGTGGCATGAAATGGATGTTTTTAAACTTATTTCAAGTGTTGAACTGTTTCGGGAAAACTTGGGTGTTTGATTGTTCAATCGGAAAGTTTAACATTTTCTATTTATCTGGAATGTGATACAATATTTGGAATCCACAAATAGTTATGAGATAACTGATATGAATATTATAAACATAGCACTTTAATCTCGAAATGATCGGTTGCCACGGAATTTTGATGTGATCAAAAATCCGTCGCAATCACGTAGCGTACGCGGATACTCGCCGGGTAAACTTAATAGACATCCTCGCCCCATAGCCCCGACCAAGTGACTGTAGGAGAACCCCGTCGCCGAAAGCATCCGTTTGGGTGCTCGCGGCAGCGGTGTTCCGCCTTGGTGCACTTCGTCGACGGCATCGGGGGTGCGGCCGTCTACTATAGTTTGCGACGAGTATTCGTTCAGGATGTCGGGAATCTTGTTGAATTGCCCGACTTGATATTGAAAAAAGTTTTCGATTTTGAGACTAAAATGAGGGGTTTATAATTGTTAGGCATGCGATGTCTAAGGAATTCATATGATTAGGCATGCGATGTCTAAGGAGGTTGCGGATTCCAACTGTTGTAGTTTTACACTTTCTTTTCTGCGACCATAAGTGTAATATGTGTTATCGCCGGTTTCGTTGCTATATGTCAACGACAATTGGGATGGGCATATTTACTTACGTTGATGACATGTGATGTTATGTGTTGCTGGATATGTTATATTGGATCGTCGTGTTTGAATAGCCGGGGGGGTTTTATGTGAGATGTGTGTTTTTCCTTTTTCATTCATATAAAAACTTGTATGTAATATTCTTTTATTGGGGCACTTCTAGGTTGCGGAAGATGTCACCGTTGATATATATTATTTACTTTTCCGCACTAGGATAGACCCAAGGAGGAGGGCACAAGTAACCGGGTTCTGGAGTCCAGTGGGAGATCAACTCGAGGAGTCGAGTCCGGGTCTCCTAACTCTAGAATTGGTAGGGTTGCTTGCCGCTCTCGTAGGGGTCTAGGGGTGTGGGTTTGGCTATTCATCACGATCGTGGAATCCGTGTTTTATTCAGGCTCAAAATAAAACACGGACGTCCTAGTATATCCAATATTTCATATGATATTTTTCTGCTGCGTTATCTTTGATGTGATCATGTGATATGTTCAGATAGATATTGTATATAGTATATATGATATATTATATAGACGTTGCTTATGTTTTACACCCGCGCTAGCCCTGCCTCGCTCTGGCGTTAGTTACCTAACCTAACGGTGCAGACGGGACATCGAGGCAAATGCGGATGGCATAAGCGTACGTTATATTTATCTGTGATGTTTAGGTGGAATTAAATGATGGGACATTCATTAATGAGATTAATGAAAGAAAATAAACCTAAAAGATGTTGTGGAATCGAATTTCAAAAATAAAACAGGTAGCTACAGTTCTTGCTTTGCATCGCGGTGTTCCTTGTAGAACATCATGCACCTTATTCGATGAGGAAAGGGCCGAGGATCCCTTCACCGGGAGTGACCCCTTTAGCAATAACTGGCAGATGCTCCAACCCTCGGTTTGTCTTTTGATTGCTTCTATAGTTTTTGCTTTGTACAGCAGTATATGTGATATATCCTGCACCTTATTCAATGAGGAAAGGGCCGACGATCCCTTCATCGGGAGTGACCCCTTTAGCAAAACTAGAAAAGCTTCAAAAACACTCCATTTAAAAACCATTTGATTCCGCAACGAGATCAAGTTCAAAGCGTTAAAGGTTTTCTTAAAAACCATCCGCAACCCTCCGTCATTTTAGGAAGTAGAGTACTTAGTATTTGTGCTGTGTTTGTTGACCATAGTCAAGGCACAGTGTACGGTAGTTAAGTGATGTCTTCCTACACCGCATATGATGCGATTAGTTAGAACAGTCGCGTGACTTTGTTGACCTTAGTTAAGGGTCATGTGGGTGGGTCTAATTAATCACGAAATGACGGGTAGAACTTGACTAGTGCTTATGATTTGTTGACCATAGTTAAGGTCATAAGTGCTAGGGGTAAAAACCTTTATCGGGAGTTTCAAGTGTTGAAATTTACAATGAGATTGCATACCTTCTATATGATAGTTAGATCCCGATACCCACTGCGAGTAATTGTTACTCCTGGGAGAGTTTTGCACTTTGCAATTAGCCGATCAAGTAGGTGTCTAGAAATGTGTCAACGGGGTTACGTCCCTGGGAAAACGAGGTTTACTTTAATTAGGTCCGTGCGAAAGCACGGGGAACCTCCCTCAAAGTACCGACACTGGCCTGGCTGAAAGATTGGCGAACTTGTAGAGTGTAATTAATCCCGGCTAGTCTTTCCTTTAAGGTTTGAAGGAAGATTTGATAAAAACAATGGGAGCCATCCTGATTAGATAAAATAAATAACCAATCTAATCTTGCAAGAGCGCACGCAGAGTGTTTTCTTCTCTCTCTCTCCAGGTAGCGACCATATCATGCCTTAATCAAGATAATAATATGGATGTATTGACCGAACCCGCTTGTTATTCTGAGCTGGGGAACGTTGGTCCAGCTCCAACTTATAATTGTTATAAGACCGAGCAGGAAATAGGGGAATACCAGGATTCCCATGCCGCCCAAACGAAGAAAGTGGATGAGATGCATCTCTTTCGGGTGTGTTCATTACAAAGAACTATTTCTCAGTGTCCTCTACATCCTAGGTATTAGATACCGGATCAGGATCCCGCAAATGTAATCCATTACATGGACTACAGAAAGGTAGAGAACTGAGAACGGGTGATAAGTTTCATGAGACAGAAAACGGTGCAAGTGTTGCAGCCAAGTCTGTTGGTCACTGTCACCCTGTATTACAAATACATTGATTCTGAACAAATGCTATTAGATACCGAACCTGATATACAAAATCATATTAGTCTCTTTATTAGTAAAGAAGGATATAATTTTGTATTGTTGGATAATGTTTTGCACATATCCTATATCAAGAGTTGATCGGTTCAGGCACGTTATCTAAAAGCATATACATTTTAAATCAAACTACAGTTCCTAGTATACAGAACACAAACAAGAGGAAGAGTTCAGAAATGAACGGATCCTTCTTGAGGCATTATAGACTAGGTCATATCAATGCGACCCGACTGGCTGAAGTTACATTTTAGATGCATATTTAAATCAGTTTGAATTTACATCTTGTGAAACTTGCCAGTCATGTCACAAAGATAAGATGACCATAGCTCTGTTTATTGGAAACAGAGAAAGAGTTAGTGAACTCTTGGGACTGATACATGATGATGTATGTAAGGACCCCTGTCTACACGTGCCAGGACCGGTTCTTTGTACTTCATTACATTCTCTGATGATCTCTCAAGATTCAGCCATATGTTCCTGTTGAAACACAAGTCCGAAACTTTTGAGATATTCACAGAATATAAGTTAGAAGTAGAGAACCAAAATACGGGTATAAGTATTATGTCCTATGATAAGATCAAGGAGGAGAATACTTGTGCACGGAATTCCTGGACTATTCTAAAGGAGAATGAGATTCTCTCTCTCAGCATTACTCCTCCGTATACACCATAGCACGTTGGTATATCGAGGCGGAGCAATCACACCATATTAGATATGGTGTGCTCTATGATGAGTATTATTGAGTTACCTATTCTCTTTTGGGGGTTGTGCACTTAAGAAGCTGCATACCTATTGAATTAGATTCGAATCAGATCACTGCCTACCACTCCATATAAGATATGGTATGGGAAGAGCCCATCTCTTAAGCAAGTTAAGATTTGGGGTTGTCCGGCCTATGTCAAAAGAAAAATCCGGACAAGATCGAGGCAAGGTCAGTTATGTAGAACTGGAAAGGTTCCAGCTATACAAACTGCAGCTGATGATTTGATAGAACCAAAGGATTCAATAGTCCCCGACGAACCTCAGCCTCTCCGCCGATCTGGTAGGGTTCCTCATCCGCCTGAGAGATACTTCGGTTTCTCGATGACAGTGGGAGCGAGGAATGCATCATAAGATGATGACCCAACTAGTTTTGAGCTGGCCATCGAGAGTAGGGACTCTGTAAGAATAGCTGGATGCTTAGCGATCTGAGATGGAATCCATGTACACCAACAACGTATGTACTTTGGTTGCTATATCTGAAGGGTTAAATCCCTATCTGGAGCAAGTATATCTTGAGAAGATTACTTGGTGTAGATGGACAGCATCACAGAAACAATACAGATATCTGGGATCCCCGGGTTTCACAGAGCCACTACTGAAACCCGACGTTCCCCTGGTCGTGTGGATAGCCTGTGCAATGAGATCCTAGACCCCTACGGGCACGGCAAGTTACCCGCCAAAACCTGAAGCGAGGCAGCCCCCTTCAGCACCGTGAATGGACCACCCAGCACTTCACGGAATCCGGTAACTTAGGCACCCCTCCTGGGTCAACCTGTACCCCCTACGAGTGCGGCGAATAGCCCGCCAATCCTAGAGTGAAGCCCCCTCCATCTCAATGCCATGAGATGCGGGCTCGTTGCCCTCTAGAACCCGGCTATCCGTGCACCCCTCCGTGGGGTAATCCTAGTACAGAAAGTAAAATATACATACAACGGGTACATCGACCGCAACCTGGCCGTGCCCTAAAATAATAATACAAACAGGCAGTGACGGCAGTCCACAAGTCGGACGCTCGTCCAGCAATATCAAATGTACATAACACAACAAAACTGTACTAGCATTGCATCCAGGCTATCCCCACGACCGATCCGCAACATCACAGCAAAATCACAAAACATCAACGTGAAAGTCACGTTCGCAAATCCGTCTAACCGGGCTATAGCAGTTAGACCGGATTTACCGATCAAGTGACATTCACGGTCGCAGATATAATGTAAATACTGTGAAATAATGTGTTTAAAATATCCGATCGATCAAATTTTAACAAGTGGGCCCCCAAGCATTACTGTAGCAGATCAGGAAATTCTGGGCCCAATATTAATATTCCAAAAACCCTAAATTCCACTCAGGAGGCAACTGCAGAAATTTGACACAGTGATCACTGAAATGCGCGGCGGAACCGCGGCGAGAAGGGGGTGTTTGCGGCGGTTCCGCGCTCCCACAGTGGATTCACTTCATCGAATTTTTACAGAGCTCTTAGATTTTCCAGTACATCAATGTTTTACAACCTGAAAAAAATTTCGAGACCAAAAATTTTCAACAGAAACTGATGCGAAGGAAAAACGGGTTTTGGAACATTTGATCGATCGGAACTGAAAAACACATTAAGGCAAGCTAGACTAAATTAATGGCGAGGCTCTGATACCACTGTAAGTGCACGGCGGCGCCCCGGCCGTCAATCCGACGGCCAAATGCGGAAGCGGTGAATAACTTAAATTTTTTCTTGAACTGGCAAACCGCCGCGCACTAATACCCGGATCGAACCATTAATTAGTCCTAGCTAACTACAAGATGGGGAAGAGAGATATACCGACAGATCCGAGTCCTCCGGTCTTCTCGTCGTCGTCCCGATCTCCTGCGGAATATCCCGTCTCCTCCTCGTCACCGGAAGTGCACCACATCGCCTACTTCTTTTACGGGCTCCCACCTCAATGCCGAGGCAACTCGGGCACGAAGCTGGCTAGTCGACATGCCCAAGATTCGATGTAGAATGTGTAGTGAAGAAGTCTCATTTTGGGGTTGTGGAATTGCCTTTTGGTGGAGGGATGAGCTATGGAGTTTGGAGATGGAACTTGTGGATATTTGGGAGCATGAAATGAACCAAATTTCACTATCCAAAATTTTGGACAGCCCCACTAAAGCTTGGGCCGGCCACTACTATGAGGAAGTGGAGAGAATGAGAATGTGTTCTCAAAAAGGAGAGAGCCAACCATATCCAAGAAAAAGAAAGGAATGGTTATCATGTGGAATAAAATGATCACAAAGAAAAGTCCTCACTCAACAACCATATCACCTCCCATTATCAACAACAATCCCAACACTCAACCAACAACCATGACTAAAACCATGATGATAAAGAAAGTCAAGCAATCATGAGTTTAAGAAAGGTCAAGGGATGGGCTCCATCATGAAACCATCATGATACAAGTATAAGCAAAGAACCCCTCCACAAAATGCTTATTTGCGACAATGCAAATAAGCCCTCCTCCACCAATCTTCGGCCAATGAACGATACAAAGGAAATTGGCCGAAACAGAAAGCAAACTGGCAACTCCAGAAAACAGGTCCCATAATAAATTACAGGAAAACCCCGATACTGTGCATACACACCCGCATTTGTATTCCGACCGAAATACAAATGCAATGAGACAAAATCTACACTGTACTATACTAGGATCCGGCTTAAACCAAAGTCGGCTAGTAATATCCGTTCAATCCTGATCCGTGCAATACCGCACGTATCTGATCGAACCCTGCCATATATCCATACGGCCTCAAGTACAAACTGTCCGATCCCGATCCGTGCAATACCGCACGTATCTGATCGGACCTTGCCATATCTCCATACGGCCTCTACAACCTTTCGCCCGAAAGCTGAGTAACTGAATGTGGGGGACTCTAAAGACTCGTCAACACCTTGGTTGTGGATTTAACCACTAGCACGTCAGAGGTATAAGCCAATACGTAACGGGCTACCAGGTATTGACTAAAAGGGACGTCTGTGAGCGAACTCAGCCTGACAACCCTACTGAGCCTGTCAGTGACAATATCCGTACAGTCCGGTCCGTTCGTCTATGAGTATCGCATGGCGGGCCTAGGGGGTTGGTAAAAGTCAGACCCCCAAAAGCGGTACAAGTCGTGTCGGAGTGTAGCCCAGAACACCCTGAGATACTACTGGAATACCTACCAGTAAATCTCCTGCCTTGGCCAAGGACTTCGTGTAATGGCTCTCCTAGACACAGCGCGACCTCACCCCTAATACCGGGAGAGACGAACCCCTGAAGATACGCTCACTGCCTCCATGTGGCTCGGGACTGTACCCAACTAAAACCTGTTTGCACGACTCCTTTGAGCCGTGGTAGGGTAGTAATCAAAGTACAGTGGGAACTCACATGAGACAAATGACGATCCCCAGGTCGATGAACTAACCTGCACACATGTCACTAGGGAACTGCCATCTGACGTCTGGTATATGACCAACTAGCATGTTCCCGGTGAGTCCTGTCCGGTGTACTCATAACCCAATGAGCACCTGTATACATCTTAGGTGATCCAACTGACACCAGTGGCTTGTAAGACCGGCCACCGCCCCTCGTCGGAGTCTCGACTGTATACACTAGTCTACTCTGGAGTATCGATGCCCTGTCTCGAAACTCACACGACTAGGGACCATTTAAGGATATGCTTATAGACCCCAGCTCACACTTATATGATCGCCCTCATACTGCTGGTGGTCAAGCAAGAATCCTAGGGGCTCTATCAACGTGTAATAGCAACTTGTCAGGTCACCTAAAACAGTACACGATGATAAAGGTAAACCAGATAGCATACTATCATCTCGAGTAAGACTGTCCTACCGGGATAGGTCCTCCATCAATCATTGCAATCACGTACCTGTGACCTAATAATTGACTCTGAGGGCACTATCTCCAACAATCTCCCACTTGCACTCAAGGCTAATTATTGCGATGTCGCATACTCACAGCCCGTGTGATACCGAACACCCAACTCCTGTACTAATCAGTCTCACAAAGCTCGTTTGCGAAACTATTGCGTTCGAGGAATAGCCTTAGTGAGTGGATCTGCTTTGTTGTATCTTTCTATGTCTCTCTATATCTCATGTTCGCGGAGAAAGCCATCTCCCGAAATGAGCAATACCTGTCTTAGAATGTGTCTGGATGTCTGATGGGACTTAGCTCATAAATGAACTCCAAATCCAAATTTCTTAGACTGTATCGTCAACTGAACTTAATCAGTATCCTGCGCCATGCCTCCCTCAGTATTGCCTTGGACCACCTGTCCAAAATACTGCCCCTCGTTAGAAGGAAATCAATAACTCTGACGACCTCCTTGTCGTCCAGGTCACCTTGGAAGCCTGGAATGATAACTGTCTCCCGAATGAGGCTGTCGTTATCATATCCTTAGAACATCCACTTATGTTCTAAAACTGCTTCCGACTGTTTCTCCAGGATTGGATTAATATCAACTTATTGCATCTAGTGCAAGAACAACATCTGGTGTGGTACTTGATATCTCATGATTGACTCAATTGCCTAAGCAAGTGATCTGCCAATCATGCACATCCCTCTCTACTTTAGTCTATAAGACACCTTTAGAGAAGGTGACTCCATTACCTGCAGGTACACTACCATGCCAGGAGTCGTCCATTCTAAATACTCTTAGAATGCTGTCAAAGTACCCTGATTGGGAAACCACCCAAATCTAGATCTAAAACCATAGAACTAGTAACCAGTATATCTGATATAATGTCCAAGTCCCATGTGGAAAAACCACTGTGTGACGACCAAAGTATAACCGATCGTAGTATAGGAATATCACTTCCTACTTTGTGTATGTCATCCAAAACCCGGATATCACACCCTACTACTTTCTCAACAGATCCATCCCCTATTCTGATGACGTCAAACCTATGACTGTCACATCAGAAATAGACGATCTATCTCCGCTATATCTGCTTTAGTCTAAAATAGACATAAGCCTGATGTCCACCAATGCTTCCGCTGCTCCCACTGACTACGACAACCCTCTGGCAGAGTCATATAGACGTGCACTTCTAAAGCTAGTTTAGAACGACTCTATACTCATCCTCCCACCGGGTCTCGCAGCCTGGAACAACAGCAATGGCAAGTGTGGGTAAACAAGAACTTCCCTGTCACCGTCCTTGAGGCTACCGGAGTACCTCTCGGGTGCCTGAAGTTACCCACCGTATCTGCGGAGTGGCCAATGGAATGTCAAACCGGATTGAATCTTTAGGTTCCTATGAAATCTTCAGTAATTGTTTGTGGTTCTGGAATCACTTCCAGTTCTACCATACTCCCACTACTGTTTTCTGAAAAAAAATCCATTTTTAATAAACCTGTGGCGAGTCTAGAACAATATTGCTATTGTTCATCCAGATGGTAGAAAATCAACCCTCGTCATAGCCTGGGTCAACCCACAAACAGCCATTACAGAAACGTGCCTTGAGTTGTCCAGTGTCTGGTTTTAATCATAAGCCGGACAACTCCCCGTACCTTAACAACGTTAAGATACGAACTGTTCTATATCCCATATAGGACCAGAGGCACTGATTTAACTGAACCAGATCCAAATCATGCAACTATCTCCAGTGCATGTCAACTAAATGGAAGGAGGCGGATCAGCGTTACTCAACTTAGAAATGCTTCCAATTATGAGTAACCTGAAAGAGAAGCAAGATCTCTTAATCATTACTGTCAACTGAATACCATACACAAGTACCTACATCTTCGACCACTTTGAAGAATCCCGATACTTGCAATACCTGGTTCTCTACTTTATTCAAATACCTATAACTTCTCAACATTCAGACCCTGTGTTTCCGCGAAACACCTGTCTAAAAACTAGAGAAGTCATAAGTAAACCGAATATAGTACGAGGACCAACCCCTCTGTCCTGATGGACCCTGGACAACATACAATACTCTGTATAAGTCCCTTGAGTCTGATAACTCATTCACTGTGTGTCGTAGGTTGAAAACTGTACTTATGGTCAAGAAGAATTACACCGCTGCTTAATGCTCCTTACCTAACCATCCACTGATATAGGTAAATGTCGTAGACATAATTTCAGAAAGGTATATCTCACTCTATGAAAATAGACGTACAGATATATCAATTTGAAATTGGTGCATAACAGCGGATATTCAAAACCAAATATTTGCCGACCGGCAAACTACCCAGGTGATTTCCTCAAATATCACCGATTGTAACGAATCCCGATATAATGAGGATGATCACCCAATTCTCAATAATCTACTCCCACTCATCATCTGTAAAACCATACAGATGTGAGAATCATACCTGGTAAATACATACCCTGGAGCAAGTGTCTAATCGGGAAATCAGTTTTCCTTTAACAGTACACAGTGAGACTGAAACATCGAAATGTTTCGATGGGGTATCCTGGTATTCCTAGTAATGCCTCTTCCAGATTCACGACTGTAACCGTATAATTCTTTGCCACCTCTCCAAATCCCTTCATATGTCTTTAGTCTTTACCTTCTGCACACCCCTTTAGGCCAAATGGTTTTCTTCCTTCCCTACCGTTCGGCACCAGCCTATGGTTTGGAAGAAGACTATCCAATAAGCATAATGGGTGTACTGTCCCAATCCTAGGAACACTCGCAATGAGAGAGGGTGAAGATAAAAGACAACCGAATAAACCTTATTCCTATTTCTCCTGGACCAGAATCCATCCCCGAACTGGAACAAGTTCCTTTCGAGTTCGTATATAACCATACGATGGAGTATCCAATAAACTGTGGATCTTCGTAGTGATACGGAGTGTCCTGGAGAAATACAAAGGTGATTTTAGGATTGGCGAAGGAATACTTGGTTTGGTCGTGAATATCTGTTGCAATTTACTTTGCCCTCTTACTAATCCCTTACTTTGTCTTAACTTAATACCTTCTGTACACCATCGTTATGCTAATTGGTTTTCTTCATTCCTTACCGTTCGGCACCAGCCTAAGGTTTGGAGGAAGACTATCCAATTTGCGTAATAGGTGTACTATCTCCTAAACCAAGGAGTACTCACAACCCGAGAGAAGGTAAAAGGAAAAGACAACTGAATAATCTTATCTGTTTCCTCCAGAACCGGAAACCATCCTCGAATAAATTCCTTCGAGTTCGTATCTAACCATACGATGGTTTTGTCCAATGGAAGTGGACGTTCGCAGTAATACGGGGTGTCCTGGAGAAAAGGGTAAAAGTAGGAGTGGCAATGAGGTTTGCAACTCTAACAATCCAAAAGCCAGTGTTTAAGAAGGTTCGGTCAACTTGGTCACTGAGTCATAGTCTAGGGTCGGGTCAATGGTCGCTGCCAAAGAGAGAGAGAAAAGAAACACTCAGCGTGCACTCTAACCTAGATCAGAATGGTTACCAATTTATCTAATCTGGAAACCTCCCACTGTACCTCAAATCCTCCTCCAAACCTAAAAGAAGAATTAGTCGGGAACACCCGAGGAGTAAACTAACTCATCAGTGGGAATCGGGATCCAACTATCATCGCATGATAACGTGACGGAATCCGCTCACATCATCATACTCCAGATGGTATGCGCATATCTGGCAAGTTTCAGTTCTTTTGAAACTCCCGATGAGATTTTTTGCCCCATGCTCTTATGACCTTGGCGTGAGGTCAAAATATCATAAGTCACATGTCAAGTTCTGCCCATCATTATCCAGGTTGATTTGAACCCACCCGTACATACCCTTGACGTAGGCCAAAATAGTAGTACGACTGTCCCAAACCAACGCATCTATCTATGCAACAGATAAGTACCCGGCAGCTACCAAACACTATGCCTTGGCGTGAGGTCAAAATACATAGCTTGAATACTACTGAATATTTAACTGAAATGATGGAGGGCTACGAATGGTTTCTGGCGAAAACCTTTAACGTAATGAACTTGATATCGTTGAAGGAACTGATAGCTTTTTAGAAAATATAGTGACGAAAAACCGTTGCTAAAGAGGTCACTCCCGGTGAAGGGATCTCGGCTCTTTCCCCGTAGAATGAGGTGCGGGATATTCCAACTGAATACCATGGTGCAAAGCAAAAGCAATCGGCTATAGTGAAGTTAATGCCCTGACGCAAACTTCTGTCCAAAGGGTCACTCCCGGTGAAGGGATCCCGGCCCTTGCCTCGTCGACTGAGAAGCAGGATATTCCAACTGAATACCGCGATGCAAAACAAAAGTGAACGTCCTTGCAATAACAGCTTTTTGAAAAGTGTTCCAACAACATCAGATTAGGTTTGTTTTTAACTTGCATTGATCCGAATCAACGCAGTCCCATCAATTGATCACACCAAAAAGAACGAAAATATACTGATGTACGTATATGCCATCCGCATTCGCCACTGGGTCCCGTCATTACCCGTTAGGTTAGCTAACTAACGACAGAGCGGGGACTGGACTAGCGCGGATGCAAAACATATACAACATCTACTAATATATATACCAATATATTATATTCGCTCAAGGCGTGATAAAATGCAACATTACAGAAAATGTACAGCATCACAGAAACAATACAGATATCTGGGATCCCCGGGTTTCACAGAGCCACTACTGAAACCCGACGTTCCCCTGGTCGTGTGGATAGCCTGTGCAATGAGATCCTAGACCCCTACAGGCACGGCAAGTTACCCGCCAAAACCTGAAGCGAGGCAGCCCCCTTCAGCACCGTGAATGGACCACCCAGCACTTCACGGAATCCGGTAACTTAGGCACCCCTCCTGGGTCAACCTGTACCCCCTACGAGTGCGGCGAATAGCCCGCCAATCCTAGAGTGAAGCCCCCTCCGTCTCAATGCCATGAGATGCGGGCTCGTTGCCCTCTAGAACCCGGCTATCCGTGCACCCCTCCGCGGGGTAATCCTAGTACAGAAAGTAAAATATACATACAACGGGTACATCGACCGCAACCTGGCCGTGCCCCAAAATAATAATACAAACAGGCAGTGACGGCAGTCCACAAGTCGGACGCTCGTCCAGCAATATCAAATGTACATAACACAACAAAACTGTACTAGCATTGCATCCAGGCTATCCCCACGACCGATCCGCAACATCACAGCAAAATCACAAAACATCAACGTGAAAGTCACGTTCGCAAATCCGTCTAACCGGGCTATAGCAGTTAGACCGGATTTACCGATCAAGTGACATTCACGGTCGCAGATATAATGTAAATACTGTGAAATAATGTGTTTAAAATATCCGATCGATCAAATTTTAACAAGTGGGCCCCCAAGCATTACTGTAGCAGATCAGGAAATTCTGGGCCCAATATTAATATTCCAAAAACCCTAAATTCCACTCAGGAGGCAACTGCAGAAATTTGACACAGTGATCACTGAAATGCGCGGCGGAACCGCGGCGAGAAGGGGGTGTTTGCGGCGGTTCCGCGCTCCCACAGTGGATTCACTTCATCGAATTTTTACAGAGCTCTTAGATTTTCCAGTACATCAATGTTTTACAACCTGAAAAAAATTTCGAGACCAAAAATTTTCAACAGAAACTGATGCGAAGGAAAAACGGGTTTTGGAACATTTGATCGATCGGAACTGAAAAACACATTAAGGCAAGCTAGACTAAGTTAATGGCGAGGCTCTGATACCACTGTAAGTGCACGGCGGCGCCCCGGCCGTCAATCCGACGGCCAAATGCGGAAGCGGTGAATAACTTAAATTTTTTCTTGAACTGGCAAACCGCCGCGCACTAATACCCGGATCGAACCATTAATTAGTCCTAGCTAACTACAAGATGGGGAAGAGAGATATACCGACAGATCCGAGTCTTCCGGTCTTCTCGTCGTCGTCCCGATCTCCTGCGGAATGTCCCGTCTCCTCCTCGTCACCGGAAGTGCACCACATCGCCTACTTCTTTTACGGGCTCCCACCTCAATGCCGAGGCAACTCGGGCACGAAGCTGGCTAGTCGACGTGCCCAAGATTCGATGTAGAATGTGTAGTGAAGAAGTCTCATTTTGGGGTTGTGGAATTGCCTTTTGGTGGAGGGATGAGCTATGGAGTTTGGAGATGGAACTTGTGGATATTTGGGAGCATGAAATGAACCAAATTTCACTATCCAAAATTTTGGACAGCCCCACTAAAGCTTGGGCCGGCCACTACTATGAGGAAGTGGAGAGAATGAGAATGTGTTCTCAAAAAGGAGAGAGCCAACCATATCCAAGAAAAAGAAAGGAATGGTTATCATGTGGAATAAAATGATCACAAAGAAAAGTCCTCACTCAACAACCATATCACCTCCCATTATCAACAACAATCCCAACACTCAACCAACAACCATGACTAAAACCATGATGATAAAGAAAGTCAAGCAATCATGAGTTTAAGAAAGGTCAAGGGATGGGCTCCATCATGAAACCATCATGATACAAGTATAAGCAAAGAACCCCTCCACAAAATGCTTATTTGCGACAATGCAAATAAGCCCTCCTCCACCAATCTTCGGCCAATGAACGATACAAAGGAAATTGGCCGAAACAGAAAGCAAACTGGCAACTCCAGAAAACAGGTCCCATAATAAATTACAGGAAAACCCCGATACTGTGCATACACACCCGCATTTGTATTCCGACCGAAATACAAATGCAATGAGACAAAATCTACACTGTACTATACTAGGATCCGGCTTAAACCAAAGTCGGCTAGTAATATCCGTTCAATCCTGATCCGTGCAATACCGCACGTATCTGATCGAACCCTGCCATATATCCATACGGCCTCAAGTACAAACTGTCCGATCCCGATCCGTGCAATACCGCACGTATCTGATCGGACCTTGCCATATCTCCATACAGCCTCTACAACCTTTCGCCCGAAAGCTGAGTAACTGAATGTGGGGGACTCTAAAGACTCGTCAACACCTTGGTTGTGGATTTAACCACTAGCACGTCAGAGGTATAAGCCAATACGTAACGGGCTACCAGGTATTGACTAAAAGGGACGTCTGTGAGCGAACTCAGCCTGACAACCCTACTGAGCCTGTCAGTGACAATATCCGTACAGTCCGGTCCGTTCGTCTATGAGTATCGCATGGCGGGCCTAGAGGGTTGGTAAAAGTCAGACCCCCAAAAGCGGTACAAGTCGTGTCGGAGTGTAGCCCAGAACACCCTGAGATACTACTGGAATACCTACCAGTAAATCTCCTGCCTTGGCCAAGGACTTCGTGTAATGGCTCTCCTAGACACAGCGCGACCTCACCCCCAATACCGGGAGAGACGAACCCCTGAAGATACGCTCACTGCCTCCATGTGGCTCGGGACTGTACCCAACTAAAACCTGTTTGCACGACTCCTTTGAGCCGTGGTAGGGTAGTAATCAAAGTACAGTGGGAACTCACACGAGACAAATGACGATCCCCAGGTCGATGAACTAACCTGCACACATGTCACCAGGGAACTGCCATCTGACGTCTGGTATATGACCAACTAGCATGTTCCCGGCGAGTCCTGTCCGGTGTACTCATAACCCAATGAGCACCTGTATACATCTTAGGTGATCCAACTGACACCAGTGGCTTGTGAGACCGGCCACCGCCCCTCGTCGGGGTCTCGACTGTATACACTAGTCTACTCTGGAGTATCGATGCCCTGTCTCGAAACTCACACGACTAGGGACCATTTAAGGATATGCTTATAGACCCCAGCTCCCACTTATATGATCGCCCTCATACTGCTGGTGGTCAAGCAAGAATCCTAGGGGCTCTATCAACGTGTAATAGCAACTTGTCAGGTCACCTAAAACAGTACACGATGATAAAGGTAAACCAGATAGCATACTATCATCTCGAGTACGACTGTCCTACCGGGATAGGTCCTCCATCAATCATTGCAATCACGTACCTGTGACCTAATAATTGACTCTGAGGGCACTATCTCCAACAGATACCGTGGCAAACTAGACGATAAAGGCTGGTAACATCGCTATTAAAGATACTACCAAATAGGCAGTTTGGGTGTATATTGGTTCATGAGATGAACTAGGTTCCTACCATTGTGTGACAATGGAAGTGTGGCTTTGGCCCAGGAACCCTGGTCCCATCAGTGACCCAGACATATTCTGAGGCAGCATCACCTGATCATGGAGATAGTTGATCTCCAGGGTGATCGAGGTTAGGATAGTAGACTCAGAGGAAAACACGGCGGATCCACTCACAAAGGCTTTTTTCCCAGAGAGAGACTTATATGGGATGGATGAGTATTAGATACTACAACCACTGCTACAGATGGCCCTAGTGCAAGTGGGAGATTGTTAGTTATATGTATGCCCTAGAGGCCATTGTTGTACATTGGATGTACATTGTAGTGGATGCTGGGACATATATAGGTAGGACTTTCTTGCTCGATATGATAGTACGCTATCTGGTTACTCTTTATCTTAAAATGTATACTTGTTGTCTCTCTATTACAAATTGATAAAGCCCTTAGGATATGTGCTCGACTTCCAGGACTGTGATGTAGATCATACTAGTAGGGCCTGGGTAGTCCATGAGTACATCCTTCAATGTTCCTAGTCGTGGGAATATCGAGACGGGGCATCGATATTCCAGAGTAGACTAGCGTATATCTTCTCGACCCATGTGATGGGCGATGGATGATCCCATATCCATTGGTGTTTGACATCAGAGATGGTATGCGGGTGCTCAGTGGAGACTGTGTACACTGAACGGACTCGCCGAGAACTCCCGGATGGTATTATACCTCACGTCAGATGGCAGTTCTCTGGTGACACTGGTACAGCTTAGTCTGTTGACCCGAGATCGTCATAGAGTCTTGTGTGTCTCCCACTATGCTTTGATTTCCACCCTACCAAGGCTCTACTGAGTCGTGCAAACAGGTGGTTTTTGGGTACAGTCCCGATTCACATGGAGGCAATGAGCGATAGGAGGGGATTCTTCTCTCCCGGTATTGGGGGTTGATGTTGCGCTATGCTCGACTGGCCATAACTGGAAATCCCTGGCCAGGGTTGCAGTGATATACTGGTAAGAGTTATCAGTAGTTTCACGCTTGTTATGGACCTTGCATCGGCATGACTTATCAAGCTACTGGGGTCTGACGTTTACCACCCCTAGGCGAGATATGCGACATATCAGACGAACAGACCGGACTGTACGGTAAGTGTTACTGGTTGGATTCACAGGAGTGTAAGCGGGCTTGCTCGTTGATCTTCTGATCACTCAATACCCGGGTGGCCGTTGTTGGGTTAGCATAGCACCTCATGAAGGGTTTGGAAGCATCACATGAACCAAATATGTAGTCTTTAGGGTGCTAAGCTAATGAACAAAGAATCGTTCCTAGAATCGATTAGGGTTTCAAAATTTTCATATCGACATATGAAAGAAATGCTAGGGTTTAGAGAGTACAACCTTTTTAGCTCCCTACGCTAGACTCCTCGGCTACTCGGGGTTTGAAAGAACTCCGCTTGAACTCCTCGACGTCACCGATGATCCACCCGGAGTCCGCTTTGTCCAAGCTTGCGACCTTTTCCGATCAAGTGAACGAAATCGAGTCAACACTCCAAACAAGTGGGCTAGGCTTGTATAGAATGGTGTTGTGGTTCTCTTTCTCACTTAAAAATCCTAACTTGTTGATTATATAGCTCACTACAAAAAACTAGAGAGCTATGAAAGAGGAGGAAGAAGATGATGGCAACAATAGAAGATGATAAGTTCAACCACTAAAAGAAAAATGGAAAATATATCAATATATATTTTCTATCTATCATTTCTAACCATGGTTGAATCATTATTATACTATAGTTAAAACACAAAAGGAAACTTAACCTAAGGTTAAATGGTGGGTGAGAGTGGTTAGGTCAAAGGAAGAGTGTAGAAGAAATCAATAATGAACCCTTTTGTTTCCTTTTATGTTTTTGTATAAATACAATAATAATTCATAAAAAATACCATGGTGTGAGTCTTATATTGCCACCATTTTCATATACATCCAACCATGATAAATGTATGTATGCATGTATGTATGTATACACATCCATATGTGCATGAAAGGAGAAAGAAAGAAAGACATGCATGCATGCATACATCCATCCAACACAAGAAAGGAATTCAAGTGAGAAGCTAATGGTTAAATGATAAATCAACACTTGATTTATCAATCTGGCCATATCACATACGACCCCTACCAAAAAGCATGCCGCCCGATCAATATACGGTATTCTATACGCGCATTTTAATCGGGTCCATGCGCATATCGCATATGCGCACCACAACGTTTCGCCTGGACGAGGAAACTCCATTGTGGGACTCTAAGACTCGTCAATATGCCGGAGTGGGTGATGATCATATCAAGCACCCCTAAGCCGCAAGCGGTCAGCTAAACATAACGGCCACCCGGGTATTGAACGATCAGAAGAGAACAAGCGAACCTGCTACAACTCCCGTCGAGCCGATCGGCGACACTTCCCGTACAATCCGGTCTCCTCGTCTGATATGTCGCATATCAAGTCTAGGGGTGGTAAACGTCAGACCCCAATAACCGATAAGTCGTGCCGATGTGAGGCTCATAACGGGTCGAGAAACTACTGGTAACACTTACCAGCAGATCTCTGATCAGCCCTGGCCAGGGACTTCCCTGTTACGGCCAATCGAGCACAGCGCAACATCAACCCCCAATACCGGGAGAGACGAAACCCCTCCTATCGCTCATTGCCTCCATGTGACTCGGGACTGTACCCAAAGACCACCGTTTTGCACGCCCTCATGGACGTGGTAAGGTGGAGATCAAAGCACAGTGGGAATCACACAAGACTCTATGACGATCTCGGGTCTACAGACTAACCTGCACAAGTGTCACCTGAGAACTGCCATCTGACGTGAGGTATAATTCCATCTGGGAGTTCTCGGCGAGTCCGTCCAGTGTACCCAGTCTCCACTGAGCACCCGTATACCATCTCTGATGTCAAACAACAATGGATATGGGATCATCAATCGCCCATCTCATGGGTCGAGAAGCGTATACGCTAGTCTACACTGGTATATCGATGCCCCGTCTCGATACACCCACGACTAGGGATCTTGAAGGATGTACCTATGGACAACCATGTTCCACTAGTATGATCTGCATCACAGTTCAGGTAGTCAAGTACACATCCTAAGGGCTTTACCAACATGTAACTATAAGACAGTTTAAAGAGACTAGTGTACATGTTAAGATAAAGAGCAACCAGATAGCATACTATCATATCAAGCAGGAAAGTCATCTCTATATATGTCCAAGCATCCAATATAATATACATCATCTGTACAATACTGGCCTCTAGGGCATACATACAACTAACAATCTCCCACTTGCACTAGGGCCAGCTGCTGTAGTATCGCATACCGAGCATCCCGAAGAGTATCTCAAACTGTATCTGGGGAATGGCCTTCGTGAGTGGATCCGCCGTGTTGTTCTTCGTGTCAACCCTCCTGACCTCGATCTCCCGGCGATCAACTATCTCCCGGATCAGGTGATACCGCCTCAGAATATGCCTGGATCGCTGATGGGACCTAGGTTCCTTGGCCAAAGCCACCGCTCCATTGTTATCGCAATACAAAGGTATTGGATGCTCAATGGATGGAACCACTCCAAGTTCAATAATGAACTTCTTGATCCAGACAGCCTCTTTAGCAGCATCGTTGGCAGCGATGTATTCAGCCTCCATCGTCGAGTCTGCCACGGTTTCCTTCTTGGAACTCTTCTAGCTAACCGCCCCTCCGTAAAGGGTAAAGACAAATCCCGACTGCGACTTAGAGTCGTCCTTATCACTCTGGAAGCTCGAATCGGTAAAGGACTCCACTTGGAGTTCTCCGTTACCATACACCAAGAGCATCTCTTTAGTCCTTCGCAAGTACTTGAGAATGCTCTTCACAGCTGTCCAGTGACTCTCTCCAGGATCAACTTGATACCTGCTCACTACACTTAGTGAGTATGCTACACTGGGTCTGGTACATAGCATCGCGTACATGATAGAGCCTACAGCCGAAGCATAGGGTATCCCTTGCATGCGAGCTCTCTCCAAATCAGTCTTGGGAGACATCTCTTTGGAGAGAGTGACTCCAGAGATCGTGGGCAAGTTCCCACGCTTGGATTCTTCCATACTAAACCTTTTTAGTATGGTGTCAATGTACCTGGATTGGGACAATCCCAATATCCGTTTGGATCTATCTCTATAGATCCTAATTCCCAATATGCAGGAAGCATCACCAAGATCTTTCATTGAGAATCTTTGTGATAAGAAGAGCTTGACCGATTGCAGCATAGGAATATCATTTCCTATCAAGAGTATGTCATCCACGTACAATACGAGGAAGACAACCTTACTCTCTGCTACCTTCTTGTAGATACAAGGTTCATCTGGGTTTTTGACGAAATCAAACTCTTTGATAACGACGTCAAAGCAGATGTTCCAACTCCGCGATGCTTGCTTTAATCCATAAATGGATTTAAGCAGCTTGCACACCTTCCCGCTGCTCCCACTGTCTATGAAGCCCTCTGGCTGAGTCATGTACACGCACTCTTCTAAATCACCATTTAGAAAGGCGGTCTTAACATCCATTTGCCAGATTTCGTAGTCATGATATGCAGCGATGGCAAGCATGATCCGGATGGATTTAAGCATAGCCACTGGAGAAAAGGTTTCGTCATAGTCCACACCTGGTCTTTGACGAAAACCCTTTGCAACAAGTCTAGCTTTGAAAGTCTCCAATTTCCCATCTACACCAAGTTTCTTCTTGAAGATCCACTTGCTCCCAATGGGTTTTACCCCTTCAGGAGCAACTTCCAAAGTCCATACTTTGTTGGTGTACATGGATTCCATCTCGGACCGCATAGCATCCAGCTATTTTACTGAGTCCCTACTCGTGATGGCCTGCTCGAAGCTAGTTGGGTCATCATCCTCCATGATGCAATCCTCGCTTCCACCGTCAATGAGAAAACCGTAGTATCTCTCAGGTGGACGAGAAACCCTACTAGATCGGCGGAGAGGCTGGGGTTCGTCGAGTTCTACTGAATCCTCTGGTTCTACCAAGTCTTCTGTTTCAGTTTGTATTGCTGGAACCTCTTCCAGTTCTACCTCAATGCTACTTGTCTGTTTCATAAGAAAACTCTTTTCTAAGAAAGTGGCATGTCGAGAAACAAACACTTTTTGTTCCTCGGAGTGGTAGAAGATATACCCTCGCGAATGTTTGGGATATCCAACAAACTTACATAGAACAGATCTTGCCTCGAGCTTGTCCGGATTTTGTGTTTTAACATAGGCCGGACAACCCCATATCTGAATAAAATTAAGACATGGTCTCTTACCATTCCATATCTCATATGGAGTGGTAGGCACAGATTTGGTTGGAACTCTATTCAATAGATATGCAGCAGTCTCCAGTGTATATCCCCGGAAGGAAATAGGTAACTCAGCTGCACTCATCATAGAGCGCACCATATCTAATAGGGTGCGATTTCTCCGCTCCGATACACCGTTGTGCTGTGGTGTATAAGGAGGAGTAAGCTGAGAGAGAATCCCATTCTCTTTTAGATAATCTCTGAATTCGTTACTTAAGTATTCTCCTCCTCGATCAGATCGAAGGATCTTAATACTTTTGCCCGTTTGGTTCTCTACTTCTTGTTTATATTCTCTAAATTTCTCAAAAGCTTCTGATTTGTGTTTCATCAGGAACACATATCCGAATCTAGAGAGATCGTCAGTGAATGTAATGAAGTACAAAGAACCATCCCTGGCATGTGTAGACATGGGACCGCATACATCACTATGTATCAGTCCCAAGAGTTCGGTAACTCTTTCTCCGTGTCCTGTAAATGGAGTTTTGGTCATCTTGCCTTTGAGACATGACTGGCAAGTGTCATAAGATGAAAATTCAAACGGATTTAAATATCCATCCTTATGCAACTTAGCTAGTCGTGTCGCATTGATGTGACCCAGTCTACAATGCCACAAGAAGGATTCGTTCAGTTCAGAACTCTTCCTCTTGTGTGTGTTTTGTAAATTGAGGACTGTATTTTGATTGAGAATGAATATGCCATTATATAACGAACCTGATGCAATCAACTTTTGATCTAGGAATATGTTCATAACATTATCCTTTACTATAAAATTATATCCTTCTTTACTTAATAAAGAAACTGATATAATATTGCACATCATGTTCGGTATATAATAGCATTCATTTAGAATCATTGTATCACCACTTGGTAATACTAGGTGATATTCGCCAACTGCTTTGGCTGCAACATTTGCCCCATTCCCTACTTGAACGGAATGATCACCTTTTCCCAGTTCTCTACCTTTCCGCAGCCCATGTAACATCTTACATATGTGGGATCCTGATCCGGTATCTAATACCCAGGACATAGGGTGAACTGAGAAACAGTTCTCAATGACAAACACACCCGAAGATGATGCATCAATATGCATGTTCTCCTTTTGGGCGGTGTGAGAATCCAGATATTCTCCTGTTTCCTGTTCATTCTTATAACACTTATAAGATAGAACGGGTTCAACGTTCCCCTGCACAGTATAACATGCGGGTTCGGTCAATACATCCATATTATTATCTTTATTAGGGCATGACATGGTCGCTACCTGGAGAGAGAGAGAAGAAAACACTTTAGCGTATGCTCTTGCAAGATCAGATTGGTTATTATCTTATCTAATCAGGATGGCTCCCACTGGTTTTTTATCAAATCTTCCTTCAAACCCTAAAAGGAAAGACTAGCCGGGATTAATTACACACTACAAGTTCGCCAATCTTTCAGCCAGGCCAGTGTCGGTACTTTGAGGGAGGTCCCCCGTGCTTTCGCACGAACCTAATTAATGTAAACCTCGTTTTCCCAGAGGCGTAACCTCGTTAACACCTTTCTAGACACCTACTTGATTGGCTAATTGTAATGTGTAAAACTCTCCCAGGAATAACTCTTACTCGCAGTGGGTATCGGGATCCAACTATCTTATAGAAAGTATGCAATCTCATTGCAAATTTCAACACTTGAAATTCCCGATAATATTTTTCCCCTAGCGTCCTATGACCTTGACGGAGGCCAAACAACTCATAGTCCGCTAGTCAAGTTCAACCCGTCATTTCCTGATTGAATTAAACCCACCCGCACGACCCTTGACGGAGGCCAAACAACGCCGTACGAATACCCTAATCCAATCGCATCATATGCTAGCAGATAAGCACTAGTTAGCTACCGTACACTACGCCTTGACGGAGGCCAAACTACCGTAGCACGAATACTAACTAGTACTTATCTGAAATGACGGAGGGCTACGACAGGTTTTTCTGAAAACCTATTGCGTAATGAACTTGATATCGTTGTAGAATCAAATGAAGTTTTGAAATGGAGTGATTTTGAAGCTTTTCTAGTTTTGCTAAAGGGGTCACTCCCGGTGAAGGGATCGTCGGCCCTTTCCTCGTCGAATGAGGTGAGGGATATATCATATATATCACTGTGCAAAGCAGAAACTATAGAAGCAATCAAAAGCCAAACCGTGTGTGTAGCATCTGCCAGTTATTGCTAAAGGAGTCACTCCCGGTGAAGGGATCTCGGTCCTTTCCTCATCGAATAAGGTGCAGGGTATATCATATATACCGCTATGCAAAGCAAGAACTGTAGCTACCTGTTTTATTTAAAATTTGATTCTACAACATCATTTGGTTTCTTTTATTCAATTAATCACATTAATGAAGTCCCATCATTTAAATACCTAAACATCACAGATAAATACGACGTACACTTATGCCATCCGCATTCGCCTCAATGTCCCCTCGTGCACCGTTAGGTTAGGTAACTAACGACAGAGCAGAGCAGGGCTAGTGCGGGTGCAAAACATAAGTAACGTCTATATAATGTATCTATCACAGAACATCACATGATCACATCACAGATATCGCAGCAGAATTATCATATGAAATGTTGGATATACTAGGACGTCCGTGTTTTCAATACGAGCCAGTATAAAACACGGATTCCACGGTCGTGATGAATAGCCAAACCCACACCCTAGACCCCTACGAGAGCGGCAAGCAACCCTACCAATTCTAGAGTTAGGAGACCCGGACTCGACTCCTCGAGATGGTCTCCCACTGGACCCTAGAACCCGGTTACTTGTGCTCCCCTCCTTGGGTCTATCCTAGTGCAGAAAAGTAAATAATATACAAAGGGTGACAGCTTCCGCAACCTGGAAGTGCCCCAAATAAAAGAACATTACATACAAGTTTTTACATGAATGAAGATGGAAAAACACTCATCTCACATAAACCCCCCCCCCGGGCTATTCAAACACGACAATCCAATATAGCATATCCAGCAACACATAACATCACATGTCATCAACGTAAGTAAGTATGCATACCCCAATTGTCGTTGACGTATAGCAACGAAACCGGCGATATCAACATACTACACTTACGGTCACAGAAAAGAAAGTGTAAAACTACAACAGTTGGAATCCGCAACCTCTTTAGACATCGCATGCCTAACACTTATAAACCCCGCATTTTAGTCCCATTATCGAAAACTCTTTTCAATATGAAGTGAGACTAAACCGCTAGATTTACAATATTCATTCAGTTATCTCATAACTGTGTGTGAATTCCAATTATTGTATCCCATTCCGGATAAATAGACAGTATTAAAGTTTTACGACCGATCAAATACCCAAGATTCACTAAAGCTCAACACTTGAGCGAAGTTCAAAAACTTGGAGTGTGACACAATAGTAGCGGTCCAGCCGTAGAAGGGTCAAGCCAACGCCTCACATGTGTCACGCCGTACTGCCCCAAACCCTAAGGTTCAAAGGGCAGTTCAAGACGGTCACATAATCGAGTTAAGGTTTGTTGTCTTCTAGAGGGACCACCGCAAAAAGACTTGCACGTATCTCCAAAGTATTTAAACCCCGTGAAAAGTGAGCAAATGATGCTCGTTCAAACACTTCACTACTTTCTAATTCACCCGGAAAAGTCACGAAATCAAAATTCCGATCGAACAGACGAGTCCAAAAACATCTTCAGAATTTTTCAGCACCAAAAACAGATTAAAAATATCCTAAAAATTATACTAGCAGAAATAGACATTACAACATAAAAATTATACATTGATAGAGGTGTACGGCCGCGGAACCGCGGCTTAAGCACGCTTAGGTCGCTTTTCCGCGGCAGTAATGAGGGATCGTGGAAATATTTTTATGCCGTAATTCTTAGTTTTTCCTGCTGTAATTTTTACATATTTTTAATTCTTAAAATAACCAAATTTTGAAAAAAGTCCAGAGAGCATGCTAAAAGCCGTATTTTCGGTTCGATCGGACTTTTAACTTCGTAAAAAGGGCGCCTAATGTTCTAGGTCGGCTCTGATACCAATGTTGGGTTAGCATAGCACCTCATGAAGGGTTTGGAAGCATCACATGAACCAAATATGTAGTCTTTAGGGTGCTATGCTAATGAACAAAGAATCGTTCCTAGAATCGATTAGGGTTTCAAAATTTTCATATCGACATATGAAAGAAATGCTAGGGTTTAGAGAGTACAACCGTTGTAGCTCCCTACGCTAGACTCCTCGGCTACTCGGGGTTTGAAAGAACTCCGCTTGAACTCCTCGACGTCACCGATGATCCACCCGGAGTCCGCTTTGTCCAAGCTTGCGACCTTTTCCGATCAAGTGAACGAAATCGAGTCAACACTCCAAACAAGTGGGCTAGGCTTGTGTAGAATGGTGTTGTGGTTCTCTTTCTCACTTAAAAATCCTAACTTGTTGATTATATAGCTCACTACAAAAAACTAGAGAGCTATGAAGGAGGAGGAAGAAGATGATGGCAACAATAGAAGATGATAAGTTCAACCACTAAAAGAAAAATGGAAAATATATCAATATATATTTTCTATCTATCATTTCTAACCATGGTTGAATCATTATTGTACTATAGTTAAAACACAAAAGGAAACTTAACCTAAGGTTAAATGGTGGGTGAGAGTGGTTAGGTCAAAGGAAGAGTGTAGAAGAAATCAATAATGAACCCTTTTGTTTCCTTTTATGTTTTTGTATAAATACAATAATAATTCATAAAAAATACCATGGTGTGAGTCTTATATTGCCACCATTTTCATATACATCCAACCATGATAAATGTATGTATGGATGTATGTATGTATACACATCCATATGTGCATGAAAGGAGAAAGAAAGAAAGACATGCATGCATGCATACATCCATCCAACACAAGAAAGGAATTCAAGTGAGAAGCTAATGGTTAAATGATAAATCAACACTTGATTTATCAATCCGGCCATATCACATACGACCCCTACCAAAAAGCATGCCGCCCGATCAATATACGCTATTCTATACGCGTATTTTAATCGGGTCCATGCGCATATCGCATATGCGCACCACAACGTTTCGCCTGGACTAGGAAACTCCATTGTGGGACTCTGAGACTCGTCAATATGCCGGCAGTGGGTGATGATCATATCAAGCACCCCCAAGCCGCAAGCGGTCAGCTAAACGTAACGGCCACCCGGGTATTGAACAATCAGAAGAGAACAAGTGAACCTGCTACAACTCCCGTCGAGCCGATCGGCGACACTTCCCGTACAATCCGGTCTCCTCGTCTGATATGTCGCATATCAAGTCTAGGGGTGGTAAACGTCAGACCCCAATAACCGATAAGTCGTGCCGATGTGAGGCTCATAACGGGTCGAGAAACTACTGGTAACACTTACCAGCAGATCTCTGATCAGCCCTGGCCAGGGACTTCCCTGTTACGGCCAATCGAGCACAGCGCAACATCAACCCCCAATACCGGGAGAGACGAAACCCCTCCTATCGCTCATTGCCTCCATGTAACTCGGGACTGTACCCAAAGACCACCGTTTTGCACGCCCTCATGGACGTGGTAAGGTGGAGATCAAAGCACAGTGGGAATCACACAAGACTCTATGACGATCTCGGGTCTACAGACTAACCTGCACAAGTGTCACCTGAGAACTGCCATCTGACGTAAGGTATAATTCCATCTGGGAGTTCTCGGCGAGTCCGTCCAGTGTACCCAGTCTCCACTGAGCACTCGTATACCATCTCTGATGTCAAACACCAATGGATATGGGATCATCCATCGCCCATCTCAAGGGTCGAAAAGCGTATACGCTAGTTTACACTGGTATATCGATGCCCCGTCTCGATACACCCACGACTAGGGACCTTGAAGGATGTACCTATGGGTTACCATGTCCCACTAGTATGATCTGCATCACAGTCCAGGTAGTCAAGTACACATCCTAAGGGCTTTACCAACATGTAACTATAAGACAGTTTAAAGAGACTAGTGTACATGTTAAGATAAAGAGCAACCAGATAGCATACTATCATATCAAGCAAGAAAGTCATCTCTATATATGTCCAAGCATCCAATATAATATACATCATCTGTACAATACTGGCCTCTAGGGCATACATACAACTAACAGTTATATTTAGCAGACCGCTTGCGGCTTGTGGGTGTTTGATATGATCATCACCTACTGCCGGCGTATTGACGAGTCTTTAGAGTCCTACACAGAGGTTTCCTGGCTCAAGCGAAACGAAATAGGAGCGCATATGAGATATGTGCGGGACTGAGAATAATACCAGTATGTGATACTGAATTCTATTCTCGTAATTTGTATCATTGGACGGTTATATAAGATATAGCCGGGTTACCGAATCAAATGTTGATTAGATATATTGATACACTTGATATTAGTCGGTTATATGCAGTATGACCGGATCATTAAATTAAGTGTTGATTTAATGATTTAATGTATAATTATATATTAGATATATTACTTTACATTGACTAGTATTGTTCACTTAAGATGGATTTTCTCACTTGATTTGCACAAGTAGTATATGTGATATATTTTTGTGCACTTGATTGTATCATGTTTGATGATACATTCAAACTTGGGTGTGTGTATGCTATACACCATGTTTAGTAAATGGTTAGGGTTTCATTTGACTTATTTATTTATTCATTTATTTTTGGCAAAAATGAAATGGTCGCTTTCTTTGTTTTTTGCTTCAAGCTTCATGAAACTTCTTAGCATCTTTGAAAGTCTTAACCATTTTGTTTTTTCCCTTAACCTAACCATTCACCTAAATCCTAGTTTATTCTCTACATGTGTTAACCTCGCCCATGGTTGCTATATGATAGAATTCACCTGAATTTTCTAAAAAGATAATTCATTTTCTTTTCTTCTTCTTCATCTTCTTCATGAGTTGAAGAATGCTTACTAGAAAATTCCAAGTGATGAAATCAAGTGAGAAAACCAAATCCAAAGTGAACCCACTTCCTATTTCTTCATCCTCTACCACTTGCCATGTTGTATAGGGTGTTTTCTTCACAAGTTTCATGACCTAGTGAAGATGGAGCTTGGATTTGAGTCACCTCGACGTAGATCATCTTCGGCATCGAAGTCAACGACCTAGCCCGATCATTTCTCCGATGAAACCAACGCTAGAGTCCAGGATCCCGATGGTCGCAGCGGAGGGACGTCATCATGGGGCTTTGGAGGTGGAGGAACGGATCTACAAAGGTTGTAGTCTCTTTCACTTATAGCTAAAATATTTTACTTGTTTGTATCGCCTTACCTCTAGTTAACGATTTAGCATTAGGGTTTCTTTGGCACATGAAAAATTTTACATTGGCATGGTTGATCCCTTGTGGAACCTCTTGAGTGTGCCTAGGATCCCGACATGTTTAACACTGTATTTTATGCATCACGTAGGAGCACGTGATAGCCAAATATGTTTTAGTGTTTAACACTATTTTCAAACCAGCCTTAGCCCAGATCAGCTAAGTTTTCCAGAGACAAGATCTCTCCTTTAATTGAACCCCAACCACATTCTTCCAAACTTGATCATTTCATATGACATTCAAAATAAAATCCCAGAGCCATGATGAATTGTCAGTGCCCAGCAAGAGATAAAATATGGTCAGAACCCCAAACCCCTGTTTAAGCATTGCTAAATAATGAGGGGCTGAACCCAAGCAAATGTTCAATAGGCCAACAAAAGGCCAACATTTCAAACTTAATTGGACTTAGCCCAAATTGGCCATAAGTCCTCAATTCAGATTTAACTGAGCCCACGTGCTCATAATCTAATTAATTGATCTTAGTTCCAAATTGGACTACATATCTCCCAATCAACTTTGGTTCAAGGGTACATCTCTGAACTTCTTTGATATTTGTCGTTGTAATCCTTCAACATTTTCAGAGAGGTGATGGGCCCCGACAACCATACACTCCATAGACTATGACGTCTTTAAACTGGACTGTGGGGTCCTTAAGCCCATGGACTATGACGTCCTTAACCTTGACTATGAGGTCTTTAAACTCACGGACTATGATGTCCTTAACCTTGACCGAGATATCTTTAAACTAACAATGGACTACTATGTTCTTAAACTGGTATTGGACCACCATGTCCTTAAACTGGTAATCGACCGCAATGTCCCTAAACTAAACAATATAGCCCAAATGCTCTTTTGTTGGATCTAAACGGTCCCGTTAAGTTGATCTTAGTCTGAAATGAGACTAACGTATCCTTAACAAACGTTTAAGTTGATCTCAGTCTCAAATGAGACTAATGTATCCTTAAACCCAACCCCCAAACCCAAATCTAAAAAAATACGGATTTGGACTAATCCACGTCCTACGGGCGACAACATAAATTAGTCTCCGTATACAATCCACGGGAAACCAAAAACAAAACAAACACACACGACACGAAGTGACCATCTGGAGAAGGAGAAAGTGGTTACCGCGATGCGATAGCGTAATTAACTACAGGGGCTTGCGCCTGCAGGGAAGAGCGTCCCCACAATCAAAAAACCCCTCAAATGGGGGGAAATCTGACAAAGTCTGCTACATCGGCCGCATCCGTTTAAACCTTCGATACATGGTGCCATAAATCAACTTGGCATCTTCGAAGAGGTGGAAGGATAGCACCAATTAGCATCTGCCCTCAAAATTCAGGCCTCGGCGTCCCAACGTCCCGGTCGCGTCTTTCTGTGGAGAACAGATTCTGGCACGCCCGGCGGGGCCTTTTCCTCTTTCCACTCCACACTTCGTGTGTCGTGTTCGCGAACGAATCGCGGTTTGATATAGTTGCCCTTAGGTTTGAGGTACTAAGATTTGGTGTCTTGCTCCGTGCAGAAAACAAAAGATCAATGGCGTCTACTTGCACGAAGTGTTCCGGCTGCAACTGCAACTCACGTTCTGCCTCATCTGGAAGTGTAACCTATGGGCCTCAAGCGGCCTCCCTGTTCACAATGTCAGTGGACCAAGTGACTCAGGCCACCATTGGTCTATTCTTCGGGACCATGCTCCCGCCGATGAGTTTCAACGCCACAGTACCATCACAAGAAGCTCCCAAGAAGTCGGTCTTCGATCGGCTTGCTACTACTGCGGCCTCTCTCAACGGGTCGCCAAACTCCACTGCCTAAGTTTTTAGCAAACTAGGCCAGAGCTCCAACGGGCCCATGAAGAAGCCCGTGATACCAGAAAGGGTTATTCTGAAGAGGATAGCCATCCCTGCTCCTGAAGTCGTCAAGGCGGCTTCTCTTACCAAAGGGTCGGTCTTCACAAGACTGACTATTTCAGCTCCTGCTTCAGATGAAATCACCAAGGTTGCTTCCCCTACTCGGAAGTCTGCCTTCGATAGGTTGGCCGTCCCCGCTCAACGGACGTCGGTCTTCAAGAGGCTGATACCGGCAGCGCCTGATCAGAACAGGGGGCATGACGAAGTCACCCCTAAAGCTGAAACAATCCCAACGGCTCGACAAGCTCGACTTCGCCACTGGCGCCGAGTAAGGAAGACCAGGGGCAACTCCCTCTCTGGGCTAACTCCACCAACCCCAACGGTGGAAGTCAATGCTGTTGTTCCAACTGGGAACAGCTTCGAGCTACTTAATAGGGCGCGCAGGAATTCACCCACCGCCGTACTGAAAAGATCTCCTCTACCCATGGAGAATGTTACAGAAATGAAGCCGGAGGAGTCCCCTCAGCGGCTGTCCTCCAAAATTTACAAAGTCTGGCGACAGGTTCAGGACTCAGTAATTGATCAAGATTACTCTCGCCGACAGAAAAAGCGAAGGTTCAGCAGGAAGAGAACCGTCCTGTCAAGCCACGAAAGACTATAGCTACTTGGGTGCCCACTGCAACGGCCCCCTCGATTTCAACTGCTCAAAAGAGAAGGAGGCCAGAGAAAGCCCCTGTGAACGTGGCAAACCGTAAAAGCGCTGAATCTAAATGCCCAAGTCTGGGGGCATGATAGTGCATACTGTTTATATGGCTTCCGGAAAAGAGGAAAGCCATGCCTCTACAGGTCATCGACCGCTTACCCGGTCGATAACAAAGGCTCAGGAACAACAGCAGCAGAAACTTCAGGAGATGTTGACTGCAATGGCCGCACTCACCGGGCCAAAAGAAAATCCAGAAACCTCGGAGCAGCGTCGGGAACAAGAAAATGATACCGAGTTCCTTCGAAGAATGCTCGAGAGGAAAGAAAAAGAGGCTACAGAGCAGACAACCAATATAAAAAGAATGGCTCTTTTGTTCCAAGACATGGCCGGCATGATGTTACAGCCGGAACCTCCAGCTGAAGATCCCCCAATCATCGTTGAAGACGACAAAGTGGAGACATCGAACCCTTCTCCGGCTCTTTCAGCAGCCAAGGAGGAGACCATCTCCAAGGACACTCTGGATGATTACATTGCTCAGCAAATATGAACTCACCAGGCGAATGAAACGGCCGGGCAAATTGTTAAAACTGGACGACCCTATCCGGGTTGGTACGACCAAATAAGGTACCCACTGGGATACACGATCCCCAAATTCCATGTATATAAGGGGACGGGAAATCCACATCAGCACGTCGCTCAATTTAGAGCCCTGTGCGGTAACACTGGAGGTGACGACAAACTGCTACTTCTCCAGTTCGTCGGCAGCTTATCAGAGACAGCGTTCGAGTGGTATTCTGAACTTCCAAACGACTCTGTCAAGACATTTGCAGAAATGGAGCTGTTGTTCACGCAAAGGTTCGCAAGCGCTAGCGAGCGTACCCCGATCACAGCATTGATTAACGCCAGGGTAAAGCCAGGCGAAACGTGGGTGCAATATGCAATATGATGGCGAAATTTATGGTCAAAATGTGAGCAGCGCATCGAGGATGCGCCTGCAGTAGGCATGTTTGTGGGCACTCTTGACCCTCAAGCAACTATTTCCCAATTCATGATCTTCAAGCCGACCACGTTCCAGGCCTTTATTGACAAACTGGCCCAAATGGACCAGATGGGTCATAGACCGTCTCCGCCAAAGCCGGAGCCGCAGAACGAAAAGGGTAAAGGGAAGGAGACATTCGTTGCGAATACTCAACAGCAGCCCAGTGCCCCAAAACTAACTGATCGCCTGGACGAGAGGCGGCAATTCTATAATGAGAAGATGAAGCGTCCTTATTCGTTTCCCCGGGACAAAACGAAGAGATTGTTCGAGCTAGCGGTGCGCAACAGGCACATCAATCTGCCGAATCCAAAACGACCGTTGCAACCCGGCGAGGCTAATAGTCCCAATTATTGCCCCTACCATCAAACGGTAAGCCATCTAATTGAAGATTGCTTCGTCTTCAAGGGCTGGATTGAAGACCAGTATCAACAGGGCAAATTTGCTCTGTCTAAGAGGTAGAAAGTGAGCCCGCCTCAACCGCATGCTCCTAAGAAGACGGACACACCGGGGGCATCGTGCTCTTTTGTTGAACAAGCTCCATGGGAGGTCGTTCTTTCAGCCAAGACTAAAAGAATGCTGAAGGATCTTCAAACGTATCCGGCAATCAGGTGGAAGAATCCGCTCAAACCCGAGATCATCGAGGGAATGTTGAAGCCGCGCCCGACTCCGAAAATTGGTGGTAATAGTCAAAGCGCTCATACCCAGCCGTCAAAATCTTCGAAGAAGAAGAAGAAGACCAAAAAGCCCGTGAAGCCTGGTGACAAGCACACGGACCTGCAAAAACAGATTGACACGCTGGAAGAATATAACCAAAAGGTGCGAACCCCGGTCACACTTCAAGAGTTTCTCAGCTACGTCCTTGAGGATGAAGATGATGACAATGGAGAAGACTCGTCGGATGAATCTGAAGATTATATGGCAAGTTGCCATATGATCTCTCACTCATCGGTAAACGATGAAGAAGCTTCTTACACAAAGAAACAGGGGGCGAATCCTGAGCCTGAACTTCTAGGACCGTCAGACGAATTAATTGACGCATTCTTAAACGAAGCTCTTTTGAAAAGCAAAGCTGATCGAGAGCGCGAGATGGCCATATTTGAGAAGGCCAAACGTCGGCAACTGGATGAAAGGGTTGAAACGCTCCGACCAGATCAAGACGTGCCCATGGCCAGCAAAAACATGCTCAAAACGAAGAAAAGGTTCGCCACAGCCATATCGATGAGAATGAAGCTGCCACCTTCCGAAGGGAACACTCCTGATGAAGCGGATGTATATCCTAGCTACTGTTTATATCATCAAAAGATTGCACACCCCACCGAAGAGTGCAACGCTTTTAAAAATTGGTGGCAGGGATATGTTGTTTACCGACAACATTTCAAGCGGATGAAACGCAAAACTCGTCGGGAGCAAAGAAATACGACCGAGGAGCATATAAGAACTACCGGCAACTGTCGTATGGTTGACACTGGGGGATCGCAAGTTCTCACATTCGGGAGCGATTCTGATGAAGAAATAGCCCTTGGCCCTCTCTTCAAAGAACCCACCTCCGAGACGGAAGAAATGAAGACCTGTGAGAACATTCAGCTGCGCAATCGTATGCTGCCAGAAAAGAATCTTGGACCTGCTAACAGTGGATCAAATAGAAAAGATAAAGGGAAAGAAAAAGTCCCTGAAAATATCTCCCTCGATGATCAAGTCATCAAAGAGCTTGCAGCCAAGGACCCGCCCAAGAAAAACAAGGTGGATTACAACGTCCTGGCATACTTGAGGAAGCTACCCTCACAGCTAAGCATCCTTGACGCCCTTCTGCTATCAAAAGAAGCAAGAGATTCTCTGATCAAGGCGTTACAACAGCCTGACCAGTTTCAAGCTTTCCTCGCCTTAGAAAGGATGAAGGACGAGCTGAACGAAGTGCACACTGCTGACATCACTTTCGGTGATGAAGATGTTAGTTATATGTATGCCCTAGAGGCCATTACTGTACATGGGATGTATATTGTAGTGGATGCTGGGACATATATAGGAAGGACTTTCTCGCTCGACATGATAGTACGCTATCTGGTTACACTTTGTCTTAACATGTATACTTTCTGTCTCTCTGATTACATGTTGATAAAGCCCATAGGATGTGTACTCAACTTCCAGGACTATGATGTAGATCATACTAGTGGGGCCTGGGTAGTCTATGAGTACATCCTTGAATTGTTCCTAGTCGAGGGAATATCGAGACGGGGCATCGATATTCCAGAGTAGACTAGCACATATCTTCTCGACCCATGCGATGGGCGATGGATGATCCCATATCCATTGGTGTTTGACATCGAAGATGGTATGCGGGTGCTCAGTGGAGACTGGGTACACTGAACGGACTCGCCGAGAACTCCCAGATGGTATTATACCTCACGTCAGATGGCAGTTCTCTGGTGACACTGGTACAGCTTAGTCTGTTGACCCGAGATCGTCATAGAGTCTTGTGTGTCTCCCACTGTGCTTTGATTTCCACCCTACCACGGCTCTACTGAGTTGTGCAAACAGGTGGTTTTTGGGTACAGTCCCGATTCACATGGAGGCAATGAGCGATAGGAGGGGATTCGTCTCTCCCGGTATTGGGGGTTGATGTTGTGCTATGCTCGACTGGCCATAACAGAAAATCCCTGGCCAGGGTTGCAGTGATATACTGGTAAGAGTTATCAGTAGTTTCACGAATGTTATGGACCTCAAGTCGGCATGACTTATCGAGCTACTGGGGTCTGACGTTTACCACCCCTAGGCAAGATATGCGACATATCAGACGAACAGACCGGACTATACGATAGTGTTACTGGTCGGATTCACTGGAGTGTGAGCGGGCTTGCTCGTCGATCTTCAGATCGCTCAATACCCGGGTGGCCGTTACGTTTAGCAGACCGCTTGCGGCTTGTGGATGTTTGATATGATCATCATCCGCTGCCGGCGTATTGACGAGTCTTTAGAGTCCTACACAGAGGTTTCCTGGCTCAAGCGAAACGAAATAGGAGCGCATATGAGATATGTGCGGGACCGAGAATAATGCGTGTATGTGATACCGTATTCTATTCTCGCGATAAATGTATCGAATGGCTGTATGCGATATAACCTAGTTATCGATTCAAGCGTTGATTCGATAAGCCGATATATTGTATACTAGTCGGTTGTGTGCGACATAACCGGATCATTGAATCAAGTATTGATATTAATGATTTAATGCATATTTATATATATGATATATTACTTTGCATCAACTAGTATCGGTTTACTTAAGATGGATTTTCTCGCTCGGGTGTGCGCATTGCATATGCGATATGTTTATGTGCACATGGATGTATCATGTTTGATGATGCATACCACTTTGGTTAAGTGTAAAGTTTGAACCATGGATGTATTTATGTTTAGGGTTTTATTTTCTTAATTATTCATTTTATTCTTTTTGATAAATGAATAAAAGAAATGAGAAAAGAATGGTTGCTAGTTTTGTTGTTTAGTTGAAACTTCATGAAGCTTTGACCTAAGTCCACCATTCTTATCTCATTCTTAACCCTAACCATTCAACTAACCTTGGTTAACTCTCTACACTTTACCATGGTTCACTTATGATAAGAATTGATAATTCTTTTCTTTTTGGATTAATCTTTTCTTATCATTATTCTTCTTCTTCTTCATTCTTCAAGTGAAGAAGCTTGAGGTCATCAATGGTAGATTGATGTTTTGAGTGAGAAATCCAATTCCAAAGTTTACCCACATCCTATTTCTTCATCCTCTACCTCTTGCCAAGAAGTAGAGTGTGTTTCCTTCACAAGATTTTAGGGTTTGGTGAAGGTCGAGCTTGATTTAGCGATGCCTCGACGTAGATCATCTTCGGCATGGACATCGACGACCTAGCTCGTTTTCTCTCCGACGAAGTCGACTTTAGAGCCCGGATTTCTTATGGACAGCGAGAGGACGTCGTTGCGGAGCTATGGAGGTGGAGCAAACGGATCTACAAAGGTTGTATTTCCGTATTCTCATCTTGTAGTTAAGTGTTAACTAGTTTGCTTGTTTCGCCTAAATATCTAGTAAACGATCCGTAGTCGGGTTTGTAGGCACCCGTAAAATTTTATTTGTGCATGTTTGATCACTTGTGAAACTTAACTAGAGTGCCTAGGAACCCTACAGTGGTATCAGAGCCTAGCTAGAGCCTTAGGCGATGCGTAGACGGAATTTGAAGTCCGATCGAACCGAAAACCTACATCCAACTTGCTCTCTGTACTTTTTTCAAATTTGTGGATTTTTGCAAATTAAAAATATGCAGAAAAATAAGCAGGGAAATCTAAGAATTACGGTGCAAAAATTACCTAATGATCCCTCAAAAGTGCGGCGGAACCGCGGCATTAGCGTGCTAATGCGGCCCTTCCGCCGCCGTTTTGTCTTATTAGGCACTAAATTTTGCACAGTAACTCCTATTTTTCAGTGTTGGTTTTCCTGGAATATTTTTTTCTGAAATCAAGAGTTGAGTATTTTGGGTTGTATAAGGGGTTCGTACATTCGATCGGATTGTCAAATTTTGTCTATGTGTTTTTCCGGATAATTTTAGAATATGTTAAAAAGTTCGACCGGATATAAATACCCAATTTTTCCCCTGTCGGGAAATTTCCAAGTGTTGGAGATTTCTGTAGTTTAATCACGTTCTAAGTAGTGCAAGTAACGCGATGGTCCCTCTAGAAGACACAAACCTTAACTCGATTATGTGACCGTCTTGAACTGCCCTTTGAACCTTCGGGTTTGGGGCAGTACGGCGTGCCACATGTGAGGCGTTGGCTTGACCCTTCTACGGCTGGATCGTTGGTACTGAGGCACGAACGGAATGTTGTTAGACTTGTTTCATGTGTTGATCTGTTTCGGGAAAAGTTGGGTGTTAGATTGTTCGATCGAAAAGTTTAACATTTTCTGTTTATCCGGAATGGGATACAATAATTGGAATTCACAATAAGTTATATGATAACTGAATGAATGTTATAAACATAGCAATTTAGTCTCACTTGATCGGTTGCCACGGAATTTTGATATGATCAAAAGTCCGTCGCAATCACGTAGCGTACGCGGATACTCGCCGGGTAAACTTAATAGACAGCCTCACTCCATAGCCCCGACCAAGTGACTGTAGGAGAACCCCGTCGCCGAAAGCATCCGTTCGGGTGCTCGCGGTAGCGGTGTTCCGCCTTGGTGCACTTCGTCGACGGTATCAGGGGTGCGGCCGTCTACTGAAATTTGCGACGAGCATTCGATCAGGATGTCGGGAATCTTGTTGAATTACCCGACTTGGTATTGAAAAGTGTTTTCGATTTTGAGACTAAAATGCGGGGTTTATAATAGTTAGACATGTGATGTCTAAGAAATTCATTTGGTCAGGCATGCGATGTCTGAGGAGGTTGCGGATTCCAACTGTTGTAGTTTTACACTTTCTTTTCTGTGACCGTAAGTGTAATATGTGATATCGCCGGTTTCGTTGCTATATGTCAACGACAATTGGGATGGACATATTTACTTACGTTGATGACATGTGATGTTATGTGTTGCTGGATATGTTATATTGGATCGTCGTGTTTGAATAGCCGGGGGTTTTTTTTTATGTGAGATGAGTGTTTTTTATTTTCATTCATGTAAAAACTTGTATGTAATATTCTTTTATTGGGGCACTTCCAGGTTGCGGAAGTAGTCACCGTTTGTATATTATTTACTTTTCTGCACTAGGATAGACCCAAGGAGAGGAGCACAAGTAACCGGGTTCTGGGGTTCAGTGGGAGACCAACTCGAGGAGTCGAGTCCGGGTCTCCTAACCCTAGAATTGGCAGGGTTGCTTGCCGCTCTCGTAGGGGTCTAGGGGTGTGGGATTGGCTATTCATCACGACCGTGGAATCCGTGTTTTATACTGGCTCGTATTAAAAACACGGACGTCCTAGTATATCCAATATTTCATATGTTTCTTCTGCTGTGTTTTATCTGTGATCATGTGATGTTCTGTGACAGGTATTATATATAGTATATATGATATATTATATAGAAGTTGCTTATGTTTTACACCCGCGCTAGCCCTGCCCCGCTCTGCCGTTAGTTACCTAACCTAACGGTGCACGAGGGGACATCGAGACGAATGCGGATGGCATAAGTGTACGTCATATCTATCTGTGATGTTTAGGTAACTTAAAATGATGGGATATTCATTAATGAGATTAATGAAAGAAAATAAACCTAATTGATGTTGTGGAATCGAATTTCAAAATAAAACAGGTAGCTACAGTTCTTGCTTTGCATCGCGGTGTTCATTATAGAACATCCTGCACCTTATTCGATGAGGAAAGGACCGAGATCCCTTCACCGGGAGTGACTCCTTTAGCAATAACTGGCAGATGCTACAACCCTCGGTTTGTCTTTGATCGCTTCTATAGTTTCCGCTTTGCACAGTGATATATATGATATATCCCGCACCTCATTCGACGAGGAAAGGGCCGACGATCCCTTCACCGGGAGTGACCCCTTTAGCAAAACTAGAAAAGCTTCAAAAACATTCCATTTAAAAACCATTTGATTCCGCAACGAGATCAAGTTCAAAGCGTTAAAGGTTTTCACAAAAACCAGCCGCAACCCTCCGTCATTTTAGGAAGTAGAGTACTTAGTATTCGTGCTGTGTTTGTTGACCATAGTCAAGGCACAGTGTACGGTAGCTAAGTGATGTCTTCCTACATCGCATATGATGCGATTAGTTAGGACAGTCGCGTGACTTTGTTGACCTTAGTTAAGGGTCATGTGGGTGGGTCTAATTAATCACGAAATGACGGGTAGAACTTGACTAGTACTTATGATTTGTTGACCATAGTTAAGGTCATAGGTGCTAGGGGTAAAAACCTTTATCGGGAGTTTCAAGTGTTGAAACTTGCAATGAGATTGCATACCTTCTATGTGATAGTTGGATCCCGATACCCGCTGCGAGTAAGAGTTACTCCTGGGAGAGTTTTATACATTACAATTAGCCAATCAAGTAGGTGTCTAGAAAGGTGTCAACGGGGTTACGCCTCTGGGAAAACGAGGTTTACATTAATTAGGTTCGTGCGAAAGCACGGGGGACCTCCCTCAAAGTACCGACACTGGCCTGGCTGAAAGATTGGCGAACTTGTAGTGTGTAATTAATCCCGGCTAGTCTTTCCTTTTAGGGTTTGAAGGAAGATTTGATAAAAAGCAGTGGGAGCCATCCTGATTAGATAAAATAAAAACCAATCTATTCTTGACAGAGCGCACGCTGAGTGTTTTTCTTCTCTCTCTCTCCTGGTAGCGACCATATCACGCCTTAATCAAGATAATAATACGGATTATTGACCGAACCCGCTTGTTATACTGAGCTGGGGAACGTTGGTCCCGCTCCAACTTATAATTGTTATAAGACAGAGCAGGAAATAGGGGAATACCAGAATTCCTATGCCGCCCAAACGAAGAAAGTGCATATGATGCATCTCCTTCGGGTGTGTTCATTACAACGAACTGTTTCTCAGTATCCTCTGCATCCTGGGTATATGATACCGGATCAGGATCCCAGATATGTAATCTGTTACATAGGGCTACAAAAAGGTAGAAAAACTGAGAACGGGTGATAAGTTTCATGAGACAGAAACCGGGGCAAGTGTTGCAGCCAAGTCTGTTGGTCACTGTCACCCTGTATTACCAATACATTGATTCTGAACAAATGCTATTAGATGCTGAACCTGATATACAAAATCATATCAGTCTCTTTATTAGTAAAGAAATGATAAAATTTTGTATAATTGGATAATGTTTTGAATATTTCCTATATCAAAAGTTGATCGGTTCAGGTGCGTTATCTAAAAGCATTGATGTTCTAAATCAAACTACAGTTCTTAGTATATGGAACACACACAAGAGGAAGAGTTCAGAAATGAACGGATTCTTCTTGAGGTATTGTAGACTAGGTCAGATCAATGCGACCCGACTGGCTGAAGTTACATTTAGATGTATATTTAAATCGTTTTGAATTTACATCTTGTGCAACTCGCCAATCATGTCACAAAGATAAGATGACCATAGCTCTGTTTATTGGAAACAGAGAAAGAGTTAATGAACTCTTGGGACCGATACATGATGATGTATGTAAGGTCCCCTGTCTACACATGCCAGGACTGGTTCTTTATACTTCATTATATTCTCTGATAATCTCTCAAGATTCAGTCGTATGTTCCTGCTGAAACATAAGTCCGAAGCTTTTGAGGTATTCACAGAATATAAGTTAGAAGTAGAGAACCAATAACCGGGTATAAGTATTATGTCCTATGATGAGATCAGAGAGGAGAATACTTGTGCATAGAATTACTGCACTATTCTAAAAGAGAATGAGATTCTCTCTCAGCATTACTCTTCCGTATACACCATAGCACGATGGTATATCGGGGTGGGGCTATCACACCCTATATGATAAGGTGTGCTCTATGATGAGTACTACTGAGTTACCTTTTTCCTTTTGGGAGTTATGCACTTGAGAAGCTGCATACCTATTGAATTAGGTTGGAATCAAATCACTGCCTACCACTCCATATAAGATATGGTATGGGAAGAACCTATCTCTTAAGTAAGTTAAGATTTGGGATTGTCCGGCCTATGTCAAAAGCAAAATCCGGACAAGATCGAGGCAAGATCAGTTCTGTAGAACTGGAAAGGTTCCAGCTGTACAAAACTGCTAATGATTTGACAGAACCAAAGGATTCAATAGATTCCAACGAACCTCAGCCTCTCCGCCGATCTAGTAGGGTTCCTCACCCACCTGAGAGATACCTCGGTTTCTCGATGACAGTGGGAGCAAGGATTGCATCATGAGATGATGACCCAACCAGTTTCGAGCAGGCCATCGAGAGTAGGGACTCTGTAAGAATGGCTGGATGCTTAGTGATCTGAGAAGGAATCCTTATACACCAACAAAGTATGGACTTTGGTTGCAATATCTGAAGGGTTAAATCCCCATCAGGAGCAAGTATATCTTGAGAAGATTACTTGGTGTAGATGGAAAAGTTGAGACTTTCAAAGCTAGACTTGTTAAAGGTTTTCGTCATCGACCAGGCATGGATAATGATGAAACCTTTTTCCAGTAGCTATGCTTAAGTCTATCCAGATTCTACTTGCCACGGCTACATACCATGACTGCGATATCTGGTGGTTGGGTGCCCTGACTGCTTTTCTAAATACTGATTTAGAAGAGAACGTCTGTAAGAACACAGCCAGAGGTCTTCGTAAACAGTGGGAGCAGCGGAAACGTGTGCAAGTTGCTTTACATAATGAAGCAGGCATCGCGGAGTTGGAACGTCTGTTTTGATGTGATAATCAAAGTGTTTGACTTCATCAAAATGGTAGACGAACCTTGTATATACAAAAGGGTAGTAGAGTGTAAGGTCGTCATCTTCGTATTGTACGTAGACAACATACTCTTGATAGGAAAAGAGTTTCCTATACTACGATCGGTCAATCTCCTATTATCACTAGGATTCTCCAAATAGGATCAAAGTGATACCTCCTAAAAACCTGAGTTTTCATCTATGAGATAGATGTAAATGGATGCTAGGATTCTCACTAGATGTAGTGAGATGGTATCAATCGATCCTGAAGAGAATCACTGGAAGAGTTCCAGGGTGATAAAGACGACTGAATGTCAGTCACGGGCATTGTCTTTACCCTCAGTGAAGGGACGGTATGTTGGAAGAGTTCCAAGCTCGATACCGTGGCAAACTAGACGATAAAGGCTGGTAACATCGCTATTAAAGATACTACCAAAGAGGCTGTTTGGGTGTATATTGGTTCATAAGATGAACTACGTTCCTGCCATTGTATGACAATGGAAGCGTGGTTTCGACCCTGGAACCCTGGTCCCATCAGTGACCCATACAAATTCTGAGGAAGCATCACCTGATCATGGAGATAGTTGATCTCCAGGGTGATCGAGGTAAGGAGAGAAGACTCAGAGGACAACACGGCGGATCCACTCACGAAGGCCCTTTTTCCCAAAAAGAGACTTTTTAGGGGATGGTTGAGTATGTGATACTGCAACCACTGCTACAGATGGCCCTAGTGCAAGTGGGAGATTGTTAGTTATATGTATGCCCTAGAGGCCATTACTGTACATGGGATGTATATTGTAGTGGATGCTGGGACATATATAGGAAGGACTTTCTCGCTCGACATGATAGTACGCTATCTGGTTGCACTTTGTCTTAACATGTATACTTTCTGTCTCTCTGATTACATGTTGATAAAGCCCATAGGATGTGTACTCAACTTCCAGGACTATGATGTAGATCATACTAGTGGGGCCTGGGTAGTCTATGAGTACATCCTTGAATTGTTCCTAGTCGAGGGAATATCGAGACGGGGCATCGATATTCCAGAGTAGACTAGCACATATCTTCTCGACCCATGCGATGGGCGATGGATGATCCCATATCCATTGGTGTTTGACATCGAAGATGGTATGCGGGTGCTCAGTGGAGACTGGGTACACTGAACGGACTCGCCGAGAACTCCCAGATGGTATTATACCTCACGTCAGATGGCAGTTCTCTGGTGACACTGGTACAGCTTAGTCTGTTGACCCGAGATCGTCATAGAGTCTTGTGTGTCTCCCACTGTGCTTTGATTTCCACCCTACCACGGCTCTACTGAGTTGTGCAAACAGGTGGTTTTTGGGTACAGTCCCGATTCACATGGAGGCAATGAGCGATAGGAGGGGATTCGTCTCTCCCGGTATTGGGGGTTGATGTTGTGCTATGCTCGACTGGCCATAACAGAAAATCCCTGGCCAGGGTTGCAGTGATATACTGGTAAGAGTTATCAGTAGTTTCACGAATGTTATGGACCTCAAGTCGGCATGACTTATCGAGCTACTGGGGTCTGACGTTTACCACCCCTAGGCAAGATATGCGACATATCAGACGAACAGACCGGACTATACGATAGTGTTACTGGTCGGATTCACTGGAGTGTGAGCGGGCTTGCTCGTCGATCTTCAGATCGCTCAATACCCGGGTGGCCGTTACGTTTAGCAGACCGCTTGCGGCTTGTGGATGTTTGATATGATCATCATCCGCTGCCGGCGTATTGACGAGTCTTTAGAGTCCTACACAGAGGTTTCCTGGCTCAAGCGAAACGAAATAGGAGCGCATATGAGATATGTGCGGGACCGAGAATAATGCGTGTATGTGATACCGTATTCTATTCTCGCGATAAATGTATCGAATGGCTGTATGCGATATAACCTAGTTATCGATTCAAGCGTTGATTCGATAAGCCGATATATTGTATACTAGTCGGTTGTGTGCGACATAACCGGATCATTGAATCAAGTATTGATATTAATGATTTAATGCATATTTATATATATGATATATTACTTTGCATCAACTAGTATCGGTTTACTTAAGATGGATTTTCTCGCTCGGGTGTGCGCATTGCATATGCGATATGTTTATGTGCACATGGATGTATCATGTTTGATGATGCATACCACTTTGGTTAAGTGTAAAGTTTGAACCATGGATGTATTTATGTTTAGGGTTTTATTTTCTTAATTATTCATTTTATTCTTTTTGATAAATGAATAAAAGAAATGAGAAAAGAATGGTTGCTAGTTTTGTTGTTTAGTTGAAACTTCATGAAGCTTTGACCTAAGTCCACCATTCTTATCTCATTCTTAACCCTAACCATTCAACTAACCTTGGTTAACTCTCTACACTTTACCATGGTTCACTTATGATAAGAATTGATAATTCTTTTCTTTTTGGATTAATCTTTTCTTATCATTATTCTTCTTCTTCTTCATTCTTCAAGTGAAGAAGCTTGAGGTCATCAATGGTAGATTGATGTTTTGAGTGAGAAATCCAATTCCAAAGTTTACCCACATCCTATTTCTTCATCCTCTACCTCTTGCCAAGAAGTAGAGTGTGTTTCCTTCACAAGATTTTAGGGTTTGGTGAAGGTCGAGCTTGATTTAGCGATGCCTCGACGTAGATCATCTTCGGCATGGACATCGACGACCTAGCTCGTTTTCTCTCCGACGAAGTCGACTTTAGAGCCCGGATTTCTTATGGACAGCGAGAGGACGTCGTTGCGGAGCTATGGAGGTGGAGCAAACGGATCTACAAAGGTTGTATTTCCGTATTCTCATCTTGTAGTTAAGTGTTAACTAGTTTGCTTGTTTCGCCTAAATATCTAGTAAACGATCCGTAGTCGGGTTTGTAGGCACCCGTAAAATTTTATTTGTGCATGTTTGATCACTTGTGAAACTTAACTAGAGTGCCTAGGAACCCTACAGAAGATCTCCTCCTCGGGACGTGTGAGCATAACCGTCCCCTTTATGTCTCCGGATACTGTCATGATATCAAGATAGGCAAAATCCTGGTCGACAATGGGTCGTCCGTCAATCTCCTCAATGTAAGAGTGTTGAAGGAAATATGCATGAGCGTCCAACACCTCGCTCGGGATAAGATTACTATCTCCGGGTTTGACTCCCAGTCATCGCGGACGCTCGGGTCTGTGATACTGACGCTGCGCTTTGGGCTGCTAGTCACTGACATCAAGTTTCACATCATTGACGCTAAGACCTGCTATAACGCTTTGCTCGGCCGGCCTTGGTTACACGAGTACAACATCATCCCTTCTACACAACATCAGTGTATGAAGTATTTCAAAGATGGTCTCGAGTATACTGTGACAGGGGAGTTGAACCCATTCTCCATGAATGAGGTCCGAAAGTACGAAGATGCGAAATACTTCTTACCGGATTTTGAAGACACGGAAAGATGTCATAAACCAAAGGACAAAACTATCACCACTATTCTGGTCTTCGGGAGTGATACCGAGGAGGAAGAAGAAATAGTTTATTCAGGGCCGCCTCAATACAACAAGCCGGGACCGTGCACCCCTATGTTGATTTTCGGCAGCGACTCAGAAGATTAAGTCAATACCGTGTTCTCTGCTCGGCCGTCAATACGAGCCTTCGCTGGCGATAATCAGAGTTTGCAAATTGCCATGGTTCCGCGAAAGCATTACAAAGATCTAGACGCACTTGAAACTTATAGTGTGCAGGAACTGCAAACATTCTACGTTCCTCCTAGACGAAGAGACGAAAAAGCGATCCTCTTTTATCAATCCACGGAAACCAAAGTGAAGAAAGAAATTTGGCATGGTGCGGATTCTACACTTGACAGGCTCCAGCCCATCCGTCTGCCTAGATATTACACAGAAGGTTTGAAAAGGCTATTGAAACGCCAAGGGGTACCCTTCAAACAGACTACTCGACAAGCTCGATTCTACAACAGGATCTGGGACGTCCCCGAAACTCAGCGAAAGTTGCCCAACGGGAGAATGGAAACAATCGGGCTTGGATATATTCAATCCAAAAAACGGGAGCGAGTCCATGGTAGCTACGTCATACATGACTTCAATGAAGAAGGAGATGCCCTGTTAAAAGACGCTGAACCTGAAACAAAATGAGATCCTGCCATCAAAATGCCGAGTCCGTCGTTTGAAGAAAGGATGGACAAGCTAATAAGGGAAGCGGGTCAAAAGGTCCGGGACGACCATAACCGTGAAATGGCCATTTACGAGAAAGCCAGGACGCAGCGACTCCTTCAGCAGGCCATAGAGAATGGCGATGCTCCTCATCACCAGCCCGTCATACAAAAGACCCGGCGCAGAGGCAAAAATAAACCAAAGAACGGAAAAAACGTTCGATAGCAGCCAAGCGGGTCTGAGAAGCCACGCGAGCAAGAGTCGAGCAGCCGGGATCCGTCCCTTATAAAGAAGATGGGTCGCGAATATTCTTTTCCCCAAAACAAGACAAAGAAGATATTCGATCTTGTCATGAAACATCGGATGATGACACTCCCAGAGTCCAAGCATCCCGAGCAAGCAGACGAGGTCTCTCACCCAGACTATTGCTCTTACCACCAAGCAATAGGGCATCCTCTCGAAGACTGCTTCACCTTCAAGAACTGGGTTGAAGACCAATATCAACAAGGCAAGTTCGCTTTATCCAGCAGCTGGAGGGTAAGCCCGCCACAGAAGCATGAACCAAAAGCGACGTGTATAGCAAGAGTAGAACCAGATCAATATCGGTCTTGGACACGATCTCATACCTGCCACGTGATAACGCTGTCAGAAGAAGAGCTCGAGAATATGGATGACCTCCCCTGGTCCTTCAAAAACGATAATGGCGAGGTGATCTCAGAGTTTCCACCGGCGCCAAAAGAGCTGGAAGATGGGATACATACTACTGCAGATAATATCAAAAAAAATTGATTTGGGAACGACAAGTGACCCGCGACCGACATTCGTCAGTGAGCTGTTGTCTGAAGAAAGGGTGGCTACGCTAAAGAACGTGCTCATGCAGCATAGAGACTGCTTCACATGGAACTATTCCGAGATGCCGGGATTAGATCTAGAGATTGCTGTGCACAAATTGGCAATTTCTCTGGACATCAAGCCAATCAAACAAGCGCCAAGACGAAGGCGGCACGAGCTTGAGATGAATATCAACGCTGATGTCAAGAAGCTAATTGACTCCGGCTTTATCCAAGAAATTCAGTACCCTGATTGGATTGCCAACATTATCCCGGTGATGAAGAAAAATGGGACGGTGCGCATCTGCGTGGACTTTCGGGATCTCAACAAAGCTTGCCCGAAGGACGACTTTTCAGTACCGGTCACCGAGCTGATGATCGACAATACGTCCACCCACGAAGTCTTCTCTTTCATGGATGGCTCATCAGGATACAATCAGATAAAGATGCATCCCGAAGACCAGAAGCATACCGCTTTCCGGACCCCTTTGGGCATATTCTGCTACAAGGTGATGCCTTTTGGTTTAAAGAATGCCGGTGCCACCTATCAGAGAGCCATGACGAAGATCTTCGATGACCTCATACATGAAATCGTCGAATGCTATATCGACGACCTTGTGGTTAAAAGAAAATCATACGAGGAACATCTAGAGCATCTGAAGATCGTGTTTCAACGCCTTCGGAAATACAACTTGAAGATGAACCCTCTCAAATGAGCGTTCGGAGTTTCCTCGGGCAAGTTTCTAGGATTCGTCGTCCGGCACCGAGGCATCGAGATAGATCCGTCAAAGATCAAGGCGGTCATGGAAATGCCTCTGCCAAGGACTCTCAAGCAACTGCAATCTCTCCAAGGAAAGCTCGCGTATATCCGGCGATTCATAGCCAATCTCTCCGGCAAGTGCCGTCCTTACAGTCACCTAATGAAGAAAGGGAACCCTTTCGTCTGGGATCGTAAATGCCAAAGCGCACTGGATGAAATCAAGCAATACCTGCAGAATCCGCCAGTATTGGCCGCTCCCGTTAAAAGAAAACCTCTTGTCCTATACACAACAGCCCTCGAAGGATCTTTAGGCGCGCTGTGGGCACAAGAAAACGACCAAGGGAAAGAGAGAGCCCTCTACTACTTTAGTCGAGTTCTCCTGGGGGCAGAAAGCAATTACTCCCCCATCGAAAAACACTGCCTGGCGTTGATCTTCATGATAACGAAACTTAGACACTACGCGTTGCCACATGAGGTCCATTTCATATCAAAAGTGGATCCTCTCAAATAATTGATGTCGAAGGCCATATTAACAGGGCGGCTCGCTAAATGGGCCCTGCTCTTGATGGAGTTCTCGATAACTTATCGGCCTCTTAAGGCAGTGAAAGGCCAAGCCATAGCCGACTTCCTCGCTGAGCATCCGATACCCGCCAGTTCTCCTTTGAATTGCGAACTGCCAGACGAGCAGGCATTTGACACGATCGACGGTGAGAAAGGAGAAAGTGACACCCGATGGGAACTTTACTTCGATGGGGCATCTTCCATGAAGAAGCGTAAACAAAGCACCCCCATAATGAAATCAGGGGTAGGCCTCATCTTCGTGACTCCCCAAGGAGGGATAATGCGCTTCGCCTTCTCTTTAACGGAGCCGAAGAAAAACAATGAAGCCGAGTATGAAGCTTTGATAGCAGGTCTTGAGATGCTGTTGACATGGGAATCGAAAACCTTCTCATATACGGAGATTCCCAGCTGGTCGTCAGCCAAGTAAACGGCGATTATCAAACATGCAAGCCAGAGTTAATGAAGTACGGCGAGAGGGTACAACAATTACTGACTCAAATCCCTTCCTACATTCTGGAAAGCATACCGCGTGCGGAAAATAGCAAAGCGGATGCATTTGCCAAACTCGCTAAAGAACTGGCCGACGAGAATCTCGATGACGTGAGGATCGTTATGCAAAGCCGTCAGGTTCTTGCACCGGCAGAAATATCTCCGGAACCCTCCGAAGAAAAGGGAGCGACTGAGCAAGCGACCCTACAAATAAAGGACTAGGAAGATGCTAAGGATTGGAGAGAAGTCTTTATAAACTACTTCAAATCCCGTCGAATACCTGAAGACGCGTCCTCAAGACATCAGCTCATGAAACGAGCTCTGTCTTTCGCCTTCGTCAATGATACTCTGTATAAGAGATCATTTGATACTCTGTGGCTAAGATGCCTGGGACCTGAAGAAGCAAGGAGAGTCATCCAAGAAACTCATGACGGACTTTGCGGTTCTCACCAAGCCGGGCCGAAGATGAAGCTGAAGATCAAACGGATGGGTTATTATTGGCCCACGATGATCCAGGACTGTCTCGAATACGCGAAGCAGTGCCACTCGTGCCATATTCATGGGGACTTCATCCATCAGCATCCAAATCCTCTACATCCAACGGTGGCTAGCTGGCCATTCGAAATGTGGGGAACCAACATAATCGGGCCCATTGAACCAGCATCGTCGAGAGGGCATCGGTTCATATTGGCGACAACTGATTATTTCTCCAAATGGGAAGAAGCAGTACCGCTAAGGGAAGTAAAGACGGAGAATATCCTCCATTTCTTCAAGACGTACGTCATCTACCGATTTGGCACTCCGCGACGGATTATCTCCGATAACGGGCCGTCCTACAGAAGCCACAAGATCAGCCGCTTTGCACAACAGCATAACATAGAATGGAGATACTCTTCGGTCTACAATTCCCGAGCTAACGGTCTGGCTGAGGCTTTCAATAAGACCTTGACAAAGATCGTGAAAAAGACAGTGTCTCGAAATAAGAGGGACTGGCACGAGAGACTGTATGAAGCTCTCTGGGCGTATCGAACTACGTTCAAAACAGCCACGAATACAACGCCGTATGCATTGGTATTCGGCACAGAAGCGGTACTCCCCCTCGAAATAGAGTTACCCTCTCTACGAATGGTAGTTCTTTACGAGCTAACAGACGAACAAAATGCTCACCTTCGGCTTGAGGAGCTCGATGCCCTTGATGAAACCCGTCTCCTGGTGCAACAAAATCTAGAAGCTTATAAAGCAAAGATGACGCACTCATATGAGAGATTGACTAGGTCGAGAACATTCCGCCAAGGCAAACTCGTGCTAGTGGTCAAAAGACCTATGATCCCCAATCGTGCCAAACGGGGGAAATTCAAGCCGAACTATGAAGGCCCGTACATCATAGACAAGGTCTACCAGGGTGGAGCTATCTACTCATGGACATACATGGCGAAAGACCTTTCAAGCCAATAAACGGTCGCTTCCTAAAAAAATACTACGCCTAACGAGTCACGGCCTAGGTCAACGATAGATGACGACGCCTATATCCGCTCGTTATCTTTCTAAGCCCAAACTCTGTAAGTAGTAGCCGGCTTTCGGACCGAAACGTCCTTAAACTAACAATGGATCACTATGTCCTAAAACTGGCGACGGACCGAAACGTCCTTAAACTAACAATGGACCACTATGTCCTAAAACTGGCTGTTGACCCAGACGTCGATAAACTACTACGGACCGCAGCATCCCAAGGCTGATAAAAAAAAACAAAAAAAAAGAATAATAAAAAAAAGGAAAGAGAAAACGGTATGTCCATAAGCAAAATGGGCACGGATGAAAACCCGAGAGGGCTCCGTGAGTAAAAACAGCAGTGCTACCGGCGAGTTTTGTGAAAACCCGAAATGGCGCAATCTCGTTAAAAGACACTTGCAAGGTCCTATCGACCTTGTAGGGAGAAACCACCTGCGTGCAATCCTTACGACTCACAAGGGAGAAACACGCTTAGGAATCCCTATGATTCCTAAGGAGAAACTATGCTTACAAGATCCTCATGACTTGTAAGGAGAATTCCCCTTTGAGACCCTCACGGCTCATAGGATTCAAAAGCCTTAAGCTACAGGGATGTGAACATGTTCTTAAGCAGCCTCCACAACCTCCAATACTGCCCTACAAGCGGTTCAGTACTGACCCTTGTATACAATCCACGGGCGCGAATAAACATTTCCTTAACAAAGTCTCATCAAAGACTGGGGACATGTTCATATGGCAAAAGACACTTGTAAGTCCTCTCGACTTGTAAGGAGAAAATACTCTTGTAAGATCCTTATGACTTATAAGAGAACACACACTTAGGAATCCTCACGATTCCTAAGGAGAAAACGCACCTACAAGATCCTCACGACTCGTAGGGAGAAATACCTTTATGAGACCCTTACGGCTCATGAAGTCAAAAGCCTTAGTCGACAGGATCCTAACCCTATTCGCTAAGCCACCTTTGTTCAACATCGACAGAGGCAAATGATGATTCGCTCCTGGCAATATCCTAGTTGTAGCGATGTTGATGCCGAAATTGGTGTCCAATCCTAAACTCGCAGCGAAAAGCCAGCGAGCCACAAATGCATGCAAAACAGCCAAAATGATGGGGCAACTTGCAACGAAATCAGCAAGTAAAAACGTATGCATATAAAATAGCCGAAATGATTAGGCAACTCACAATAAAAGTAGCGAGTAAATAAAAAAAATAGCCGAAATGATCGGGCACCACGAAAAATAGCCGAAATGATTGGGCAATCACGACTCTTGCGATATAAAAGCTGAAATGATAGAGCATCGTGGAAAGAAAAATATAAAATGAAACCTTTTGCCCTACAGGTGATATCACATCAATCCATGTATACAATCCAGGGGCGCAATCAAAGAAGGAATCACACCTTCCCGCCCCAGGCTCCATCAGAAGAAGAAGCCAAATCTCAATAGTTCACGGACAACCTGGAGATCATCTCAATACCATTCTCATTTCAACAGACACGACATCAACAAATCAGAGCTGCGGCAAGATTCCCAGTTCCATGACTCGACGATGCACAAACAACCGAGAGTCAAAAAATTACTGGTCATGTGGAACACGGCATATGTCAATCCTGACCCCGTAGGAAACGTCCAGAGCGGAGCCTGGTCCTCGCAGAACACGGCTATGACCCCGTGGGAAGCATCAAGAGCAAATTCCTAGTCACGTGGAAAGCGGTTATGTCAATCCTGACCCCGTGGGAACCGTCCAGAGCGGAGCCTGGTCCTCGCAGAATACGGCTATGACCCTGTGGAAAGCATCCAGATCAAATTCCTGGTCACGTGGAACACGGCTATATCAATCCTGACCCCGTGGGAAACGTCCAAAGCGGAGCCTGATCCTCGCAGAACACGGCTATGACCCCGTGGAAAGCATCCATAGCAAATTCCTGGTCACGTGGAACACGGCTATGTCAATCCTGACCCCGTGGGAAACGTCCAAAGCGGAGCCTGGTCCTCGCAGAACACGGCTATGACCCCGTGGGAAGCATCCAGAGCAAATTCCTGGTTACGTGGAACACGGCATATGTCAAACCTGACCCCGTGAAAAACGTCCAGAGCGGATCCTGGTCCTCGCAGAACACGGCTATGACCCGTAGGGAGCATCCAGAGCAAATTCCTGGTTATGTGGAACGCGGCATATGTCAATCCTGACCCCGTGGGAAACATCCAGAGCGGAGCCTGGTCCTTGCAGAACACGGCTATGACCCCGTAGGAAGCATCCACAGCAAATTCCTGGTCACATGGAATACGGCATATGTCAATCCTGACCCCGTGGAAAACGTCCAGAGTGGATCCTGGTCCTCGCAGAACACGGCTATGACCCCGTGGGAAGCATCCACAGCAAATTCCTGGTCACGTGGAACACGGCATATGTCAATCCTGACCCCGTGGAAAACGTCCAGAGCGGATCCTGGTCCTCGCAGAACACAGCTATGACCCCGTGGGAAGCATCCAGAGCAAATTCCTGGTTATGTGGAACGCGGCCTATGTCAATCCTGACCCCGTGGGAAATGTCCAGAGCGGAGCCTAGTCCTCGCAGAACACGGCTATGACCCCGTGGGAAGCATCCAGAGCAAATTCCTGGTTACGTGGAATGCGGCCTATGTCAATCCTGACCCCATGGGAAACGTCTAGAGCGGAGCCTGGTCCTCGCAGAACATGGCTATGACCCCATGGGAAGCATCCAGAGAAAATTCCTGGTCACGTGGAACACGGCATATGTCAATCCTGACCCCGTAGAAAACGTCCATAGCGGATCCTGGTCCTCGCAGAACATGGCCATGTCAATCCTGACCCCGTGGGAAGCATTCAGAGCAGAGCCTGGTCCTCGCAGAACACGGCTATGTCAATCCTGACCCCGTGGGAAGCATCCAGAGCAAATCCCGGTCCCATAAAACACGGTTAAAGTCAATCCTGACCCTATGGGAAATGGCCAGAACAACTCCTGACTCCGTGAAATGCGGATAATGGTAACCTCACCTATCACCTACGGGTCCTCACGACTTATAAGGGAGAAAACTCTTTTGTGAGATCCTTACGACTCTCAAGAGAAAACACACTTAGGAATCCTCACGATTCTTAAGGAGAAATTACACCTACGGGATCCTCTCGACTCGTAGGGAGAAATACCTCTATGAGACCCTCACGGCTCATAAAGCTGAAAAGCCTTAGGAGGCAGATTTTAACCTGACTCCTAAGCCATCGCTGTCCTACAAGGAAATCAAAATAAATCATCCACAGAATGCACTTACAAGAAGAGACACACCATCATAGAGCAAAATATTTCTTTTATTCATGAATTAAAATGGATACAAAGTACAATTTATAAAAGAATCAAAAAACAATCTCAATCAGGGGTATGTACAAGAAAAAGAGAATAAAAAAATATACAATTCTTCAAGCCGGCGGACGATTCAGTAGATTTTCCAGTTCACCCCTTTTCCGCCGGGCCTCGGCTTCATAATTCATTATCGTCAAAAGACGAGCCTCCGCTTGAGCCTGTTGGGCCTTGTATGAGACAAGCCGGCCTTCAAGCTCTTTTTCAGTAACCTTATGGGCTTCGACCATTTCACGAGTAAAAACGGCGGCCTTATCAATGGCTACCACCTCCTTGATAGCCTCTTGAAGCACCCGCCAAAGTTCATATGCTTTAGTAGTCTTAGCCGTAAGGTTAGCTTGAAGCTCCCTCAGCGCTTTGTAAGCCAGCTCCCTCTTCGAAAACTTGCGGCTGAACCTTTTCTCACATGATATCATGTTCGCAGCACACCGCTCAATTAGACCCCGCAAGCTCGCTTTTGCGGCCACAACCTCCGAAAGAAGGCGTGTACATTCAAGGACATGCACGCAAGCCTCCACCTGCCGACAAAACTCAACCCAGACTTGCACCAACGTTTCACTATGATAGGTGGCAAGAAAGGGAAGAGAGCCGTTGGCTTCAGCGGCAAACGCTTCAGCCGTGATCAGACTGCCAGCACGAAGATCCTCAATTAAGGCTGACAAGGAGTGAGGCTTAGCTTTGCCATCCGTTCTGAGGCGCAAAGAGCATAGGGACCGGGTGGCATGGCGATGCGAGACTCCAGCGTGGTGAGTACTGGCAGAGCTGTTCAGATTTATAAACAGGCAGCGAGACTTGTAAGTAAAAAACAAATGGAACGGCGTTGAGACTTTACTTACCCACTGTTTACCCAATCAGAGCAAAGCTCTGTTCAAATTCCAAGGCGGGAAATAAAGCAACGCTTCTGTTTCCCCCAATCAGAGCAAAGCTCTATTTTAAAAATTCAAATAAAAATAAAGGAAGCAACGCTTCAGATTGACTTGCGCTGCGCGCAACGCGCCACGTGTCAAAAACAGACGCGCCAGCGCTGCGCTCAAGACAGCGCACCCAATCAGAGCAAGTCTCTATTTTAAAATAAAAATAAAGGAAGCAACGCTTCAGCTGACTTGCGCTCTGCGCTGCGCGACACGTGTCAGCGCAGTTGCGCTGCGCGACACGTGTCAAGCGCAGTTGCGCTACGCGACACGTGTCAAGCGCAGGTGCGCTTGCGCCAACTGTGCCAGCACTAAAACAGAATTAAAATTCCAGAAAGATCTTTCTAATCTTGTTAAAACAAGAAGATTATCTTCTGTAAAACGGAGCCCTTGGATCAAAGATCCGACGGTGGGGAAATATCCCCAGATCAATCAGAGAAATATCTTTTTAACTGATTTAACAAATCAATTGGCACTATAAAAAGGCCCCTAGACTCCAAGTCTAAAAGACATAGAGAGAACTCACAGAAATCTTCTGAAAACTTTGAGAAAGAACTCAGAAAAAGAAAAAGGTAAACCTTTGAAAAGAAGAATTTCTTCTAAAAAGATCGATGATCTAAAAACAAGATCAAGATCTTGAATAAAAAGAAAAGATCAAATAATAAGAAGAAAAAAAAGAAGAAGTAATATACTTCTTCATTAGATCTTTTGATCTACATATAAAGGCACAGCCTTTTGATGAACCATTGGTTCTTTAATCATGAGGTAAAACCTCTTGAAACAAGAAGAAAAAACTTATTTTCTTTGATCCAAATTTGATCAAGAGATTAAACAGTGCCCTGCACTTGTAAAATTTGCACTATTGCGCTCTTGGGTTGGCGCAAGCCACCAGAGAGCGCCACGTGTCAGCCCCAGAACAAACTGCGCCTTGCGCTTTAAAAAATGAGCATTGCGTTCTTGGATTGGCGCAAGCTATCAGAGCGCGCCACGTGTCAGCAGCGCAATAGCGCAGCGTACTGTCGCAGCGCACTGTGCTTGCGCTCACCAGAGCATGACACGTGTCACCTCCACATGAGTTTGCGCCTTGCGCTGGCGCAAAGCGCCTGACAGGCCACGTGGCGCACTGTCAGAATATTAAATGCAGCGCATTATTAAAGGGCAAAGCCCAATTAAGAGGTCCAATGGACCAAAACAAATGCTCTGCATTATAAAAAATAGGTAGAGCCCAAACAAAGGTCTGTCAGACCAAAACAGATGTTGTGCATCATTTATAAAAGGGCCTAATAGGCCAGAAAAAATGCACTGCATTATTAAACAAGGGGCAGAGCCCTAGTAAAGGCCTAACAGGCCAAATATAAATAAAATGTTGAACATTTTCAACTGGACTTAGCCCAATTCTGGCCGTAAGTCCTCAAATTAAATTGAACTAAGCACAAATGCTCTCTCAAATCAATTTACACCCGGTTCAAGGGTACATCTCCGAACTCCTCTAATATTTGTCATTGTAATCCTTCAACGTCGTCAGAGAGGTGACGGGTCCCGACAACCACACATCGATACGGACTGTGAGGTCCTTAAACTCATGGACTAATGCGTCCTTAAACCAGCAATACGGACTGTGGGGTCCTTAAACTCATGGACTAATGCGTCCTTAAACCAACAATACGGACTGTGGGGTCGTTAAACTCATGGACTAATGCGTCCTTAAACCAATATTCTCCCCCTAAAATGGGAATAATGGACCACCATGTCCCTAAACTGGAAATGGACCACTATGTCCCTAAACTGGAACAATAGAGCTCCCAAATGCTCTTTTGTCGGATCTAAACGATCCTGTTAAGTTGATCTTACTCTCAAATTAGACTAACGTATCCTTAACAAACGTTTGAGTCGATCTTAGCCTCAAAAATGGCTAACGTATCCTTCAAACAGACTTTAGTCCCAAATTGGACTATAAATCTCCCAACCAACCTTGGTTCATGGGTACATCTCTGAACTCCTCTGATATCTGTCGTTGTAATCCTTCAACGTCTTCATAGAGGTGATGGGTCCCGACGGCCATACATCCAATGGACCACCATGTCCCTAAACTGGAACAATAGAGCCCAAATGCTCTTTTGTCGGATCTAAACGATCCTGTTAAGTTGATCTTAGTCTCAAATTAGACTAACGTATCCTTAAGAAATGTTTGAGTTGATCTTAGCCTCAAATATGGCTAACGTATCCTTAAACCAAAACCCCAAACCCAAATCTAAGAAAATACGGATTTGGACTAATCCACGTCCTACGGGCGACGACATAAATTAGTCTCCGTATACAATCCACGGGCAACCACAAACAAAACAAACACCCACGACACGGAGTGAAATTCTGGAGAAGGAGAAAGTTGTTACCGCGATGCGGTAGCGTAATTAACTGCAGGGGCTTGCGCTTGCAGGGAAGACCGTCCCCACAATCAAAAACCCCTCTACCGAGGGGGAATCTGATGAAGTCTGCTACATCGGCCGCATCCGTCTAAACCTTCGATACAAAGTGCCATAAATCAACTTGGCATCTTCGGAGAGGTGGACGGATAAAACCAAATAGCATCTGCCCCGAATCTCAGGCAAGACGTCCCTGTCTTGGCCGCCATTCGGAGGGGAACACCCACAGTCATGCAAGAGGGGTCTGAAGGCTCCCCAGGCTCATCAAGAATTTCAACCTCGTCATCAGCTTCTAGAACTGTAGAAGACATCAATGTCATTATATGAAATAATAATAACACGGTGAGGAGAGGGCGAAAGACACTGACCTTGCCTGGAAGAGAGGACGATGTGTTGAGGAGATATCGCTTGCGGAGCGGCCATCTCCAACAGGCGCTGAAAGGACTTCCTGGGAGATAGATCGGCAATAGACGCCGCCAATCCACGCAATTCTGAAAAGACAGAAGGGTTCAGATAATGGAGAGATCAATAATGTAAAATATATAAGGTTACCTTCGATGCTTCTCCCATTATGGGCTGGAGGGATAGCAGCTTCGGCAGTCTCCTCCGTGCCCCTAAGCACATCATCGGGGACGTGGGCAAATGTAACGACTTCCGAGCAAGGAGCAGTGGCTACCACTGCAGGCTCCAGTGGATGGATGGTAGCCTCGACTACCTGTCCCTTAATCTTCGGGCCGCCCCCAGAAAGATCCATCGGATCGGCGACCAACAAAGATGCCTCTCCCAGGGGAGCAAGAGCTTGGGGAGCGGGAGTCACCAAGGGAGACTCCATCGCAGGAGCAATGGTTGCATCGACTCCCTCCATACTGATTAATGTTTCATTGGGGATATTAGCGGAGTCTACAGTCAAAGAGCGACTCGAATATAGATCCTCCGCCGCCACCGAAGTCCCTGCAGAGTTTGTACGAGGATAAGGATATACATATGTATACTAGCAATACAAAATATACAAAAAGATATATAAACGTACCGATGCGCAAAGGAGCTTCTAATATGGCTTTTTCAAGCCGGCGCTCCTTCTCAAGAAGTCGTGCTCGCCGGGGCTCGAGGGTAGATTCATGACCACCAGTCCACAATGAAAGCGCGTCTTCGGCATCGGCCGAGATAGGTTGCTTGAGAGCTATCTCACCTCCTTCTTCCAAAGAACCTATGAATATCCGCCGTATCGATGGAGGATCTTCGTAGAAGATGATTCCAGGATAAGGCCTATTTGGGATCCTTACCTTCTCAGTTTCAAGCTGTGAGTGTCTTATAGCCTCAGCCAATTGTGCGGCTTCCTCGGCAGATGAACCTAGGAAAAGAATACCATCATCCGGCGCTATCATGGATATTGGTTCGTCTTGAACGATAGGCTCGGATTCTACTAAAAGATCGAGCAGACGGATAACTGTCTTCTTCCTCCTCTTCGGCCCAGAACTAATGCCAGAAGACGCTCGCTTCTTTTCCCGTGGAGCTTTGGTACGGCGTTGACCCACTTCACCTTCAATGTCCTCGCTTGGCGGTGCTATCGATGACAACACGGCCATTGCTGACGCCGCAGTCGATGACAATGCTACTGGCGCCCTATTGCCCCTTGATTGAGCTCTAGTGCACGGCGGCATGCCAGCTGTGGGAGTTAGATCCACTTCCGTTGTCCCCGGAGTAAGCACGACGCTAGTGTCTCTCAAAAGAGGACGAACCGCGGCACACGGTCGCGGTGGAACTCCCGTGGTTTGGATCGGAGCGGGAACCCTATATCCAAGGAGTATCCTTTTCTCTTCAGTAATAATAGGACTGACTCGGTGGAGATACCAACCCGTGAAAGCCCCCACACATCGAGGAATATGATCAGCTTCAGGAATCATGAAGTAAGAACCAGTGTTCAGCCGCATGAAGTGATGAGCGGCGTCATGAACAACTTCTGGCGACGGGCTAGGCTCCACTATAAATGCCTCGAAAGGGACGCCCTGGTCATACCCGAGTTGCCTAGCAAAGCGTTGTGGGTTGTACCACATAAAAAGGGCCGCACCGTTTTGGCGAAACACCAGGTAACCCGGCCTGATTGAATATAAATGCATGGCTTCCTTTGGCTTCAAGGAGGGTGCTCCCTCTTTTGACAAATCAAGGAGCTGCTGGATCGGTCCTGAAGGAGAAGAGAGGACTCGATCATTGAATACCATCCCTCCTGTATTGGCATAGGGAGTGATCAGCACGCGAATAGCCCCGAACTGAGTCGGGTCAGGGGCAGAAGCATCCACCAGCCGCATGAGTCGCGGAAAAGTGTAGGCGTCATAAAAGCTGGGTCTCTGATGCGCAGCAAATGCCCCCGGTACATGCATCTCAATCCACAATGTAAAGTAATGAAGAGAGAAATTTACCACATCTACGCCTAGGGTTGAGGTATTAGCCGCAGCACTTAACCCATGATATAGATGCACCAGCCCCGCAATACCCACAGCTAGTCGCGTCCCCTCGGCAATGCGATGAGCGGGGTAAATAACATAGGCTCTCATGAAACGATGGTGCATGAGAATGGCGAACCAACTGAGCCAAACACTGATGAAGCCCACGAAGAAAGTCTCCTCATCCATACCAGGAGCTGTGATCGACTCGAAAGAGACGGCCGGCATGATGGGAATGTAGAACTGCGGCAGGTCCTCTTCTTTAGTCGGCCGCTTATTTAAACCAAACCCAAAGGGGTCGTTGATATTCGCGAACTTCGGAGCCGTCTTTGACAAGACATCTTCGTGAAGGAAGCAGGCGATAAAGCTTTTAAAAGTGACGCCTTGCTCCTCTGACTCTGTGAATAGCTTCTCGAAAATACTCAGAGTCTTGATCAAACTTGAGCGCTTGTGGCAGACAGCATTCCCGGTCGACAAGCCATCAAGCACGGCAGGCTCGGTTTCGAAGACATACTCATCGGGAGACAGTAATTCTTCATAAAGTGTCCCCATGGCCGGCAACCCTGAGATCTCGCAAAATTCTTCCAGAGAAATTGAAACTTCGCGATCCCCTAGAAGGAAGGTGTTAGTGGAAAGATTCCATTGGTTTAAGAAGGCCTTAAGCCACCAGACATGGGGAGACTGATAATGGAAGAGAGATGCATATACCGCCTGATAGAGTCCGACCCTCTGCAGTCGCGCATGATGGGCAGACAGGATATAACGGGCCCAGAGAAGGTAGCCCGTGGGATGTCGAGGGGTAAGCCTTATCTTGTAAATATGTCCCCATGGCTGGGCTTCGCCCTGGCAAATGCGGCGCCCTAAAATGTCTATAGCCGGTACCGGATGGTTCGGAATACCAGTTGTTGAAGGCTCAAGCCGTCCCATAGGGGTCCAATTTAGCATCTCCACAGCAAAGGCGGTCCGTGGAGGATCCATCGGCAGAAATGGACAGGTAGGCTCTGTAGGTACCTCGCAAACGAAACTGCGGTGACCACGGATAATGTGACCATATCAGGTCCCCCATAAAAACATATTAGTGCAATTCGGGTCATGAGCCCTGATCATCGCCATCACCTCTTCGTCAGACGGTGACTAAGGAAAGGCAGCCTTCGAGCGGGTGAAAGGGAAGTACGGAACGGAAGTCATTGTGCCTGAAATAAAAGAAGGGGAAACTGTTAAGCGAAGCCAACATATGTGTGTGTATATATATATATATATATATGTTTGTAAATGCATATATAAAAAGACAGTGGAAGAAAGCGACAAAGGACTTATTTTATGGGACCATTAGTTACAAAACACATGGGTCCTACAAAATCAAGATGGCGGCTTGCTAATGATGAGGCAAAGCAATTAATATGAGACAAAGAGAAGATTCTCAATAAATGAACAGTGGATTTCAAATGGCCCTACACATTCCCCAAAAAGAAATCCATCTTGGACAGTACAAAAATCAAGCAGAGCAAGAGAATTAAATTCCCAGAAAACCCTACTGCAAATCTTTTCTTTTTATTGCAAAGAACAACTCAGGGCAAGAAATCCCCAAGAAGTTCTCTGTGAAGAACTGAGTTCTTTAAGAAGGAATTAAATTCCTTTTGAGCAAAGGAATTAAATTCCCAAAATTAGCAGAGCTAAGCTCTTGGAAACGGAATTAAATTCCAGAGAAAAGACAAGCATCGATCCCTGAAGATCAGAGAAACCTTAAAAAGGTCTATTGTTTAAAGATTGAATGGTTTTCTTTTTAAAGAACTTAAAAATGGGTTCTTCTTAAAGGGAAAAACCCTTGATGTGGATTTAAAATCCAATGAAGATTTCTGCAAAAGTTCTTCAGCCGTTCAAGATCATTACCTGAGAAAAGGGAATCTTTTGATAGAGTTAAACTCTGGAAATTTTCAAAATAGAGAACTAAGCTCTGAGAAAAGAGAATTAAATTCTCAAAGAGAAAAAGTAAGCAAGGAAGAAGATGAGCAAAGTGGAGGCGCTTCTGAAGGGACGCTGGCATTTATAGGATGTGATGGGAAATGTTTCATCTCCCCTATTCCCTAGACAGATCTAACGGTCAAAAAGGTGACAGCGTTGCACTCACGTGCAGACACGTGAGTGCAACGCTGTGGGGGCATTTGTTCCCTAATAAAAATCAGGAAATACCTCAATGAGGTATCACATGTTTACACATAACCAAGGGTCACGTGTTGGCACGTGATAGTTTCCTATGATCTCCACTTTATAGAATTAAATTCTAAATCAAACAAAAATGTAACAAAACAGTCAGGAAATACCCTAGTGAGGTATCATGTGCTCACACGTGACCAAGGATCACGTGTTGACACGTGATAGGTTCCTGCGATTTTTGCTTTATAGAATTAAATTCTAGTCAAACAAAAATATAACAAAATATAGGGAAATACCCCAATGGGGTATCACGTGCTCATACGTGACCAAGGGTCACGTGCTGACACATGACTCTGTTATTATAAAAGTAAAATTCTAATCAAGCAAACAATTAGGGGAGTCACGTGCCCACACGTGACGAACTTTTAAAGAAACCACTGAAGGAATTAAAAGGCATGATAAAACATCAAAGAAAGATCCCGACGAGGCATCACGTGTCTGCACATGACCAAGGGTCACGTGCTGACAAATGATGATTCCTTAACTCTTTAAAGAAGCAGAATTTAATTCTGTTTAAAATGTTAATCAAGGGGGGTCACGTGTCAACACGTGATGGGATCCTAAGCTCTCTAAATTGATAGAATTAAATTCTAATCAAACAATCAATTAATGGAGTCACGTGCCCACACGTGATGGACCTTTAAGCCCACTGAAAGGGATTAATAAAGTATAATGAAACACTAAGGAAAAACCCCAATGGGGCATCACGTGCTCACACGTGACCAAGGGTCACGTGCTAACACGTGATGATTCCTTAGTACTGCTAAAAGGCAGAATCAAATTCTGAATAAAAGAGGGTCACATGTCAACACGTGACAGGTCCCTCAGCTCTTTAATTGATAGAATCAAATTCTATTTCAATGATTGAACAATAGGATCACGTGCCAACACGTGATAGGCTTTTATGCCTTCTAAACTAATAAAATTAAATTCTAATTAAGGGAAATCAAAAACCTTAATATTTTCCTAGATCTTTCCAAACAGAGGATTGTGCTCTGTAAAGTGGACCATCGTTGGATTAAAAATCCAATGGTGATTAAAAATCACCAATTTATGGAAAGTTTTTTATACAAGGAAAGATTTCCCTAAAATTCACCAAGAATAACAAACAGAATATCTTTTGGATTAAAAATCCAATGGTGAATAAAATTCACTGAGATCATGTTAGTTACAAAAACAAACAAAATCTTTGAATGAATGATTTACTAAACAAATTGATTCTTTTCTTTCTCGTATAAATAGGAGCCAAGAAGAGGAAGGGGATATAGAATTTTGGATCTTGGAATTTTCTGAAAGAAACGAATAGAGAGAAAAGAAAGGAGAATTTAATTCTCAAGAAAAGAAACCCTAGGTGAGAAAGGGGAAAGGGATCAAAACTTCATAAAACAAAAAGAGAATTTAATTCTCAATGTAAGAGTTTAACTTTTCTGCAAAAGAACTTAGTTCTTCCTCTGGTTGAAGATCTGCAGAAGCAAATCTCCCCACAGGTTGAGAATTTAATTCTCGGCGGGAGATTCTGCCATGCATATCCAAAACTTAGAGGGAGAATTGAGTTTAGAGAATTTAATTCTCCCAAAAAGTAAAAATAGGGTTTAACCCCTATATGAGAATTTAATTCTCCCAAATTCATAGGAATTTAATTCCTCCCAAACAGAACTAGGGTTTAACCCTATATGAGAATTTAATTCTCCCAAATTCACAGGAATTTAATTCCTCCAAGATAAAACTAGGGTTTAACCCTACATGAGAATTTAATTCTCCCAGATAAGAATTTAATTCTTCCACATACAAAGGAATTTAATTCCTCCAAAACAGAATTAGGGTTTAACCCTACAGAGAATTTAATTCTTAAAATAAGAGACTAAAAGCTCTCCATGCATGTAAAGAACTTGGTCACGTGGTAACACGTGACCCCTATCCTCAAAGATCAGATAAGAGCAAACAAGACGAGGTCATGTGCCCCCACGTGACCCATTAACGGACCCCTCAAAATAAGAAGGAATTAGCCCAGAGGCAATGCCTCACGTGCTCCCACGTGACCTTCAAAATAAAGAGAATAAAGCCAAAGGCAGAATCGATTTTGGGCGCCCTCACGTGACCCCACGTGACCCCTAATAAACACTTTAATAAATCAGTGCATGGGTACCCATCACGTGCCCAGACGTGATGGCCTGAAAACTTAAAGTGTTTAACACTTATATTCTGGGAATAAAATAAACAGAGGCAAGGCCCAATCTTTAGGCGCCTCACGTAACCCCACGTGAGCGCTCCAGTCTTAGTGTTTAACACTATATTTTATGCATCACGTAGGAGTACGTGATAGCCAAATACGTTTTAGTGTTTAACACTATTTTCAAACCAACCTTAGCCCAGATCAGCTAAGTTTTCCAGAGATAAGATCTCTCCTTTAATTGAACCCCAACCACATTCTTCCAAACTTGATCATTTCATATGACATTCAAAATAAAATCCCAGAGCCATGATGAATTGTCAGTGCCCAGCAAGAGATAAAATATGGTCAGAACCCAAAACCCCTGTTTAAGCATTGCTAAATAATGAGGAGCTGAACCCAAGCAAATGCTCAATAGGCCAACAAAGGGCCAACATTTCAAACTTAATTGGACTTAGCCCAAATTGGCCATAAGTCCTCAATTCAGATTTAACTGAGCCCACGTGCTCATAATCTAATTAATTGATCTTAGTTCCAAATCGGACTACAGATCTCTCAATCAACTTTGGTTCAAGGGTACATCTCTGAACTCCTTTGATATTTGTCATTGTAATCCTTCAACGTCTTCAGAGAGGTGACAGGTCCCGACAACCATACACTCCATAGACTATGACGTCTTTAAACTGGACTGTGGGGTCCTTCAGCCCATGGACTATGACGTCCTTATCCTTGACTGTAAGGTCTTTAAACTCACGGACTATGATGTCCTTAACCTTGACCGAGATGTCTTTAAACTAACAATGGACTACTATGTCCTTAAACTGGTATTGGACCACCATGTCCTTAAACTGGTAATCGACCGCAATGTCCCTAAACTAAACAATAGAGCCCAAATGCTCTTTTGTTGGATCTAAACGGTCCCGTTAAGTTGATCTTAGTCTGAAATGAGACTAACGTATTCTTTACAAACGTTTAAGTTGATCTCAGTCTCAAATGAGACTAACGTATCCTTAAACCCAACCCCCAAACCTAAATCTAAGAAAATACGGATTTGGACTAATCCACGTCCTACGGACGACAATATAAATTAGTCTCCGTATACAATCCATGGGCAACCAAAAACAAAACAAACACACACGACACGAAGTGACCATCTGGAGAAGGAGAAAGTGGTTACCGTGATGCGGTAGTGTAATTAACTGCAGGGGCTTGCGCCTGCAGGGAAGAGCGTCCCCACAATCAAAAAAACCCTCAAATGAGGGGGAATCTGACGAAGTCTGCTACATCAGCCGCATCCGTTTAAACCTTCGATACATGGTGCCAAAAATCAACTTGGCATCTTCGGAGAGCTGGACGGATAGAACCAATTAGCATCTGCCCTCGAAATTCAGGCCTCGATGTCCCAACGTCCTGGTCGCATCTTTCGGCGGAGAACAGCACTTACCTGGCCATAGAAGGGATAAAGAGGCGGTAGAGGATTTATCCTGCGATTTGTCTTCTGGAAGTCTAGGAGCGGTCTAGAGACTTGACCTAGATGACCATTAGATCTAGGGTGGTGTGTGCAATTTTTGTGATTTGATTTTTCAAATTCTGTATTTTTCAAAACAAACACCAAACCAACTTTCCCCTAATTATCACAACGCTGCCACTTGTGCTAAACCTTTTAGTACAAGCTCGGCTGGACACGGGATTCTAGTGCACGTCTTGTCCGCGTTTCCCTTATCGACCCCAAAGTCAGTATTTCTATATTTTCTTTTTCCCACCACCCACCACGACCGTGATGGACGATTATCCATCAAACTTTAACACCACTATGCCACCGCCCGCAGGTGCGCAGAATCCTCCGCGCATTTCGCTCCAGGAGAGATGCTACCCTAAACGTGGTCCTCTTTCCACCTGTCTTTCTATTCCACCTGCCAACGCGGAAAATTTTGAAATCAAACCTCATTTCATCAAACTTTTACCCAAATTTCAAGGGCTCGAGTCTGAAGACGCATACATTTTTATCACCAAATTCGAAAACGTATGCTCTATGATGGGTACTTCACAACTGTCTGTGGATGCTATGCGTTTACGTCTTCTCCCGTTCACTTTGTGCGATTTAGCCGAGAAGTGGCTTTATAACACACCCGCACATTCTATTTCAACATGGGACGAATTCGTCGTAGCATTCCTTAAGAAATTTTATCCCAATCATAAGACCGCCTGTGTTCGGAGCGAAATCTTCCAATTTACCCAACTTCCCAATGAACCATTTTGGAAATGCTTTGAACGGTTCAAGAATCTCCTTTTACAATGCCCTCATCATGGAATCCCTAGATGGGATCTGTGTCGAGTTATCTATGAGGGTATTGATCTCACGACAAAACAAATGCTTGAAACCATGTGCCATTGTCAATTCCTGTCTAAAGATGATGGTGAAGCTTGGAAATGCCTAGAAGATCTTTCTCAAAACACTTTACAATGGGAAAGTGTTAGTCAACCACTGTCTAGGGAAGATATCAATCAGCTCGATGTTTCCGTCATAATAAGAGCCGAAATAGCCGCAATACAAAGGAAACTCGACGCTATAGAAAACAAAATCTCTTCAGCCTCCCTAAACCAATACACACTTCCCAAAACCTTGTGTAGTTGCTGTTCAAACCCATCACATTTGACGGAAGAATGTCCTTTGAATGTACCGTTTCAAGGTCACACTAATGCTGCATTTCAGCAACAACCTAGAAACGGTCCTTCTTCTTCCACATATAATCAAGGTTGGAAGAATCACCCTGATTTTGCTTGGAACCAACACCAAACTCAAAACACGGTTCCAAACCAAAATGACTTTCAAATGGTCCCTCCACAACAGCAACCACCACAAATGAATCAGCACCCCTTTCAACCACAAAATTTTCAAAACCCGGCCAACAACTTTGATCCATCTTTTGCCGGTATTGCTACACCCTCTGCACTCAACATGTTCATTGCACAGTCCATGCAAACGAATGACATTTTAACATCTTCTATCCAAACTTTAGTGCAAAACACTGTCTCCCACGGTGAGAGTACCAAATTGATAAAAGCACAAATTGCACAACTGACTGCAGCAATGAGTGCTAGAGAGAAAGGGAATCTTCCATCTCAACCCTTACCTGATCCTGGGTGTTCACAGTATAATGTGAATGCACTTACCACGTTGAGATCTGGAAGAGTGCTGGATAACCATGTGGGTGAACAAATTGAAACTGATAATGAGGAACCAATTGAAACCCCGGCTTCCACTTCCACGTCCACTCCCACTTCTACTCCTTGTCCTATTTCGTCTAGTTTACCTTCTTCTTCCGAGCCCATTCTCCGTTTTCCCCAAGGCTCGAACCCTCCACCCACCTCATCCTTTCCACACCCACCATCTTCTCCAATGTTGGACCCAGCTATTATTGCTCAAGCTCCTTATCCGAATAGGTTAAGGGGAAACAGACCAAGTCCGCAAATGGAGAAGATTGTGGAAATGTTTAAGCAAGTTAACATCAATATCCCTCTCCTAGATGCTATACAACAAGTTCCGTCTTATGCGAAAATTCTTAAGAACTTGTGCACTAGAAAGAGGAAGACTCAAGTGCCGAAAAAAGTGTTCATGTCAAGTACAGTAAACACAGCTTTTCCCCAACAATTACCAAGGAAACGTAAGGACCCTGGCTGTCCTACAATTTCTATTTCTATTGGGGGTAAAAATATCAATCGTTCTTTACTCGATTTAGGCGCTAGTGTTAACTTGCTTCCATATTCTGTGTATGAGCAATTGGGTATCGGAGAATTAAAACCATCGCAATGTACTTTACAAATGGCTGATCGATCTATCACCAAACCTAGGGGTATGCTTGAGGATGTGTTGATAAAAGTCGGGGAATTTATATTCCCTGTGGATTTTATTGTTCTAGATACACAACCTGTAGCAAACCCACGGAACCAAATTCCGGTGATTCTCGATCGACCCTTTCTGGCTACTTCCAACGTTGTAATCAATTGTCGAAATGGTTCTATGACCCTATCCTTCGGGAATAGGTCAATTGAACTTAACATTTACAAGTTGGGAAGTCAAGCCTCCGAACCCTATGCTCATGTATGTTCTGTCGAATTAATGGATGTCGATAATATCGAATTTGAACAGCTTCACGATACTGATCTAGACTCTTTTCATATGTTATTGTTTGACCCAGCAATGTTTTATACACATGCGGACCCTTCTTTTGAGTTGTCCAGGTCAACATCTAACGCTTATTCTGAACCTTTCATGGAGTCTGAGTATCATCCCGTTCTTTCCAATAACATTATTCTTCGGGATATCGATGAAAGCTTCGCTGATGAACTCGCATTTTTAGCAAACACAGGTGTTGAGATGAATCAACTCCAAAAAGAAATTGAACCTCCACCCCTTCTTCCTGACAATCACAAGAATGCGAGTAATCCATCATCACAATCACTGTGTCGTCTCTCCAAATTGAGACGCAAACCCTTTCTTTTACACCACTTATCTCTTCCCCACTTCTTCCTGACTCTATACAACATGTTCTTCCACCAACCGGTGCGTTTCACTGATAAATTCTTCGAATGGTTTGTGTTGACTTTCGGTCTTTGCAAAGCTTGGCATTGACCATTAACTTTACCCCTCTTGTGATTTTCAAAGCTTAACATTGTTTAACTCAAGTTTGGGGGGGTATATTTTTGGCTCTTGAAAATAAATGTTGTCCTCAAAATTGTGAGCCAAAAATAAGTTTGGGGGAGGATTTTCACGATCATATTTATTTCCCCCGGTAATAAATTTCCTCCCAAGCCTACAGGTTTTCAAGATTTAATAGATGGCAACAGTGAGGACACTGTTCTAAACAAGTTTGGGGGAGGTTTGTGCTTATTTACGCATCACTTTGCATTATACATTGCATAAGCACAAAACATATAAAAAATAAAAAAATAAAAAAATGTGTGTACATAAATAAGATAATAAAATATTAGAAAGTGAAAAATTACATCCAAAAGATTGGAAAAATTTAAGAAAACTTAGAAAGTTAGAAGTTTTCTTAAACGAAACTAGTAATAAGTAGTTATGAGCCATTGTCCCAAAGGTTAGTAAGATGAAGGATTTCATTAATCTGAGGATAAAAATAAGTCTGAAAAATAGTTCCTATTCTGGAAGCCAAACATGTGAATGTTGATACCCTACTATACGCACTTACACACGTCTTGAAACTCGGGATAGTAGAGGATACCTTGAAATACTCTTATCTAAAAGCCAAAGTACGAAGAAAATAATAAATAAAGCATAAAAGATAAAAATGGTGAAGAAAAATGAACACTGGTTTTGTAAACACTAAGGTAGCAATAAAAAAATATAGCGAGGGTGCTTCATCACCTAGTGCCTTAGACCAACTGGTTTGGGAGTCACTGCTAAGCCTTAGGTGTTGCAAGACGAGGAAAATACAATTTATGCCTAATCAGCAAGCACATGAGTAATCGGTCGGTTAGTACCTCAAGAAGTATTAATGATCGCATGAAAAATGTGTGAGCAAATTCATCTAAATATTCACCGTTTAAAAAGTACTGAGGTAGATGGACAATAGTATGATAGCTTGAATTGAATTCTCCGAGTGTAGGGATGTTCTTTACACACACGTAGGGGTATATGATCAGTGTTTGGAAGAAATGTAAGAATGAAGAATAAATACGATGTTTTATTGAGGGATGATGTGATTTCTAACATCTTTTCATGACTATTAAGATAGGGCTCATGACAACCAAAAAGCTAGTGTAGTTGGAAACTCTGATTTTCAAAGTCTTTCTTTTACAATTCTTATCTTTATATGTAACTTTCACAGTCTTCCTTTTATTATTAGATTTTGTGGGTGCAATCCGCTGAAAACCCTCAGGAGACAACACTCCTCCTACTAGGGACACCTAGAGGTTTAAAGGCTTGTTGCACGTGCTCAGTGCAATCGTGTTGCCTACGAAAGTGTGCTAGTTAGTTTTTCTTTTTCTTAAATTTTCTCCTTCTCTTGAATAAAAGATGTTTGCTCGAGACGACCAAAATTATGTTTGGGGGAATTTGATCAATCGAAAATATTGCATTCTTAACACATCAATTTCCCTACTCTTTCTAATCATCTAAAGGTGTTTGGTATAAATATAGCACATATTAGCAATTCGTCTGCAAAATATCAAATAACATGGGTTATACATTATAACCGGCATTATGAGGGAAATTGAGTGTTTATTACTATGTGCATGATTTTGTATATCTCAACATACTTTATCGAGATTATATGCAGGAAATTCTTCAGGTCAAAGAACTAGAATCACAAAAGTGCCGATAAAACGCATCAAGTCAAAGACTTGAAATCTGACAGCAACCAAGAAACAATAATAAGATTCCAGGTATCAGAGAAGAACCCGAAAGCCAATATCAAGAGACACAGAGAAAACCAGCCATCAAACTCATCAAACGGCCGTGAATCCGCGGCCGAGTCAGGCTGATCCGCCGCGGATCTGCGGCCGATCCGACTCGTCAGCGGTTGATACTTTTTGCAGGGCTTCTCTTTTAACGGCCAAAATTCTTCAAGACGCTTCAAAGTCCCTAGAAATCACCAGAAGCTTCTCTACAACAGCCAATCTTCTAGTGTAAGCTTAGTACCTACCTAGCTTCCTATGCAAGCCTCATAACAACCAAGCTTCTAAAAGAAGATAGAGAAAAACTATAAAAGAATACCTAGGGCTTCTTTCAAAAGGTTGTTGTTCATTATTCATCAAATCCACACACAAGTTAAGTGACACAACTTGTAATCAAAACCCTAGCCCAAATCCAATTTCAAAGCCAAATCAAGATCAATTGAGAAGCGGATCAAGCAAGCCATCAACGATCCTTTATAGTGACGCCGGTCTTCATCAAGAGCAAGTGATCGCAACCGTTCCACGACTCAAGGAGATCGATGCTAAGCTAATTTCGACGGATCTAGTTACCTCCTCAAATCTTGTAACCACGAATTGAGTGAATGTGTACCTAATCGTCGATTAATAAAGGTGAAAATTGTAAATCTTGCTTTCTTTACATTCTTGCATTATGAAATTTCTAGATCTTGAATCTTTTATTTTCATGATGCTTGAGTAGATCTCCGCTTGTGGAGGATTCGAGAGAATTGATAGATCTAATGATGAACAAATCCTAATAATATTTTTAAATCTTATAAGATTTGTGAACCTTAGCAAAAAGAATCGTTGATGACCTAATTTGGAGCGAGATCACTTCTTGATTATTTCGTTGCAAATTAGGGATCAAACGATCGATGATTTTCTTTGCTAAAGGCTAGATCTGAATGATTATGATTGAAAAGACAAGGGATAGTGAAGGAGAAACCATAGTTTCTTCAATTGATCCCTAATCTTCAATCATCATCATCAATCTAGTTACAAATTATCAATAAATAAGATTAGGAATTATTAGATTCATCATTAGCTATTAACTCAATCGAATCCTACAAGCTAATCTTCATAATAAATCAAATTGATTTGGACATCTTCTTGATTCATGATTCTTGATCTATTTTCTTTATGTTTCTTAAAATCAAATCTCATAAATCTTGAATCAATTCTTTTGAATTTTCTTTTATATTCCCATTTCGACTCAAATCTAGCAAAATCAAACAAATTCACACATCTCAGTGGACGATCCGCTCTCGCTAACGAAACTACAATAGACACCGTTATTGATTGCGGTATAAATTTCTTTGATTGTGATTACTATTCAAAACACAACAAAAGATGGACCAATCACCACCTAATTATGATTTATCCCTTAATAATTAAATCCCAAAATTATCTTTAGTTTGGTATGAGTCTCATACACCCATGTCCAATGTATCATCAATCATGACACAAAATTAAATACATTAATATATATCACATATATATTTAAATGTATTAGTAGAAAAGAAATTCTTAAGTGGGCTAATATTAGTTAATATATATTAATATATCAAATATATGATTATATATTAAATTATTAAATCAACACTTGATTTAATAATCCAGCTATATCACATATAACCGACTAATATCATTTATATCAACTTATCAAATCAACACTTGATTCGATAACCCGGCTATATCTCATATAACCGCTGATATCATATATCGCGAGATTAGAATACGGTATCACACACGTATTAATCTCGGTCCCGCACATATCATATATGTGCCCTACTTCGTTTCGCTTGAGCCAGAAACCCTCTGTGTAGGACTCTAAAGACTCGTCAATACGCCAGCAGTAGGTAATGATCATATAAGTTACCCACAAGCCGTCAGCGGTACTAGCTAGACGTAACGGCTATCCAGGTATTGAGCGATCAGAAAATCAACAAGCAAGCTTGTCCAAACTCCCGTGAATCCAGTAAAAAACACTACCGTACAGTCCGGTCTCTTCGTCTGATATGTCACATATCAAGTCTGGGGGTGGTAAACGTCAGACCCCAATAACTTGATAAGTCATGCCGATGTGAGGCTCATAACGGGTCAAGAAACTATTGATAACACTTACCGGTAAATCTCATCATCAGCCCTGGCCAGGAACTTCCTGTTATAGCGAATTGTTCATATCAGATTTTTGCATTTTTATACCGCCCAATTTTTATCACATTGCTTATCGGTAGGTACTCTTGAGCCGTGTTTGCTAATCAATTGCAGGATACATGTTCTCGGCTCTAAACGGTGAAATTCATGGAAAAGCACAACAAAATCCGGATTACTGCCAACCACAGATAAAACACGGGTCTCCGCTCTCTATCCGTATGTTGCCGCACACCAGTTTAAGAGATAAAATGGCAAATCAATGTCATTTTCATGCACAAAGCTCAATGGCAACACAAGATCCAACATATCTACGCGGAGCTCAAGAAAATTATGGCAAAAGATCCACATCACATCACCTTTTGATCAGCAGAAATTCTGGAAAAATCGTGAAGAAATTCTGAGAAAAAACATATACCAGAATAAAGGGCACAGCAGACCAGAGAAACCCACCAAAGTTGACTAGTCAACTCCAGTTAATGGCCGCGGATCCGTGGCCAATAGGGGGTCTAGGCCGCGGATCCGCGGCCATGCTGGCGTGTCAGTTGGCCAAATTTCAGGGGTATATGGATCTTTTCATGAAGGGTCAGAATTTTGCCCTAGGTTTCCATCTCCCTGCCTATAAATAGTCCAGAACTTGCCAAAGCCAAGGGTGCTTATTCTTGTATTTAGATTTTAGAATACATGTGTTGTTCTTCTTCCTCCTCTCATCTCTTCTCCATTAAAAACTTGTAGTGAGCTTTTGTGAGTGAAGAATGAATAAAGGAGTTCTTGTTCTTACCATGCTTATCTTGTTGTAATTGTTAATTATATTTGCTTGTATTTTTCATTTGCTAATCTAGTTGTTGTTATTTGAGTTTGTTTCTTTCTTGTTCTCTTTTTCTTTATCCTTAAACAACAATGATGCTTACGCTTGATCCTTGCCGAGGTGAGGTCGCAAATAGCTAGTTGTAATCTTCTAACCTCTTTCTTTCTATCTTCCTCCTTTGTTTTATTTTCCGTTTTTCTTGTAATGGGTGAGTAGTTTTCATACTTGTTAGGGTAGGATAAGGAAAGTTTGAGAGAAGGAAATCTCTCTCACTTTTTCCTTGCCCAACATCTTAATTCGGACTCCCGTTAATTGAACCACAATCCGCTCCCTACGGCACCCTATCCTACATGATAGCGGTGATTCCCTAGTGAGACCGGTTGTGGTTGAATTAACCGGAGGTTAAGGCTAAGAGCCAAGAACGGATGGACAAGCACCAAAAGGAAGAACTTAAGCGTTGGAAAGCCTAGCTTATACTCGCAAGTTCCTTCCTAGTCGTGCTAATCCCCGTTGTTGCCGATTACCGTAACATCGATATTAAGAGTGGCAAAGAAAAAAGTGAGCGACTCATAACTCAAACTAATCTAATCCTAACCCTAACAAGCTCTCTTTACATATCATTTTAGCACATAGTTAATCTCAAAACAAATCTGGACATTTGGACTAAACTCGTTAAAGCACATAGAAAAAGATTCCCATCTCCCTGCAGACGACCCGTACTCAACCGGCTAGCTACAAGCGAAACCGTCTTGATTGCGGTAATTAACTAAACTTGAACACGCAAAAACTCTACCAATCAAATGGCGCCGTTGCCGGGGAGACGGTAGTTTATTTCTTTGTGTAATTTCGGGTTAATTTGTGAATATAAACATAACCGAAAAACAAACAAAAAAAATATACATTGTAAAAAACCATCTTGTTATTTTTGATTAGTTTTTGTGCAAGTGTGCAGGATAAAAAGACGGTCGAGTTCAGTACCAAAGACGTGGGAAGTTAGACCCATATCTCGCGGCTACACCGCTACGGATCAAGACGAAGCCAACGGTCTACTGTAAAAATCTGGAGCAGATACAGTGAGCAAATCAAGATTCAGGAAATCCAGACAAGCAGAGGACACCCAAAACAGCAGATACCGAAAAATTGAAGCCCCAACCCCTCAACATAGCCGCGGAACCGCGACCGGGGCATGTGTTTGGCCGCGGAACCGCGGCCATTTGTTGGCTTCAGGATTTCATTTTTTTTTGGGTGAGTCTCTTTCTCCTTCCCCACTCCTCTGAACTCCACTGAACTGTGTTTTCTGCAGCATTCTTTGCGCAAACTCTCCTCCCCCTTCCAATAAATTATTTTTGTGCAGGATTCTTTACGCCACGCTAAAAAAATAAAAATTGTTTGCAGTTGATTGTTACTGCTTTGCATATATTAATACGGACTTTAAGGGGCTTGAAACCAATCCAGATTGGGTGGGGATTTCATCACCCTTCCCAGGACCCCAGAAATCACAAAAAGCATATGCATTGACCATTGTTTAATTAAAAAATACTAGACTCAGCCCTAAGGACTTCGCCCTCAATAGGACAGAGGACTAGTTACAGGTATCGGCCGTTTATCCTATCCTAACTTTGCGGTGTCTAGGCAAGTGTGTCCAAAGCAAGTGGTTACTTAATTAGGACCACTACTTACGTAGTGGGGAGCCTCCCACTTACCTGGCACTTACCTGGCCGCAATTGGTGGAGAAGAGGCGGTTTGAGGTCCTATTTCTAGCCCTTTGGAACAGTTAGGAGCTGTCAAGCTGACCTAGGTGACCCTAGATCTAAGTGTGATTGTGCATATCTTGTTTGTGATTGCTTAAAGCCGTAAGTCCGTATATATTTCTGTAAAGATCTTTCTAAAAAGAAAAGAAAAAAACACAAAACCAAAAACTTTTTATAAAAACTTGCCCTTTGTCGCCAAAATCCATTTTTCACTCACCACCCATCGTATTTCTCCATTGACGTTTTCTTACCCTCACCTTCTCCGCTTTGACTATACTAAACTCATTTAGTGTATGTCCGCTTGGACTCGGGACACTAGCGTCTGCCTAGTCCGTGTTATGTTAGTCGCTACCGACTACACGATCGACTCAGACGTCGAAACTCCGTCCACGCCTCTTTCACCCTTACCTTTGCCGGCCAACTCCGACGTTGACCGGAATTCTGTTCATACATCCTCACCTTCACCATCACCAACCTCTTCTTCCGCGATGTCAGGATTTAATCCAAACATCCCTACAACTCCCCCGGGATTGATTCGGCCTCCTATGGATACGAATAACCCACCACCACCGTCTGTTGTAGCGCCGCAGCGAATCGCGCTCCAGGATCGTTTCTATCCCACCCGTTCTGCACTTCCCACCTGTCTTTCCTTTCCACCGGCCAATGGGGATAATTTTGAAATTAAGCCCCACTTCATTAACATGCTTCCGAAATTTCATAGGCTTGAATCTGAAGATGCCTATATCTTCATCAACAAGTTTCAAAATGTTTGTGCCATGATGAAAACTGCCCAGCTATCGAATGATGCTATACGGTTACGGGTCATTCCGTTCACCTTGTGCGATCTTGCTGAAAAATGGCTGTATAGCACCGCTTCCCACTCCATAACCAGTTGGGACGAGTTTGAGAAAGCGTTTCTCAAGAAACTCTATCCGAATCATAAAACCGCAAGGATCCGTAACGAAATAAAACAATTCTCTCAGCTTCCTACTGAACCCTTCTGGAAGTGCTTTGACTGGTATAAAGACCTTCTTGTTCAGTGCCCTCACCATGGTATCGAGAAATGGCAACTTTGCCAAACCTTATACGAGGGCCTGAACCCAGCAACCAAGCAGTTGTTGGAAACCATTTGTCAGGGCCACTTCCTATCGAAATCTGACAAGGAAGCGTGGCAATTCTTCGACGACCTTGCGGAACAAACACTTCAATGGGAGAGCACCAGACCAACTTCTTCTTCTTCTACCTCCACTTCTACCGGTCAGTCTAGGGTAGGAATTCACCAACTTGATATCTCTATTGCTATGAAAGCTGAAATGGCTGCAATAACGAGAAAACTTGAAGCGATAGAGAGCAAATTTTCATCTCCTGCTCCTGCCCCTGTTCTTCCCCTTCGTACCATTTGTGCTTGTTGTTCCGATCCTTCTCACTTAACCGAAGAGTGTCCTTACAATCCACCATCTCAAGGACAGGATCAGGTTAATGCTGCATTTCAGCAAAGACCGAGGAATGATCCATACTCTTCCACCGACAATCCCGGTTGGAGGAACCATCCCAATTTCGCCTGGAATCAGAATCAGCATCAATTCCAAGGCAATAATTTCCAAAGGCCCCCTCCTCCGCAACAACAAGCGCAACAACAAACTCAATATCAGTTTCAGCAGCCCTTCCAACCCGAACCTTTTCAAAATCAGACGAACAACTTTGCACCCAACAATTCTTTTCCATAAAACAACTTTGTTCCGTCAAACAACGATAAGGTTTCCTCGCTAGAACGAAGTCTGGAGGCGTTCGTTAAACAATCGACACAATCCACCGCCAACATCCAGTCGTCTATTCAGTCTTTGGTGCAACACACTGCTGCACACGGGCAAAGCATCAAGACCATCGAAGCCCAGATTGCACAGCTGAATGCGGCATTAAGCTAGCGAGAAAAGGGGAAGCTTCCATCTCAACCACTCCTAAATTCCGGTCACCCACATAATGTACATGTTGCTCTTGAACAACAGAACCATAATGTGAGTGCCGTGACTACATTGAGATCGGGAAGGATGCTGCACAACAACATCGGCACAACAATTGAAGATAATGACACCCCGGCCGCTTCTTCTTCTTCTTCTTCTTCTTCTTCTTCTTCTTCTTCTTCGTCTTCTGAGCCTATTCTCCATTCTTCAAAAGGCTCTTCTTCTTCTTCTTCTTCTTCTTCTTCTTCTGCTCTGAACGGACCCACTTCTCACTCCACGAAAGCACCAACTCTGGGATCCGTTCCAACTCCACAATCTCCTCCATAAGCATTGGATTCAACCAATTTTAAAAATGTTCTATTTCCAAACCGGTTGAAGTCCAATAAACAAAATCCACAAATGGAGAAGATTTTGGAGTTGTTTAAGCAGGTTAACATCAACATTCCCCTTTTAGATGCTGTCCATCAAGTCCCTTCCTCCGCCAAAATCTTAAAGGACTTGTGCATGAAAAAGAGGAAGTCTCAGGTACCAAAGAAAGTTTTCTTGGCTAGTGGTATGAGTGATGCTCTTACCTAATCTTTACCGCAAAAACAGAAGGACCCTGGCTGTCCTACGATTTCTATTACCATTGGGAATAAGAACATCAACCGCGCACGATTAGATCTTGGTGCCAGTGTTAACCTGCTTCCGTACTCAGTATATGAGCAATTAGGTGTAGGAGAGCTGAAACCCACACACTGCACTCTCCAAATGGCCGACCGATCAATCATCCATCCTAGGGGTGAGCTAGAGGATGTGTTAATCAAGGTTGGGGACTTCATATTCCCCGTTGACTTCATTATATTAGACACACAGCCTGTAGCTAACCCTCAGAATCAAATTCCGGTGATACTCGGTCGCCCATTCCTTGCAACCTCAAATGCTGTGATCAATTGTCGAAATGGTTCGATGAACCTATCTTTTGGAAACATGACAATTGAACTCAACATTTTTGGGTTGGGAAATCAGCCCTCCGAACCTAATGCTCATATACTAGACGTTTGCTCGATCCAGAAGATCACCCCAGAAGAGTGTGAATTCGAGGAGTTTTTGTTCGATCACGATAACCTTAACGCCATTAGTGCGTTCCTCTTCGAACCTGCTGCTGTTTCTGCGCCCGACAATGACTACGAGTGTTTCACTTTCTCGAACGATCTTAGCTACTCACCACCCGAGTTTGAATCCTTCGAATTTCCGGATGAGTTACCTGAACCATCCAACTCGGTCGCTTACACTCGTTTTGAACCTTTGCTGGAATCCTTTGAGTTCGAGACCTTTTCACCAATCTTGCCTTCAATCGTTTCACCTCCAACGCTCGAACTCAAGCCCTTGCCGTCTCACCTTAAATATGCTTACTTGGGTGAGAACGAGACCCTCCCTGTTATCATCTCGGCTTCTCTAGCTCCAGAGCAAGAGAAAGCCCTTCTTGCGGTCTTGCACAGCAATAGGCAAGCTTTTGGCTGGTCCATGGCGGACATCAAGGGGATTAGTCCCCTGATCGTTGAACATCACATTCATTTGATGGATGATGCCAAACCAGCCAGGGATCCACAAAGACGTCTCAACCCAGTCATGAAGGAGGCTGTAAAAAAGGAGATCGTAAAGTGTCTGGATAGTGGTATCATTTACCCTATCTTTGATAGCCAGTGGGTTAGCCCCATTCATGTTGTCCCCAAGAAATCAGGCATAACGGTCATCACTAACGAGGTGAACGAGTTAATCCCTACTCGCACCCAAACTGGGTGGCGAGTATGCATCGATTACAGAAAACTCAACACCGCAACGCAGAAGGACCACTTTCCACTACCTTTCATTGACCAAATGCTTGAACGATTGGCCGGACACGAGTACTACTGCTTTCTTGATGGCTACTCCGGCTATAATCAGATTCCCATCGCCGAAAAAGACCAGGACAAGACCACATTCACTTGTCCTTTCGGCACGTTTGCATATCGTCGTATGCCCTTTGGGTTATGCAATGCGCCCGCTACCTTCCAGCGGTGTATGATGGGCATCTTCTCAGACATGGTGGAAAAATTCCTGGAGATCTTCATGGACGATTTCTCCATCTTCGGCGATTCCTTTAATGAGTGTTTGCTGCATCTCGACGCTGTCCTTACCCGATGTAAGGACAAGAACCTCACTTTGAATTGGGAGAAGTGCCACTTCATGGTGCGCGAAGGTATTGTCTTAGGACATATCATCTCGCAAAATGGCATAGAGGTTGACAAAGCGAAGATTGAGGTCATTTCCAATCTCCCTCCTCCCAGATGCGTCAGAGACATCCGAGCCTTCCTTGGCCATGCCGGTTTCTATAGACGGTTCATCAAGGACTTTAGCAAGATTGCTAGGCCCTTAACTCTTTTGCTGGCCAAGGACACGCCATTCGACTTCAACTCGAGCTGTGTGACTGCGTTCGAGTCATTAAAAAGCTCACTCACTTCTGCTCCCGTTCTTTCTTCACCTGACTGAATGCACCCATTTGAGATTATGTGCGATGCATCCGACTTTGCCATTGGTGTTGTCCTTGGACAACACATCAACAAGATGCCGCACGTAATCTATTATGCTAGCCGAACCCTGAACGACGCCCAACTTAATTATACAAAAACTGAGAAGGAATTCTTGGCTGTTGTATTTGCTTTAGAAAAGTTCAGGCCCTACCTCATCGGCTCTCCAGTCATTGTCTACACAGACCATTCTGCTCTGCGCCATCTTTTTGCGAAGAAAGATGCAAAATCCCGGCTGATACGTTGGATCCTCTTGCTTCAAGAGTTTGACCTTGTCATCAAGGACAAAAAAGGATGTGAAAACGTAGTCGCCGACCATCTCTCACGACTTCCTTCTTCGCCTTCGCTTCATATTCCGATCAACGACGTTTTTCCGGATGAACAACTCTTGACAGTATCTTGCGAACACTGGTTCGCAGATATTGTGAACTATTTGGCCACAGGATTACTACCGACTGAATGGTCACATCAGGACAGACTTCGATTCTTATCCCAAGTAAAACACTTTTACTGGGACGAACCTATCTGTTCAAGTACTGTCCCGACCAGATTATTCGTCGGTGTGTCCCTGACGAGGAATTCAAGAGTGTGCTGTCATTTTGCCACGATCAAGCATGTGGTGGGCATTTTGGCCCCAGAAAGACAGCTGAGAAGATCTTGCAATGTGGTTTCTACTGGCCACAACTCTTCAAAGACGCTCATGACTATTGCAAGACTTGCTCCCGGTGCCAACACTTGGGCCGGATATCCCGGAGGAACGAGATGCCGCTCCAACCAATCTTGGTTGTAGAGATTTTCGACGTTTGGGGGATAGATTTCATGGGGCCGTTTCCCAGCTCTTTCGGGAACTTGTACATCCTTCTCGCTGTTGATTACGTCTCTAAGTGGGTCGAGGCTGTGCCCAGCCGGACTAACGACAACAAGGTTGTCGTTAGGTTTCTTAAAGAAAACATTTTCTCCCGGTTTGGGCACCCCCGAGCGATCATTAGCGACAATGGAACTCATTTCTGCAATAAGACTTTCGAGGCCTTGATGCGGAAATATTCCATTAATCATAAGCTATCTATGCCCTACCACCCCCAAACCTGAGGGCAAGCCGAAGTTTCAAATCGGTAAATCAAGCAGATACTGGAAAAGACAGTTTCCAAGAACCGAAAAGATTGGTCGTTGAAACTCACTGATGCCCTTTGGGCATTTCGAACGGCTTATAAGACCGATCTTGGCATGTCTCCCTATCGGCTTGTGTACGGAAAGGCTTGCCACCTCCCTGTCGAAATAGAGCATCGCGCATTTTGGGCGATAAAAGAACTGAATCTGTCTCTCGAAGATGCGGGCAGCCATCGGAAGCTGCAGTTGAACGAATTAAGCGAGCTTAGGGATGAGGCTTACGATAACGCGGTTGTCGTTAAGAACCGAACGAAGGTGTTTCACGATAAACACCTTTTGCGCAAAACTTTCGTACCGGGTCAACAGGTACTGCTTTACGACAACCGGCTACACTTCCATCCAGGAAAGCTCAGATCTCGCTGGAAAGGGCCGTATTTTGTGCGGAATGTGTATCCGCATGGCGCTGTGGATTTAGAGAATCTAAAGGACGGTTCATTTTTCAAAGTCAACGGACACCGACTAAAACCATACCTTAGCGCCGAACCAACAGAGGAGCTCCTGGTCTTACAGGAGCCGGTTTACCCTGCATAATCTTCCTCTGCCTACCACCAAACTTCGGTTATCCAGCCAAGAACAGTGGACACTGTTCCAAATAAGTTTGGGGGTATGTACATACCATTTTGTATATATTTGTGGATATTCTTTTCCATTTTTGCTCTTTTTCTTTTCTTTAAAAATAAAAACACAAAAAAAATGTGTATATCTAACCGACAATTTTGACCCTTCAATGATCTCTTCATGCAATGACAGTGAGGACACTGTCCAGTTTAAGTTTGGGGGTACGCTCGGTACGCATTTCTAACCTTCGCATTCATATGTATATTTTGCATCTGCATACTAAAATCCATAAAATCCATAAAAATCAGAAAATTTTCTAAAAACATAAAAACTTTTCTGTCAAGTTAGCTAGTGGGAGAACTCTGATTCAACATTTCGACGGTTTTGTTTGATAAGATAAGAATAACTAAATCTTATTTTTAGATTTTGAAAACCTGAAAGATAACTCTCCTTTGAAGTTAACTATAGCTGATATACGTCTTTACATTACACTACACGTGTCGTGAGTTTTGGAAATTAGATGACAAGTCTTTTATGTCTAAATGATTTTCTGAAGATCAAATAGGTTTGTTCTGAAATAAGTAATATCAAGAATAGTTTATGAAGTGAAGTGAATATGAAGGGATATTATTAATGCCTTAATTGGAACTAATTCTGAAAAATAACCCATCTGAAACTTGATTAGAATGATTACACACCTAACCCACTAAACACGTCTTTTATCCAAAAAAATAACTGAACTGCCGGTTATATCTCCGTTCGCATTGAATCATCATGATTTTCACGCTAAATTGTCTTTTGTTTTTGGGCCAAGGTAACTTGAGTAATTAAGTCCGCTAGGGTGTTTCTACACCTAATGCCCTAAAGCCAACTGGTTTGGGTGCATTGGCCCAAAGCTCGCTAAGAAGCCTAGAAAGTCCAGATTAAAACAAAGGCAAGCAAGTGTTCTCTCTGAGTTAAAATTCCTAACGGTTCTTTGTGTGAGAATAATCTTGACAAAAGACAGCTTTTTATAAAAAAATATTTCTAGCGGAGATATGAAGGTTTTATTCTATGATAAAAACTATTGCACGTTCACAGAGGTGTGTATGAAATGAAAACAAGAAAAATGTGGAGTGAAAAATAAGACCTAGTTTCCTATTAGGGAAGATAGAAATTCTGAAGTTGAAACTTTACTGGAAAATGAAACTTGAAAAATGCTTAACTCTTTATAAAACTTATGTGATCCTTTTTAAAAAATTTATCCGGGCTTTATTGTTTGACATGATGACTTTAATCGATCCTTCTGGAACTTAACGACACTATTTGCACTGCACGTAAAGACATATAAAATCTTTAGTTAAATAAGAAGCGAGGTGTGAAAAATAAGAGTTCGATAGTCTAGACTTAGGATCATAGAATTGTTATTTGCTGAAACAAAACTTTAGGGGTTTGAATCATAGAAATTTTGCAAAACTAGCTTGACCGGATTTTGGGGGTAGTATCCGCTGAAAACCCTTAGGAGACAACACTCCTCCTACTAGGGACACCTAGAGGTTTAACGGCTTGTTGCACATGCTCAGTGCAATCGCGTTCCCTGCGAAAGTGAGGTTAGGAAATTTTTTGTGAATAAATTGGCTTTGCTCGGGATGAGCAAATGATAAGTTTCGGGGTACTTGTTCATATCAGATTTTTGCATTTTTATACCGCCCAATTTTTATCACATTGCTTATCGGTAGGTACTCTTGAGCCGTGTTTGCTAATCAATTGCAGGATACATGTTCTCGGCTCTAAACGGTGAAATTCATGGAAAAGCACGACAAAATCCGGATTACTGCCAACCACAGATAAAACACGGGTCTCCGCTCTCTATCCGTATGTTGCCGCACACCAGTTTAAGCGACAAAATGGCAAATCAATGTCATTTTCATGCACAAAGCTCAATGGCAACACAAGATCCAACATATCTACGCGGAGCTCGAGAAAATCATGGCAAAAGATCCACATCACATCACCTTTTGATCAGCAGAAATTCTGGAAAAATCGTGAAGAAATTCTGAGAAAAAACATATACCAGAATAAAGGGCACAGCAGACCAGAGAAACCCACCAAAGTTGACAAGTCAACTCCACTTAATGGCCGCGAATCCGTGGCCAATAGGGGGTCTAGGCCGCGGATCCGCGGCCATGCTGGCGTGTCAGTTGGCCAAATTTCAAGGGTATATGGATCTTTTCATGAAGGGTCAGAATTTTGCCCTAGGTTTCCATCTCCCTGCCTATAAATAGTCCAGAACTTGCCAAAGCCAAGGGTGCTTATTCTTGTATTTAGATTTTAGAATACATGTGTTGTTCTTCTTCCTCCTCTCATCTCTTCTCCATTAAAAACTTGTAGTGAGCTTTTGTGAGTGAAGAATGAATAAAGGAGTTCTTGTTCTTACCATGCTTATCTTGTTGTAATTGTTAATTATATTTGCTTGTATTTTTCATTTGCTAATCTAGTTGTTGTTATTTGAGTTTGTTTCTTTCTTGTTCTCTTTTTCTTTATCCTTAAACAACAATGATGCTTACGCTTGATCCTTGCCGAGGTGAGGTCGCAAATAGCTAGTTGTAATCTTCTAACCTCTTTCTTTCTATCTTCCTCCTTTGTTTTATTTTCCGTTTTTCTTGTAATGGGTGAGTAGTTTTCAAACTTGTTAGGGTAGGATAAGGAAAGTTTGAGAGAAGGAAATCTCTCTCACTCTTTCCTTGCCCAACATCTTAATTCGGACTCCCGTTAATTGAACCACAATCCGCTCCCTACGGCACCCTATCGTACATGATAGCGGTGATTCCCTAGTGAGACCGGTTGTGGTTGAATTAACCGGAGGTTAAGGCTAAGAGCCAAGAACGGATGGACAAGCACCAAAAGGAAGAACTTAAGCGTTGGAAAGCCTAGCTTATACTCGCAAGTTCCTTCCTAGTCGTGCTAATCCCCGTTGTTGCCGATTACCGTAACACCGATATTAAGAGTGGCAAAGAAAGAAGTGAGCGACTCATAACTCAAACTAACCTAATCCTAACCCTAACAAGCTCTCTTTACATATCATTTTAGCACATAGTTAATCTCAAAACAAATCTGGATATTTGGACTAAACTCGTTAAAGCACATAGAAAAAGATTCCCATCTCCCTGCGGACGACCCGTACTCAACCGGCTAGCTACAAGTGAAACCGTCTTGATTGCGGTAATTAACTAAACTTGAACACGCAAAAACTCTACCAATCACCAATTGAGCATAGCGCAACATCAACCCCCAATATCGGGAGAGATGAAATCCCTCCTATCGCTCATTGCCTCCATGTGACTCGGGATTGTATAAAAATCCACCTGTTTGCACGCTCACTTGAGCGTGGTAGGGAGGAAATCAAAGCACAGTGGGAATCACACAAGACTCTATGACGATCTCGGGTCTACAGACTAACCTGTACCAGTGTCACCAGAGAACTACTATCTGACGTCAGGTACAATACCATCTAGGAGTTCTCGACGAGTCCTGTTCGGTGTACCCATTCTCCAATGAGCACCTGTGTACAATCTTTGATGTCAAACACCAATGGCTGTGGGATCAACCATCGCCCCATACAGGGTCAAGAAACGTACACACTAGTCGACTCTGGAATACCGATGCCCCGTCTCGATACTCTCTCGACTAGGAACAATTAAAGGATGTACTTATGGAATACCCTGGCCCCACTAGTATGATCTCCATCATAATCCTCATAGTCAAGTATACATCCTAAGGGCTTTATCAACATGTAACAAAGAGACAGTATAAAGATACAAGTATACATGTTAAAATAAACAGTAACCAGATAGCATACTATCATGTCGAGCAAGAAAATCCTCTCTATATATATCCAAACATCCACTATAATTTACAATCATGTACAATAATGGCCTCTAGGGCATACATACAACTAACAGGGCGACCGTATCCAGGGTGGTAAGATCAAATCAAGTACCCGCCGTGATATACGATCCCCAAGTTCCATGTATACAAAAGGATAAGCAACCCCCATCAACACGCCGCGCAGTTCAGAGCTTTGTGCGGCAACACTGGAGGCGAAGACAAACTGTTACTTCGCCAGTTCGTTGGAAGCCTGTTGGAAACTGCCTTTGAATGGTACTCGGAGCTCCCAAATGACTCCGTAAAGACATTCACTGAGATGGAACTGCTGTTCATACAGCGGTTCGCCAACACGAGCGAGCGCACTCCAATTACGACATTAATCAATGCCAGGGTAAAGCCGGGAGAAACCTGGGTCCAATACGCGATCCGGTGGCAGAACCTATGGTCTAAGTGCGAATAGCACATCGAATAATCCCCCACCGTAGGCATGTTCATCGGGGCTCTTGATCCTCAAACGACTGTGTCCCAGTTCATGACATTCTTCAAACCAACGACCTTCCAGGCTCTGATCGATAAACTGGCCCAAATGGACCAGATAGGCCATGGGCTTTCCTCCTCAAGTAAGGACCCTCGAAATAACAAGGATAAAGG